>JAVXUP010000514.1:0-439331 GCA_033070095.1 Escallonia herrerae | reverse complement strand
CGGTGGATAACCGCTAGAAGATCGGTGGATTTTTCTTTAAATATATCAAGTCAAAACAAGTAAGTATTTTTTGGGTTTTCCTGTAATTCAATTCAATATTAATTTCAAAGTTCAAAAATAGTCATTGTAGACTCAAATCAAAGATAACGAAAAATACAAATTGAAGGAAACAAAAATCAGATCAATCCGAGATCGGATGAGCGGTATTACATTTATAGATTCCAAAATAGCGATTTTTTAGGGCGTCTAAATTAGGATTTTTCACGAATTTATAAAAAATAGCTAGAGCTAGATTTTGCCAAAGAAAAAAAGACCCTAGTTATTTTTAAAAGATCTATATCAGGGAAAATTTTCAGAGTTTTCAAATACTGGAAAGGGGTTAACTGATACGCGGAACCTTGAAACTTTGCACTGTAATTTAAAATATCAAGCCAGCGCGATTTCACTCGAAACTTTTATGAGAACCCTAGGATGTTGGGAAGTTCCATCCCCCAGGATTCGGGCCATTCCAAAGTCGTTAGCTATTTTTTTGGCCGAACGGGCTTTTAAGCGCTCGATCCGGACACCGGTTCAGGATTTTTGGGCGAAAAGTCCGTAGAATACTTTTTAGATCAAGAATGAATTCAGGAAGCTTAAAATAGCATTTCAATGCACTTTTGAGATCGTTCTGATGCCAGGGGCATTTTGGTAATTTGCCACCCTGAGAGGGGTATTTTGGTAATTTTACGGTGTTAAGTTTTTCAAAGGACTTTTTAGTCCAGAAATGTAAGTCAAACACCTGAAAGGTTGTTTTGAAGCCATCCCCCAGGATTTCGGGGCCATTCCGAAGTAGTTAGCTATTTTTTGGCCGAACGGGCTTTTAAGCGCTCGATCCGGACACCGGTTCGGGATTTTTGGTAAAAAGTCCGTAGAACTAGACATAAATATTAAGTGTGTACGGGGGCAGAAAGGTGTTGAAGTTACTTGTACCGTGTTGTAAGTCTGATGTGAGTTCATATGCCTTGCAGGAGATTATGGCTGAAGCTGGATGGATTGATGAGCACGTCATGGCCGGGGACGAAGAGGAGGAAGATCCCGAGGAGGACCCCTAGCCAAATGACGAGCCCGAGGAAATAGATTTGTCCGGACCAGAGGATGGGGAGGAGGAATAGGAAGAGACTGAACCTGAGGTGCCGGTGGGATTTGTGAAGGTTGGTAACACCATATACCAGACACATCATGTGGAGAACTTTTGGAAACGAAGGTATATTGAGGTAGTGAGGGAAAGGGATCACCTGGTGTATCAGGCGAAGGAGATGCGAGCCATGGAGGGGCAGGAGGTAGAAAAGTTAGAGCGACGTCGTCGTGAGGAGTTGGCACGAGCGAATAAAAGGGAAGAGTATACCTTTGATGCGGGGAGAAGGGTGGTTCGGATGATGCAGGATGGGTTCAAACTCATCCGGCGAGGCCGATGCCGAGGGATCGGCGCGAAATGCTCCTCGATGAGGAGTATTGGTGGCAACGCTTAAAGAACGGAATAGATTTTCTCCAGATTAGAGCGAGAAGGAAACGGAGGGAGGGGTAATGTGTAAAAATGTATAAAGTTGACTACTGATGTGTAGGAATGGATAGCGTTGACTGTTGATGTATATCTTTGTATAACGTTAACTTTATGCTATAACTGTTGTCTGTACCAAATGTTAATTGTGTTTATGTTAGGAATGGCTCGTCAATTGTAGGAAATCCTGCTGCACAGCCAGCAGCGGTATTTGATGAAAAATATTTTCCTTAGCGATTTTTAGGGCGTCTAAATTAGGATTTTTCACGAATTTTGTAAAAAAATAGCTAAAGCTAGATTTTGCCAAAGTGTGAAAAAGTGACCCTAGTTATTTTTAAAAGATCTATATCAGGGAAAAATTTCAGAGTTTTTCAAATACTGGAAAAGGGGTTACTGAATTTTAGAAGCCAGAACCTTGAAACTTTGCACTGTAATTTAAAATATCAAGCCAGCGCGATTTAGTGCGAAACTTTTATGAGAACCCTAGGATGTTGGGAAGTTCCATCCCCCAGGAATTTGGGTCATTCTGAAGTCGTTGGCTATTTTTTTGGCCGAACGGGCTTTTAAGCGCTCAATCAGGACACCGGTTCGGGATTTTTGGGCGAAAAGTCCATAGAATACTTTTTAAATCAAGAATAAATTTGGAAGCTTAAAATAGCATTTCAATGCACGTTTGAGATTGTTCTGATGCAGTGGGCATTTTGCTAATGCGTTGGTAAGCTAGGTTAAAGATCCATTTATAGTTTTGGAATGTAAATATTATGGATACTAAGTTGGTTTACGATTATATTTTGTTCTTAGATATATGGATTTCAACGCCGGACCTCATGATACATCAATCCTATACGATGACGATGACCACGTCGCGAGGCACGTATTTGACGGTGTCGATAGGGGTGTTTTGGAAACAATTCAAAGCACAAGTCACCACGATGAGTGGGTACTAAACGAGGAACAAATACAACTATTACACCGTCAAAATTTATCTATGTTCACCGATCCCGGGATTTGGTCTCGACACGACGATTGCCTTATATCCGCTCTAGTTGAACGATGGAGGAGCGAGACGAACTCATTTCACTTCCGGTTTGGTGAAATGACTATTACATTAGAGGACGTCGGATTTATACTTGGAATCCCATGTCACGGCAAACCCATTACTTCGAGCAAAACGTCTGCATCCATAGCGAAGATGGCTAGGCAGTATTTCCCGGGAATTCCGAGGGAAGCTCTTACAACGAACGGCATCAAACTTAAATGGCTGAGAGAGCAGTATGGCGTGCTACCGGATGAATACACTCCTCACGATTTCGTGACGTATACGAAAGCATTCCTTCTGTATATTATTGGAGCCATATTACTTCCGACGCATTCGAAAAACACGGTGCATCCGAAGTATATGGTGTTCTTGGAGGATCTTGAGGAGGTATACTCGTATTCGTGGGGTTCAGCTGTCCTTGCGCACCTATATCGAGCACTGCACAAAGCTACGAGAAAGAGTGCAAAGTCCATTGCCGCCTGCCTCACTCTATTACAGGTTTGAGCATTTATTTTCTTGGTTGACGTGTCAATATATTCGTGCATCAATGTGCTAATTCCAGATAATGTTTGCATTCACAGGTTTGGTCTTACGAGGCTACCCACGGGTCGTCCACAACCGCGGGAATATTCCGATGAGACGTGGCCTAGGGTGTGGGCCTGGGGGCCTACGACCAACCGGAGGAGACGGGTAGACCCGCACCACCATCTAAAGTTCTATCGGGGGGAACTAGAGATACTCAATGCATCCCAGGTGACGTGGCAGCCATATAGCAAGGTGATGCATCGGTTGGATGAGTGGTGTTGGCAACTTCCGGTGTCGTACGTGCTGGCAGGTTTGGTTCGGGTGCCGCTTATTCACTTCGAAGTATGTGAGTTTCAGATGCCCGATCGAG
This sequence comes from Escallonia herrerae, assembly GCA_033070095.1. Taxonomy (NCBI): domain Eukaryota; kingdom Viridiplantae; phylum Streptophyta; class Magnoliopsida; order Escalloniales; family Escalloniaceae; genus Escallonia; species Escallonia herrerae. The sequence continues at coordinate 435,860 of JAVXUP010000514.1, read as the reverse complement.
CTATGAGGCAAGCTGGCTGTCTACAAGGGATACCAAAACCCGCTGTAGACATGCGGCCATACAGGAGTGGTCGAGGGCCGAACTTCGAGGTGCCTGATGCCTTGAATTTGTTGAGCGACGAGGTGCAACAGTGGAATACCTGGCAAGAAACGTATGATAGCCTTGTATCGCTGAAGGCCGACAGCATCAGCATTGAGGAGTACCTGCAATGGTTTCTCAAGGTGACGCGCACGAGGGTGAATCGCCCTTCCCAGGCGAGGAAGACATCGTATGCGCCACGTGAGATCTATGACCAGTTCTGGGCATTGAACATTGTAAGTCATGCTAGTGTTGTTTCAATTTTTATTTGCGCACCTTATCTACCATGCCTGAAATGATTAGCCATATTTTGTATGCATGTTTTTTAGGTTGACCAGGGCACTGAGGTGTTCAAGCAGCTGGAGGGGTTTGACTGGTTTGTCGCGCAGGCTCCTGACAATCTCAAGAGGTCCATTGAGAGGTACAAGACTGAAGTTCAAAACTTTAGTCTTGCGTACCGGGGTTACCAAGGGGAGCCGTCTAGTCGCTTGCCTCCTGACGCGTACGACTATCAGCCCCAGAGTCAGGTGTGGGAGCCGTCTACTCGCTTGCCTCCTTCCGCATATGACTCTCAGTCCCAAAGTCAGGTGTGGGAGCCGTCTACTCGCTTCCCTCCTGACGCGTACGACCATCAGCCCCAGAGTCAGGTGTGGGAGCCGTCTAGTCGCTTGCCTCCTGACGCGTACGACCATCAGCCCCAGAGTCAGGTGTGGGAGCCTTCTACTCGCTTGCCTCCTGACGCGTACGACTATCAGCGCCAGAGTCAGGTGACCCAAGTAGGAATCCAGGCATCGCGCCCAAGCATCCGGTCGGATAAAGGACAACCGACGAAGCCATTGAGTCTGGCCAAACGGGATTGGATCGACCGGCACTACTTTGGGCATGAGCCAATCGCTACAGCAGACTTTCCAGTTTCAGGATTCCTAGCTCACTCTGATCTAAGACTGTTGGCGCCAAACACAGATATTTCAAATTTTCTCATTGACGCTTATATAGATCTGCTCCGTGTTAGAGAGCTAAATTATAACACCTGCCAAACTTTGAAGCTCAACATGTATGCCTCTTTTGTTATCCCCTTCATGGTGAATAGCATGAAGGAGTTCACAGAATGGAGGAGGACGTGAGGGACAAGCAAGGGTGAATGGAGACCATCTGCAAACGTGCTTTCCTACTTGAACGCAGACTATCAATGTCACGCAGCTGAGGCGAACCTAATCATGCTACCTGCTCTTCATGCAAGCCACTTCTTCCTATTAGTTCTTTTTCCAGAGAATAAAGTGGTCCACATATACGATAGCCTAAGGGAAGACGGACCTGGTCGGCAGCTGGCGCAGGTGTACTCCACGTACATCAATGCGGTGGTTAGTTTATATTTTTTGACCTTCGCTCATTGTTTATTCTTCTTGTTATATAGGCTTGATATCCTTTTTTATTGTTGGATGCAGACTACTATCATTCCACTAGCGTGCCGACATTTTAAGGGGGAAGCCATCACGAGCAAAATAATGATTGATCCTTGGACGGTCGTGACAATACAAAACCGACCAAAGCAATATAACAGTCATGATTGCGGGATTTACGTCCTCAAGTACATGGACTACATAGCTCGCTCGGATGTGCTCGAATATGATACGTGGTCTCGAAACGATGCCCTGACGTTTAGATATAGGATAGCCTGGGAGCTGAAAAAGGGTGTAGCTAGACGCCTTCCTTACCATTATCCTGATATGTAATAGACGTTCGTATGGATTATTATTACTATTGTTGGATTTTGGATACTAAGCTTTGAAAATTGAATTAGCCTTATTATTACTATTGGTGCATTTTGGACAAATGGGCTAACTAGCGTGCCCAAGGTGCAATGAGCAAAAAAAAAAGTGACAAAAAAAACTACGTAATTTTTCAGAAGTTATGAATTGGGCCCTAAAGTATGCCCGAACAGGGCCTTCGTAGGAAAACCCAAAAAATAATGTGTCTCGTTTTTTCCCGAAATTGATACAAATGGGCTAACTAGCGTGCCCAAGGTGCAATGAGCAAAAAAAAAGTGACAAAAAAAATTACGTAATTTTTCGGAAGTTATGAATTGGGCCCTAAAGTGTGCCCGAACAGGGCCTTCGTAGGAAAACCCAAAAAATAATGTGTCTCGTTTTTTCTCGAAATTGATACAAATGGGTTAACTAACGTGCCCAAGGTGCAATGAGCAAAAAAAAAGTGACAAAAAAAACTACGTAATTTTTCGGAAGTTATGATTCCACAAACCAAATCATAAATTTAATCATTATAAAAGTTCAATTTATCCAACTGAAACATTAACCCTAACACTCATCATCATCATCGTCCTCTTCGACCATACTGCCAGGTTCGATACCTAACACTTTATAATGGTTTCTCTTGTCATGATCAGTCATCTTATTACACAACATACCCCTCTCGGGTTGGCAATTTACCTAAATACCCCCTGGCATCAGATAATCTCAAAAGTGCTTTGAAATGCTATTTTAAGCTTCCCGAATTCATTCTTGATCTAAAAAGTATTTTACTAACTTTTCTCCAAAAAAATCCCGAACCGGTGTCCGGATCGAGCGCGTAAAAGCCCGTTCGGCCAAAAAATTAGCCAACAACTTCGGAATGGCCCGAATTCCTAGATCTTTTAAAAATAACTAGGGTCTCTTTTTTGTACTTTGGCAAAATCTAGCTCTAGTTATTTTTTATAAATTCGTGAAAAACTGTCTAATTAAGTTTTCACCTTTAGCGACAATTACGTTTCGTATTCACATTAAACAAACATAGTGTTGCACCTTAGGAACACACATGGCGTTAAAATTTATTTCCTTCATTGACCGTAAAATTTTACAATGTTCAATTACCAAAATACCCCTGACGAGCGGCAAATTACCGAAATGCCCCCGGGGGTTCATTATCGCCCTAACGCCCCAAACCAGCTTCAAAACAACCTTTCAGGTGTTTGACTTACACTTCTGGACTAAAAAGTCCTTTGAAAACCTTAATACCATAAAATTACCAAAATACCCCTCTCGAGGTGGCAATTTACCAAAATGCCCCCTGGCATCAGAAAATCTCAAAAGTGCTTTGAAATACTATTTTAAGCTTCCTGAATTTATTCTTGATCTAAAAAGTATTTTACGAACTTTTCACCAAAAAATCCCGACCTGGTGTCCGGATCAAACGCGTAAAAGCTTTCGGCCAAAAAATAGCCAACGACTTTAGAATGGTCCAAATTCCTAGGAAATGGAACTTCCCAACATCCTAGGGTTCTTATAAAAGTTTTGCGCGAAATCGCTCTAATTTGATATTTTAAATTACACTGCAAAATTACAAGGTTCCCTGTATCAGTTAACCATTTTTCAGTCTTTGGAAAAATCTAAAATTTTTCTCTGATATAGATATTTTAAGAATAACTAGGGTCTCTTTTTTACACTTTGGCAAAATGTAGCTCTAGCTATTTTTTATAAATTCATGAAAAACTATAAAAAAAACACGAATTTTAGACTATGATAAGAACAATTTAAGCATAACACAATTTAAACAATCCATTGGTAAGAACAGTTTGAAATTAACATTGAATTATAAGAAAATTCAAATTACTTACTTGTTTTGACTTGATATATTTACAGAAAAATCCACCGATCTTCTAGCGAAAAAATCTACCGATCTTCTAGCGTAAAATTTTTTGTTTGTATTGTTGTGGAGATTATGTAGGTGAGATATGGAGTTAGAAGACAGTCGGTAAAGATGATGGAGAGTGGAAGAAAGGGTTCGGGGAGAAGGGATTATAAAGAGAGAAAAGTGAGGGAGAGAGATGAAAGAAGACAGAGAAAAAAAAAGTCCGTGAGTGAGCAGTAGTCAAAGGCTGCGAAAGAAAAATAAATGGCAGAAGACTTTGCGTCCAAAGCTTTAGTGGGGGAGGACACCATGTGGCATCACGGAGGGGGAAGGGGTGGGGCCATGGGGGAGGGGGCACCACGTGGGGGGAGGGGGGAAGGGGGCCATGGATAAGAGGCCAACTGCAACTTTGCGGTTGGGTTTTTTTTTGGGGGGGGGGGGAGGGGGGCGGGGGGAAGGACATGAGGGGGGGTGGGGGGAGGGGGGAAATGATTAGCAACCGCAACAATTTGTTGCGGTTGGGTGGATAATATCCACTAGTGGGTGTGGATCGGCTATATATATATATATATAGGACCGTGATCCATTGCTAGCGCTAGCAGCGCTAGCACCGTCCGCTATATAATGTAGCGGACGGCCAATTTTCGTCCGCTACATTATGTAGCGGACGGCCAAACAGCGCTAGCAACAGTGCTAGCGCTAGCAATGGATCACGATATATATATATATATATATATATATATATATATATATATATATATATATATATATATATATATATATATATATATATATATATATATATATATATATATAGTTAGACCTAGCCCTTCTTTCGCGATGGATAGACAATCAAATCGAGGTGGCAACTTATCTTAAGTATTTGCAGCTGGATGAGGATCGACTCCACACACACACAGTGTGTGTGTGTGAGAGAGAGATTAAATGGCAGCTTTGAAAAATTGCTAACAGCCCCTCTAAGCGAAAACTTCTTAAAAAAAAAAAAAATCTCAGCCGAATATTGTGCAGACATGGGCAACTAAGATTCACTGAAAAATAAGAAAAATTCCAGCATAGATGTGGATTCGTCCTATATACACATACTAGACACCATGGCACATGTGACGTCTGTGCAAAAACAAGGATAACATGTAAGTGTTTATTGTGCGAAAAATCAAATATGTCCCTATAGGTAGTTATTTGATTGTCACTTTTTGTTTTGCATCACCTATCAACAATTTTTTTGTAATGCCAAATATCATTATTTTAAATAGATATTCCCTTTATAAGTAGTACAGATAAAAAGATATAGATACACCGGTAAAACTCACGTGGTTTACATGTGGGTTTTACAAATCCAAGGGTATGAAGCAGGGTGCCAAATAGCATTACTAAAACCTGCATCCAGAAATTGCCAAAATAGGGTGCCAAATTCAGCATAAATAAGTTATATTTGGAACTGCACGAAACAACTCAGTAAAGAAAGAAAGAGACGAGGGTGAGAAAAGAATAAAGACGTGAAAACCAACAAAAACAGGAAAAAGTACATCAATCAATCTCCCAAGAACTGATTCCGTAGTATTCAGATAGCATAATACAGTTATCAACTTTGAAGAAGACCAAATAACTCTTGTACACACTACCTGATGCCCGAGCTTGGGGAGTTCTGAATTCAATGTCTTGGCATGTACATGGGGCAGTTCTGCCAGACATCTTCCCTGCAAAGCACAATTTGGCCCCCTATTACTAATTTTTAGAATAAAAGGAAAAAAAAAAAAAAGTTATCATGACAGTCGGTACGCCACCCTATTTTCTTTCAATTATAATGACAGTGTTACGCTTATTAGAAAGATCTCTTCTTAAGTAATTTGTGGATTTTCCTTAATGATTGTCTTTTTTTTTTCCCTTTGCAATATATAAAAGTAAGCACAGTTCAGATAATCTACAGAAGAAAAGCTACCAGATATGAGGATAAATGTCCACATGACCACATTCAATATGTAGCACATAATTACAATTAATCCTCCACATGCAGTGTAGCAAATTGACTGCACAAGAGCTCCATGGCATCTATTGCCGGGAGAGTTGTTCTAACATCATTTGAATTTACTGACCATGTCATTGGAACCTGAACAGGCCTGCAGCAATGGAGAAAACATAGGCCCATACTTAGTTAGGGAAATAAATGCAATTAGCTTCTTATTTCCACAAGTATATCAAAGACTAAATTCTTCTGCAATTAGCTTCTTATTTCCACAAGTAAATCAAAGACCAAATTCTTGTGCAACTGTTTTGACACCATTAGGCATGCACACTTGGTAAATTCGTTATGATAGGGAGACGGCAGCGGCGGCAGCAGCAGCAGCAGCAGCAGCAGCAGCAGCAGCAGAGGATGCGATGTGCTTGTCCAGTTGTTAAGGGGTGGCATATGAAAGGCATTTCAAGCTTATCCACTTTTCTTCTTTATAATCCTCGTGCACATCTTCGGTAAGTAAGTTCCATGTAATCTTTGTTTAGTTTATATTTGCACTAGTATGGATCCAGGGTTCTTGCCAGACCCTTCACCTGCTTATGGCCAGAAAAAACTGCTTTGGCCAAAAACATGCATGGATTCAGACCAGTAGCATGGATACGAAAAGCAGATTTTCTAGGATTCCAATCTATATGTGGGAGCTTTATGCATTTGGCATAGTGCAGCTTGCAAAATGCATATGTTCTTTTACTAAAGCAACTTTTCGTTTGTGCTGAATTTAGTTGTTAGGGATTTTCCATATGATTCCTACCTTATTGAACCTTGTACTACAAGGTTCAATATGCAAAAATAATCAATCAATTTGATTGATTGGTTAGAGAGATATTAACTCTCAAAAATTGATATTTAATAAGGTTGAAAATGGTCATGATGTGGGTTCCACATGACTTGAGAAATGGAAAGGTTAAGGGTATTTAAATGGCCATGTGACATACCATATTGTTTTAGAAACACATCGTATGCATGGCCATACACTCGCACATGTGCGGTGCACCGCACCGCACCGCATGCGCGCCCGCGGGGGCGGGGTGAAGGCGCTATTGCCGCTTATTCAGCCCATGAGCTGCATTTTGGACTAAAACTATGCTGTCTTTTAGTTCAAATGTTGCACCTCTTTGTTGTGTCTACAGATTGTGACTGTTAAGTGACGTCTGCAGAGTCACTTAACTGTCACAACTGTTTGCACCTGTTGAAGGCACCTTTTGGTGTCTATAAATAGGACTGATGGTCAGATCATTTCTCACTTCGAATTTCTCTCTTGCTTTCCTTCTCAAATTTCTGTCTTTATCTTGGGAGACAGATTTGCTGTTACCCTAAGCAGATTATAGGGGAGCAAATATTGTATTAAGGAAAGAGTGCAACGCATTCGACTCAGGCTTTTCCATTCAGTTTTTTCCGTACTGCCATTTTTTTTCCAATAATCTTAAGACAGTATTTTGGCTACGATGGAGACTATTGCTAGGATGCCTGTGATTAACGACATCTCCAAGCTGGCAAAGTTCATTGGCTCATTCTTCAGACGATGGAAGAGCAAGATGTATTTCTTTCTTGGAACATTGAAGATTGCTTACGTGCTCACTATTCCAAAGCCTGTTGTGGAAGAAGCTGCAGATGAAGCAATCAAGCAGACTGCCATGAAGCAAAAACAAAAGTGGGAGGAGGATGACACCTATTGCAAGGGCTACATTTTGGGATGGCTGTCCGACACTCTTTATGATGTGTACGAGATCAAGTACGCAAACACCACCGCAAAGGAACTATGGGATGATCTCGACAGTAAGTACAAGACGGAAGACGCCGGGAATAAAAAAATTCCTAATCAGCAAGTTATTTGACTTCCGCATGGTAGATAGCAAGTCAATTATTACTCAGATTCATGAATTACAAATGATTATGAATTTGATTATATCGAAGGGCCACTCTCTTGACGAGTCTTTCAAGTATCAACTATAATTTCTAAATTACCTTTAGCTTGGAAAGAATGTCGTAAATAGTTGAAACAAAAGAAGGATGCCATGACCATGCAAGAGTTGGTCAATTATATCCAAGTTGAAGAGAATTCTCAAAGCTTGGATAGACTTGAGTTGGAAGACAACAAGTCCTCCAAAACTCTTATAGTGGACCATGGCTCTTCTAGTGGCTCTAAGAGTAAGCTTGATGGTCAAGGTTCTGCTTCTGCTAACCGGCAAGACAAGCCTAAAAAAGTTTGTTGGAAGTGTGAGAAAATTGGGCACTTCAAAAAGAATTGTCGAGTGGCTAAGAGGCAGAAAAAGGACAATACCAATGTGGTGGACAACGATGACTTCATTGTAGTGGTTTCCAAAGCCAACATGTTGGGAGAAGATGATGAGTGGTGAGTGGCTCCGGTGCAACCAAACACATTGCTAAGAATAAAAATCTGTTCAAGGACCTCGAGCCAGTTGAGGAGGCGCATCATCTCTGCATGGGAAATTCATCTACGGTTAAGGTCATGGGCAAAGGAATTGTGGTACTCAATCTCTCCTCTGGCAAGAAGCTAATCTTAACGGATGTGTTATTTGATCCCGATGTTAGGTAGAATTTTATATCTATTAGCATGCTTAATCAATTTGGGTTTAAGATTGTTTTTGAGTCAGATAGTGTTATTCTGACCGAGGGAGGGAACTATGTTGGCAAGGGATATGTAACCAACGAATTGTACAAGCTTACTATTGCTAATAAAGATTCTATGTTGATGTTCCTTTTGATTTATGGCATTCTAGACTAGGTCATGTCAATTATAAACGTATGAGAAGTATGGTAAAATTAGGTATAATACCCTAAAATACTTCACCTAGTTTGCATAAAGTCTAAAATTGCCAGAAAACCCTTTAAAAGGGTTGAGAGGAAAACACAATTGTTAGAATGAGTACATTAGGACTTATGTGAGATGGAAGGTCACCTAACAAGGGGTGGTAAAAGATATTTTATTACATTTATGAATGATTGTTCACGTTATACTTACACATACCTTCTTAGGACTAAGGATGAAGCTTTGGATAAATTTAAAATTTACAAAGCAGAAGTAGAGAATCACTTAGATCGTAAGATTAAAATTTTACGGTTGGATGAGGGAGGTGAATACCTTTCCTTTGATGATCTATTTGAAACTTGGTATATCATACACCAAGTTACAGTTCCTTATAGTCCACATCAAAAATGATGTAGCCCAGAGGAAAAATAGGACCTTGCAAGAAATGGTTAATACCTTCTTACTTACTTTTGATTTGCCTAAGAATTTGTGAGGGGAAGCTCTCATGACTTCTACATATATACTTAATCGTATACCCCACAAAGTTTTTAATGTCACACCCTATGAGTTATGAAAGAAGAGAAAACCTTCTTGGACACATCAAGGTGTGGGGGTGTAGGGCGTTAGTAAGGTTAACCGATCCGAAAAGACCTAAATTGGGGAAAAAGGCAATTGAATGTGTCTTCATAGGCTATGCTTAACATAGCAAAGCGTATAGATTCTTAACCATGGAATCAACGGAATCCGTTAGCCAAAATATTATTTCGGAATCTAGAGATGACGAATTTTTTCTCTGGAAATCGAAAAAAGTGAAGACATAGTCAATGAGGAACAAGTTCACCCAATTTCGGAAATGGGGGAAGGAGGTTACTAAGGAAAAGTAAGAGGGCAAGGATTGAAAAAACCTATGGTCCAGATTTTCACCAATTCAAAGTTGAGGGGGGTAGAAATGAAGGTGATTATTCTCATATGTATAACGTAGAACATGACCCTTTTACATATCTGCCCTATGGCAAAAACCTATGAATGATGAAATGGAGTCAATAATGTCAAACCAAACTTGGGCAGGGTTTAACTCAATAAGCTGTAAATGGATCTTTAAGCAAATGCTTAAGCCAAATGGATCCGTAGATAAGTATAAAGCTAGACTTGTAGCCAAGGGTTTTAAACAAAAGGAAGGGATTGGCTATTTCGACACCTATGCTCCGGTAGCTAGACTTAACACTATAAGATTGTTATTTACTTTATCATCTATTAACAAACTAGTTATACACCAAATAGAAGTCAAGACTGCTTTTCAAAATGGTATTTTAGATGAGGAGGTGTACATGGAATAACCGGAAGGTTTTGTACTAAAGGGCCAAGAAACAAAGGTTTATAAGCTTATCAAATCTTTGTATGGCTTAAAACAAACTCCTAAGCAGTGGCATGAACGATTTGACCAAGTTGTTCTTTCTCATTGATTTAGAATAAGCAAATGTGATAAATGCGTTTATTCTAAGTTTATTAAAGGACATGGTGTGATAATATGTTTGTATGTGGATGATATGTTAATCATTGGTACTGATTTAGATATTGTGTTGGAAACTAAATCATTTCTATCTTCATCGTTTGATATAAAGGATATGGGGGAAGTCAATGTAATTTAAAGAATGAAAATAATTAGATCCTCGAATTCCATTTTTTTGTCACAGTCTCATTATATTGAGAAAATTTTAAAGAAATTTAATCACAAGAATTGTGCCCCGGTTACTACCCCATATGATCCTTCTATCAAGTCGAGGGCAAATGAAGGGAAATGTGTTACTCAACTAGAGTATTGTAGTGTTATTGGCAACTTGATGTATATCATGCAATGTATCCGACCAGATATAGCCTTTGCGGTCAGTGTTTTCATAAACCCCGGTAAGTCCATTAGAATGCGGTGTTTAGAGTACTTAAGTACCTTAAGGGCATAATGGACTATGTGTTAACTTACAAGGAATTTTCTGCCGTTTTAAAAGGGTACACAGATGCAAACTGGATCATAGACTCAGATGAAACAAAGTCGACAAGTGGTTGGATATTTACCATAGGTGGAGGTGCTATTTCTTGGGGTTCCAAGAAGCAAACTTTGATTTCACATTCGACCATGGAGTTCGAGTTTATTGCTTTGGCAATGGTAGTCAAGGAGGCAGAATGGCTAAGAGACCTATTGATAGAGATTCATGTATGGCCGAAGCCAATGCCTGCTATTTCTATATTCTACAATCACGAGGCAGCGTTAACGCGGGCATATAGTAACACTTATAATGGGAAGTCTCGACATATAAGTCTTAGATATAGCCATGTGAGAGAACAACTAAGCAAATGATTTGTTACTATTAGTTATGTGAAGTCTAAAGGTAATTTGGCAGATCCCTTTACAAAAAGGCCTAGGCAATGATATAATATGGCAGACTTCCAAGAAGATGGGTTTGAAGCTCATGAAATAAGAGAGGTAACACGCACGTGGAAACCAACTAGATAATAGGTAACCTCTAGTCTTCTAGTTCAATGGAAAACACGTTGTATTTATAACCAAAGATGCACTAAAAGATGAAGATTTTGATCTTCATTCCATCTCAAGGTAGTGCATACCTGTATGGAGAACAAGATGAGGGTGGGAGTTATTCCCTTAATAAATCTATGTCCTTAAAGGAGGGTGCAGGTCATACAAATGCACCTTAGTATATTTACCTATAAGTGCGGGAAGTGGGGACGCTTCTACTAGATTTGAGCTTGTCTCTATGGCACTTATGAAAATCCTTAGATGTAACACAAGGCCGTAAATGTGCAGGTATTTGAAAATTTGGTTGGGAAGTTTTACACATAGTAATGATGATCAATCACCAATGATTCTTAGTTCAAGACTAAGGCTACTCTGAAATCTAGTTGACTTCATTGATATATGGTAAAGGTTCAAGTCGGAAGACACCTTTTATTTTAGTAGGACCTACCAAAGGATAGAGAGAGGTACATTTCTAAATTAGAAAATGTGATAAAATTCAATTTTGAAAAATTGAGAAAATTGTTGGGAATTTTCCATAATTGATTTCTACCTTATTGAACCTTGTATTACAAGGTTTAATATGCAAAAAGAATCAATCAATTTGATTAATTGGTTAGAGAGATATTAACTCCCAAAGATTGACATTTAATAAGGCTAAAAAGGGTCATGATGTGAGTTCCCACGTGACTTGAAAAATAAAAAGGTTAAGGATATTTAAATGGTCATGTGACAAACAATATTCTAGAAACACATGGTATACATGGCCATGCACTCGTATATGTGCGATGCATCGCACGCGCGCACCCACGACGGCGACGGTAGAGGCCAGGTGGGGGTGGCGGCGTCGTAATGGCGCTTTTAGGCGCACTTTGCACTTATTCAGCCTGTGAGCTGTATTTTAGACTGAAACAGTGTGACTGTTGGAGAAATTAAACAGATTGCTTATCTGTTTAATTCGAAAAGGCACATGTTTATGGTGTCCTTTAGTTCAAATGTTGCACCTCTTTGCTGTGTCTACAGATTGTGACTGTTAAGTGATATCTGTAAAGTCACTTAACTGTTACAACTGTTTGCACCTATTCAAGGCAACTTTTGGTGTCTATAAATAGGACTGATGGTAAGATCATTTCTCACTTCGAATTTCTCTCTCTCTCTCAAATTTCTGTCTGTTGATTGTAATTTGTTGTAATCAACATAGTTCGCCTGTTTTTTATGTTGGGAGGCAGATTTGCTGCTGCCCTAAACAGATTACAAGGGAGCAAATACTGTCTTAAGGAAATAGTGCAACGTATTTGACTCAGGCAATTCCGTTCAGTTTTCTTCATACTGTTTTATTTTTCCAACAATCTTAAGACAATATTTTGGCCACGATGGAGACTACTGCTAGGATGCCTGTGATCAACGACATATCTAAGCTGGCAAAGTTCGATGGCTCATTCTTTAGGCGATGGAACAAGTAGATGTATTTCTTTCTTGCAACATTGAAGATAGCTTATGTGCTCACTATTCCAAAGCCTGTCGTGGAATAAGTCGCAGATGAAGCAATCAAGCAGATTGCCATGAAGCAAAAACAAAAGTGAGAGGAGTATGACACCTACTACAAGGGTAACATTTTGGGAGGGCTGCCCGACACTCTCTATGATGTGTACGAGATCAAGTACACAAACACCACTGCAAATGAACTATGGAATGATCTCGACAGCAAGTACAAGACGAAAGATGCCGGGAATAAAAAATTCTTAATCAGTAAGTTATTTGACTTCCGCATGGTAGATAGCAAGTTAGTTATTACTCAGATTCATGAATTACAAATGATTGTGAATTTAATTATATCGGAAGGTCATTCTCTTGACGGGTCTTTCCAAATACCAACTAGAATTTCTAAACTACCTTTAACTTGGAAAGAAACATAAAGAGTTGAAACAAAAAAAGGATGTCATGATCATGTAAGAGTTGGTCAAGTATATCTGCTTGAATCACCCCCAAATTCACGGTTGTTCTTGAAATTCTCAAATCATCTAGGAGTTCACATATTAAAAAGGAAAAATCCTCATTTCTACAATCCTAGTTGCCCTATTGCCGACTTGGACACAGAGGATCCTACTGGTTTAGAACCTCTTATATATTAATTATAATAATAGGTCGTGATCCATTGATAGTTCTAGCAACTTAACCCAAGTTGCTAGCACAATCTGGCCGTTCACGGATGAGAATGGATGGACAGATCGCGTGCCACAACAGCAATTTTTTTCACCGTCCGCAACATAATGTAGCGGACGGTAAATTATCATCCGCTACATTATGTTGCGGACGGCCAAATAGCGCTAACAAGTTGCTAGCGCTAACAACTTGCTAGCGCTATCAATGAATCACGACTCTATAATAATTGATAACAAAAAAGAACTACTACAATCAACTTGATGCCTGCATATACATTATCTTAACGTTGACTCCTTAAAAATTCGTGCATCCAACTATCCATCTGCATCCATCCAGTCTGTGAGGTTGTACTGGAGTGCTTCAAGGTGTCATTAGGAGTGAGCTGCTACTCATATGCTTGGTGTCTTACAAGACCAAAATTGTTGTATGCTCAATACGTCATTTTAACTGCATTACTCTTTTACGTGGTTACTTTCAAGCTCTTATGTCTTATCTCCGGAGGCTATTTATATTTACTCGTATCCAAAAAACGGAATTATTAAAATGAACTGCCCCCTCCCACCCACCCACACACTGGAAAAGGGAAAAGGAAATAAAAACAAAATTAGTCCATATAGAGACATAAAAATTAAATGCCTTCTTTCAACACATTTTGTTTTTTTGACAATATGCCTTGTTAATTAATATATGACAGTATGCCTTGTTAATATGACCAAAAAAGTTAACATGATAGTCGCCATGCCTTATTAACATGATAGTTTGTTTCTTAATATGACAGTATGCCTTTGTTAATATGGCTGTTATATATTTACTTTTGGCTAAAGCAAAGAAAGAAACTTTTAGATACTTTTGGCTAAATCACCATTATACATAGATATAGTTCCAGATATCATAGGAATAATATACCACACTAACCTATTCCAAATAGACAATACCTAGTTACTCTGATGGTACAGCAGGAAAAGGTAAGGAATTCACTTCATCAACATGGCATAGCATCAGAAGGTCAAATTCTACATTGCTTGCAAAGCTCTATCACTTATCAGGTAAATTTTATTGAAGTTACTTAAACTAGCTGAAATAAATTACTATCAAAATTGTAAATAATGATTTAAGATCTAAGAATTATGAAAAGAACGACATAGACTGTAGATATGATGCATACCCATCCATGCATTTGAGTTTGCACTTCTGCATAACATCCATAACATGGTACCCAGATAAGTTATCAAACTCCTTTCCCAGGTTTGGTATCTCCGATAATGGTAGTATATCCCAAACCTTCAAAACTTGGCCTTGTTGTAAATTCTCCTTGAGGATGTCAACGGTCCAAAAAATATGGAGCGCCCCGTTGACCTTGTAGATCTCTACCAGCTGAGAAGACATCCCATCCATAATAACGCGGTTTCCTTTGTTGCAAGGCTGACGCCAACCACTTGAAAGCTTTGTCAACAGAGAAATTGCTTCCTTACGAATCTCAGCGCTTGTAATTTCTGCCATTGATTTCCAAAAGTTGTCATAGACGTACACCTGCAATTAAATGAATAAAGGCATGAAGAGCAACCATGGAAAGAAACTTAAGTCCAATTCTGCTTTGGAAGTGTCTTTGTTTCTTATTCAGGCAGCTTTTAGATTCTTCTTTCTTTTGAGTTGGAAGAGTCTCAGCCGACTTCAGATGAGGTTCATATTAAAAAACAAACTAGCAAAGAGTCAAAGACCATGCAAGCTTATAGATTGAAAGGATAATACATATTAACAAAGGCAGTAGCCGACTTCAACAGAGATTGCATTTGTAGATAATATATAAAGGGTCCATAAATGGAATTCAACGATTCAATCACATTTTGTTTATTGGTTTTGCACCTATTAGAGAAGATCGCAAGGGTAATATTACTACCTTCCATCCTGACTCTTCAAACAGCAGCAAATTTATATTGAGTGAAATGTCTATTTGGTCAATATCAACCAAGGCAGCTATTATTGCTTTAGCCAAGTTCTTATCCTTGTGAGCATCATGAAAACACCCCCGAACTTTGGCATCAGTGACTAGATTCTTCCAAACTGACCGGCTCTTTCTTATAGTTGTTTCATTGCCAAATATCCAAAGGCAATACCTACACAAAGGAAGAAACTGTTGCTTTGCTTGCAAAACCTTCAATATTTTAGAAAGCAGTAAACATGGTTGAATAATGTGTTTTGGTATACTTGAGCACCACCTTGCCCTAGTCAGAGCAACATTGGCTCTTTGATTGTAGGAATGAAAACCAATTGATCCACTCCCATTACATCTAACAGTCGAGATTATAATCACATCTTCCTCGCCGCCTTGAAACCCATCAATGGAGCGAACACTTAAGGAGAAGTTACTATCCACATTTATACCATGAATCATTCCAAGTTTCTCTTGAATTGCAGAAACTTGAGCATTGTATGGTGAAATGACACCAATACTAACCTTCTGTTTGGAGGCAGTGGATTCTGCAACAAAAAAGTTGCAACTCATTGATCATAAAGCTAACTACTCAAAGTACTTTAATTAAACTCAAAACTTATTTCTGTTCCAGAGTTGGCCGTAAAGCCGTACCTTTAAAAAGCGTTGCCACTACCTCCACAACTACAGAAACCTCCACCATGTTTCTCAGGCTATTACCATCACAGAGTTCCTCATTTCCATACGCTACATTGATAAAAGAGTAAGAACTATATATATCTCCTTGGAGGAAACGTCTCTGATAACTTTTCTGTTTGAGAATCTGAGAATCCGAAATCTGTTTATTGTAGAACTCCCTATTTGGGAATAAGCTTATTGATGGATGCATTCTATACTGGAGATTGAGAAGGTGCTTCTTGTATCCCATCAATATCAGCCTTTCAAATAAACTTCTTCCAAATCCAGCTTCTTCAGAAATCTATGTAGCAAAATAATATCCAAATTGTTCATTAATTATGTCCATAGTTTGGAATATATAAGTCCAAAATACAAAACAGAATTTAACCTTGCTTTTAACCAACGCGGGCAGCTGCTTTTTGTCCCCTATTAGTATAGCATGAAGCAGACCAGGAATTTGAAAAGGAATGGCTGACTCACATTCTTTTAGCTGAGCGGCTTCATCAATAATCAATAGTTCCATTGATGTATCATGCAATTTAGCAGAGCTTGAAGCAGTGCAGAAAAAGAAGCAAGCTTTCTGCAAACAAAATACTTCGATTGAGTATTCGTCATGAAAATCAGGAATAATAAATGCCTCAGAAGGGATCTGAGAATTTGAAGGCACTTTCTACTGGCCATGCTCAGCGTTGTAACTCCATTAACACCTGCACCAGTACTGCTAAACAAAGATCCAAATTGGTCCAGCAATTCCAGAGCTTTAATCATGTTCTTTACCTCTCCTAATGCAATGCAAGAAGTTGGTAAATGGGTTAACAAGTTAACAACACAAATTTCATCTAGTCTCGTTCCGACATAAACCTCTGTCTAACTAACTCCTCAAAACGCAACCTTCTCTGGTCCTTCAGGTTCATACTTCTCTTGAACTTTGAATGCTTATCCTTCTGGGTAGGTACCTCGCTATTCCATTGTATCCTTTTTGTGTTTCTTTTCCAGGTCTGAGCAATAACCTTCCTCCAAATTATCTTGGTCTTTTCACCCTTTAAGTTCGGACAACATGATTCCTCATCGCCACAGTCATCACCCTCCTCATGTTTCTCTTTCTCATATTTTTCATTTCTCAAGTATAAGCAGTACTGCTTTTCTGGATCTTCAAGTAAGCCTATCATGGCTTCTAAGCAATGCTTCCACCCATATGCTGGGGCAAAACACTTTGCAAGAACTTTTGCACGGTAATCAAGAAATATAGTAAGAAATTCCTTAGTTGCAGGAAACTCCTAATATGGTGGCGTTTCTCTCTTGGAAACTCGCTTTTGCGATCCCAAGTTAGGAGCTCCATGGGATCTCGTCCCAAGCTAAGATGGGAACTCGATCCCGCTAGCTGGATAGAGATGCATGGAACAAGTGATAGAATACATGAAAATCAAGCTCTTTTCAACACAATTCCTTGTTTCTCTCTTCCTTCAAGTCCTTAAAGTCTCCTTGTTTGTTATTACTATCTATGTAAACTATGCTAAACAAATGATAATACTCTTTACGCATTTATTTATTCAAGCCGCTCCCAACCTCAGATTCTTCTTGGTGCTTACGCTTCCCCACCCCGCCCCCGCCCCCGCTCCCGCTCCCGCACCCACCCCCGCTTTGTGCAACTAAGAGAAATTCACTATGGTCATCGATCTTCATCCGCTTCCTACTCCCATATAACACAATATCCCCTAAACCATATACGCAAGTGACTCCGTAACGGACATCAGAAGTCGTGCTGTAACTTCTAGTACCGCAATGCTAGTCGGTGCACAAGTGACTGTTCTGCATCTCAGTCCCAGAAGTGCATATAATAACACAGCAACTGTCTTTGTTTTCCCTTTCCCAGGTGGGCCCCAGATTAGCTTGACCATGCTTTCGTCACAGCAATTCTTTGTAGCAATACAGTTTGAAACTGCTTCAGCTTGGGAATTGTTCAGATTGAAAGGGCGTATGACGTGATCTAAATGTGATAAAGTACCATGGTGATCTCCCTTCTTTATGCAAAGACTGCAACGGTCCTTAACCTAGAAGACATCAATAATTAGATAACATTTTAATCACATTTCAATCAGACAAATCCACACATACTTCATATGGGGAACTAAAGAAACAACCCCAATAAATAGTTTAAAGGGATTGTGAATAACATGAGCAAGAGAATGAAACCTGATCAGGCTGCAACACTTTCATGAAAATTCCTGAGTTCCTTCCTTCCGGTTTGGAATTCATTGCTTGCCGTATACGACTATTAGTTGTCATATTTATAAGAGGAACAGCATATATAGTGTCCTTGATGCCTTTCTTCGCGTTTGCCTCAAGCTCAATCGCCTTTCTCAATAAAACAACGAGCTTGATGAAATATTTTTCATTTCTTACTTTTTGAACTAAAGCAGTAATAAAGGATCTTGTCGGTCTGTTCAAATTGTCAATGCATTTTGTTCTTACATCTGTAACAGAGATAAGGTCTCCTGTCTCGGGCTCATATGTCCCTGCTTCATCTTTGATATTGCTCTTTCTTTCCACTATAATATCATAATGTAGGTGTCCTGGAGGGTCAAAATCTTCACTTTCATCAATAGAAAATATTTCACACGTTCGTGTGCTACACACTTACCCATGCTTGAACACAAGTCTGCACGTGTTTCCTCAATTAGCGGGAAAACAAATGATTTCATGTAACACAATGGCGATGAAAAAGTCTTCGGGATCTGCTCTACCTGCAAAAAATTGAAAGAATGGAGATATTTACCACTAGCACGTGTTCCTATAATAAGATGGCAAAAAATATTCAAGTGTCTTCTAATGACTGAATACGGACAATTATGTCAGGTACATGAGCCCAGGAGCAAGCACAAGGGGACATGGGGAGTTACAAATAGAATAGTGTTAAGTTGGTTGAAGATATACTGCGGAAGGCCAATAACTGGAAACCCCTAGCACATTTCTCTCAATTCTAAGATGGGAACAACGGGCAAAGTAGATACTATGATAGGAAGATAGCCAAAGAGAAATATAGTATCAACACAGACCAAGGCTGAGAAAGAAGTGCCATCAGCAGATAAACTATGTTCCAAATGCCCAAATGCAGAAGTTATTTCCAGTTACTCTTATGAATCGCAACAGGAAGCTTATTGGCGGTAAAATTCTCTCTCAAGCTTTCAAAGGGATTTAGAGATACTTTATATGCATCCATAGCTGCAATGTAACTGTATACTCTTTCACCGATCTCTCCCATTGATGTGTGGCGAGAATTGGATAACTGCAAGTCAATCTACGTACTAGATGGCTGAAAACAACCAAGCCCGTCATCGCTAGACGGCTGAAAACAACTAAGTACGTCATCATTATTCCTCCATTTTATGGCTATATCCCCGTAGGGATTTATCAAAATAAAATTCACATGATATAACTAAAGAAGCAACCCAGCAGAAAACTCTTCTTTTTTCCTTACAGCCCTTCAAGAGTTCAAGTCGAATGTGCTACATATAAAAATGAACATAAATCCCACTACAGATTACCAGTATATGTTTCATTTCTACTCATATATGTCAAGTGTGTAGTCAATAGGGCAACACTAGAATAAGGGCCACTACTCATCAGAAAATAAACAGGAAACACATTGCAAATGATTAACCAAAAAATTTGAAAATAACCCTCAGACCGAAATTGAAAAGGGTCTTATTCCCATATATGGGCAAAGGTTGTGAAGAAGCAAGTAGAGAGGGATGATCAAAGGGGACAAAATGGGTTGGAGGCAAACCTTGTCCTTGTAAAGATCGTTATCGAGAACATCCTCAATAGACCAAGAGAAGACGATGTCTATTAAGCTTTTGCTACTATTGCTGGTTCCCTTTTGGGCACCCTCATCCTCCTCCTCCACCTCCACCTCCACGTGGACCACGTTAGCCATTTTTGTCACCTAAGTGTCTGCACTGTACACAATAGGCGGAGGGTACCAATATTTCAGACTGGAAAGTGGGACGAGAATTTAGGGGCCGTTTGACATGCTTTTTATTTTGCTCTTTTTTACCCTCTTCTCTTTTTTTTGCAAAAGTTCATAAAAACTTGCTGTTTGGTTGGCTTCTCTTTTTAAAAAAAGTCCAAGAGATCAAAAATTGGTGGTCATTTTTAAAAAGAGCTCAAAGCTCTTTTCTTCTTCTCTTTTCACGCAGAGGCTTCAGGCACTTTAATGAGGTTTCCCATTCGAGCCTCACTAGCCACAACAATCCCATTTTCGAGCTGGGTATAAAACCCACTTTTTAACGATTCCTTCATCTCTCTCTTTCTTCTCTCTCTCGCCCCCTTCGTCCGAAAGCCCTACCACCGGCTTGATGGGCTTAAACATGGTCCCAAAATAGAGCAGGTTCAACAGATCCCCAATCACGTCATCATCGGCTTGTTTTTCTAGGGTTTCTGGGGTTGGTGGGTTTTGGGTGGGGGTGTGGCGTTCGAGGGCGAGCTGGGTTTCTTCGGCGACGGCAGCGGAGATGGGCTGACGGAGCTTCTCGAGCTCGTCGATGGCGGCGAGGATGGAGGGCTTGGACTTTAAGGTTTCCTCTTGCTCCTTGTTGATGGGCTTGCCCTGGGACACGGTCTCTTCCATTTGGGTGATGCGATTCTGCTTCTTCCGCAGGGCGCGGAGGCCTTGTTGATGAGGCTGAGGACCATTGTGTGGCCGTTGCCGCCGTTGCCGCCGCCATTGTGTGGTGCTGAGACTTGTGGTGTTTGAATTAGGTGAGGGCAGAGCTAGGGTTTGAATTAGGTGTGGTGCTGGGTAGAGCTGAATTAGGTGAATTAGGTGGGGTATTTTATTTAATTTTATGAGTTACAAATTTTGCAAGTATAAAAGTCAAAATTTTAACGATTAAACAGTCATATAATTTTATCGTAGTTATATTGTACACATTCGATAGAAAATGTGACAAATGATTTTTTGTCAAGGTGTTATTGTAAAAATTTGCGAATTTGCACAAAAATTCGCCAAGACCACAGGCACATCGCCGGAGATCCGGTGCTCTTGGCGTCGATGGTCAAACTTAATTATTTAATTAAACATAATTAAATAATTATGTTTAATTATTTGTAACATATTGTAATATAGTTGCTTAATTACCTTTAATAATGTTTAATTATGTAAAAATGTATATTAAAAAAAAACCCAAAGAGTTGTCCTGTCAAACGCTTGCTCTTTTCTGTTTTTTGAAAAAATAAATTCTGTCAAACAGCCACCAGTTTTTTAAACTGGTGAAAAAAAAAACCAAAGCTCTTCTTTTTTTTTTTTAGAAAAAAACTGAAAACTGAAAGCCATACCAAACAGACCCTTAGATTTCTAGAGGACATGGTGTGGACTGGCGTGCAAAAAGGCCGGAGGACTTGTGTTGCTAAGGGCATGAAAGGCGACAGAGTTTTTGGGTTTTTGTTACAACAGTATTCTTAAGAGGTCTTAATTTTTTGGCCAATTTTTGGCGTTACTAACTATATGAACTAGCCCAGAATTTCGTGCTAAATACGGGGCAATTTCTTAACAGTAATTTATTTTAATAGTTTTGAAATGCATAATAAAATATATTACACAATTTTATAATTTTATGATTATTTCATCAAAGATAGTTACTTTAATTTTTGGCTTGAAACTTTTCTGTAATAAAATAAATTAACTCTTCTAGTAAAATATCAATAAGTAATGTCCTTGTGCATATTTGCTAATTATAATTTGGTAATTATATAAATGAAAAAATTAAAGTTTATTTAGTACACAAAAAAAAGTAAATTCTACTGATAAAAATATGCTGAGAACGTATTGAGATCAATTTGCTATTATTTTTTAAGTATCTTTTAAAAATAATTTGTACATTTCAATTGGCTGTCCATAACTTTAATTATACATTAGTTTAATTTTGATAAAAATAATTTTGGTCCATATATTTGTTTATAGTATGTAATTTATAAAAGTTAATTAACACGACTAATTAAGTAAGGATGATGTGACATTTTTAGAAAGCAAATGTAATTCACTAACAAAGTATACACAGAAAATAGTAATCAGTGTATGAGATAATAATATAAAATTTAAAAAGTTTACCCAACATGACTATATAGGATAGCTCAAAACCTCGTAGTAAAGAATTTGTGGAACAAAATTTTACCAAGATTTCACAAATTATACAATAAGCATGCTAACTAAGTAAAATTTATCTTGAGATATAATAAGGTTTTCATTCTAAGTTTAGTCTACATTCATTGAAGCATAACTAATATCTTTTTTTATTTTATAAGCAATTCTATTCAGAATTATAAAAATTAACATAAAATCATAAATGGTTTATTACTAATGCAGAATTTAGAATGCTTAAGAATTTAATTACTCACAATAAAAGTACCATACAAAAAATTGGTTCAAAACTTTTCTAAAAATAAAATTAGTTAAATTTAAGAAATGCTATCATAATAAGATTTTAAATTTATACCTTTTTTAATATATCTCATATAGAATCTGCATATCATGGTATTTCTATATTTAACCAATGCGACTAAATAAGATAGAGCAAAACCTAAGTGTAAGAAAATCATTGACCAAAATGTTTAACCAACATATTTATCATGTTAGATTCATATTTGAATTTATAGAAAACTTAAATATGAATTTAAAATAGTACATAATTTTTCTTATTAAATCTCTTAAGTAATTTATGTTTTAGAGGTTAATATTTCATGTTAGAGAGCTTTTTTGATCTATAATATTCAAATAAAGTCATAATAGGTTACTATATTGGTTAGAAAATTTTGAATGTTTCGAATTCATTTTCAAATTGCATAAGGCTTATTTTTTAAATGTTTACTATATTTGCCAATTTAATTAATTACAAAATTAAGGACCCTTTCAAAATATTGTTTGGAGATCTTTAGCTACATTAATATATTTAACATTATTTTTTTTTAACTCTTATTATATTATGAATACAATGCAATGAAGTATTATGAGCTACGATTGCATTTCTCGCCTCAATTATTAAATATTATACCTCAGGATCATGAGTCAAGCTCGAGTAAGTTAGTAAAATATTTTAAAAAGTTATAAAAAGTGTATCAATGCATACCACATTTCAAGAAACAAAAAGAGATTAACAGCTTAAGGAAAAAATTATACTTCTGTTAAAACTATAATTGTTGGTAAGAAATTTTTGATACTTGTAGCAGCTTCAAGTAACTTGTCAATACCATACTATTATTAAGTTATTTTAGTGGTCAAACATATACCCTTTCAAAATCAAGTCTCTTAACTTGAAAAGTTAAGTTAAGAATTCTTTATATTTCGAATTGTAAATGTTATAGGCTATTCTTATCTTCTTCATGAATCATTGTTTTAAGATATCACCAACTTATTAAGATACAAACATGATATCTAGTAGAATATTTTTTCGTCTCATATACATTTAAAATTAAAGTCTTGATTAGATGGTCATGCAATTGTTACACAATATTTGCATAGGTATGTATGTTTACTTTAGTTCCTCTGAACTGTAGGTTTAAAGTTGTGTTACAATACTGTCGCTAAATTTTTACGTTCTTTAAACTTTTCTTTTATATCGTCAAGCGGTACTGTAATACAATATACTTGTTGTTCTTTCAACTTATGGTTCAAAGGAACTAAAGCAAACACATATGAGTATGCAAATATTACGCAAGAATTACATGACAATCTAATCAAGGTTTTAATAGTCAAAATCAAAGCGTAATGCGTAAATATATGTATGTAGCATAGAGTTTAAGTATTGTACAACTGATTTTTTAGATTTATAAGGTTTACAAATATCGCGATAATTATACCACGAATTTGTTCAACAATAAATCATAGCAAAGAGATTGATTTGCTTTCTAAATCCTTATATATAGGATATAACTAGTTTGGTGGTCGTGAAGTTTTTTTTTAAAAATGCTGATTTATACTTCGTATATATATATATATATATATATATATATATATATATATATATATATATATCGCATTATTCATTTTTAATGATGACTATTTTATGTATATTACGTATATGTCTATGTATATGAATAATGATAGTACATTTAACTCAATTAGAACGTTATTTTTTTCCTTCCAAATCTGGTATGTAATTTTTATATTTTCGATATATGAATTTTTATATTCACATTAAATAGTGATTTTAAGAATACAATAGTCAATATTAAGTCATAATAAGTTAGCATATTGATTAGGTTGAGTTCTAAAATGTTTAAAATTAATTTTTAAATTATACAACTCTCATTATTCTTACGAAATTAATCAAATATAAAAATAAGGTACCTATCAAAATTCAAATCATTTGTTAGATCATTTTTTTCTAAGTCTCATAAGTTGTTTAATCTTACTTGTAACATTAATTTTTTCTTCTAAATAAAAAATATTATAGTTTTTATATTCATATTAGAGAGTAGTTTTGAAAATACAATAGTTAATATTAAGTCATAATAAGTTAGTATAATGATTAGGTTGAGTTTTTGAATTACATAGAACTTACAGAAAACCCTCATTACTCTTGTAAAATTAATTAGATATAAAAATAAGAATCCTATCAAAATTTAAATTAATTTTTAAAAAACACTTTTAAGGACATAATTGTCAAAATGAAGTCTTAATAGATTAGTATATTGATTAGATGGAGTTTTATAATGATTAGAACTTAGTTTCTAAATAAAATTTTCTTCTAAATCAAAAGTATTATTTTTTGTTTTTTATATGTATGAGTATTTATATTCATATTAGACAGTAGTTTTGAAGATACAATAATCAATATTAAGTCCTAATAAATTAATATAATGATAAGGTTGAGTTTTAGAATGATTATAATTAGTTTTTGAATTTTAAGGATATAGTTGTCAAAACGAAGTCTTAATAGATTAGTATATTGATTAGGTAGAATTTTAGAATGATTCAAATTAGTTTTTAAATTAAATAAGATATACTAATATAGAAGTTAAATCGTCAGAAATCTTAATAAATTAGTATATTGATTAGGAAGAATTTTAGATTGATTAGAATTAATTTTAAATTATATAAGACACTAATATAGAAGTTAATTAATCTTAAAATAAGGATCTGACGATGATGTGTCGTATAAAGAAACGATGAAGTGTCGTGCGAAGAAGTTATCAATATTTTTCTTATTTCGCTTATTATATTTTATATATAGATATAGATTTTAATCAAATTGAACGGTACCCTATGCACTAGGTAACTTCAGCCGGTTTTATCCCCCATAAGTCAACACCTGATTAACTCCTCTAATGTGCCTAACGGGGTTTGAGAACTTCACGAGGACCTTGAAATTTGTGCTCAAGTATAGTGTCTTTTGGCTGAGTTAAGGTGGCCACTGGCCATACATGAAGTCAGATATCTAAGGCTTATCCTGACTTCTCCAAAATCCAACTCGGATAAGGTTTTCATCCTGATAATATAACGCAGTTCCTTCAACCTCTTTTGTCCATCCCAACCACCATAGTCCCCGCCTTTGGTTCCGAGCATACCAAAAGGTCATCCCCCTCGGAAGAGGTGTATCCCAATTTTAAAATTTTTTTGAAGATGATATTTTTTTCATTATTGTCCACTGGCATTAATAGTTTAAACGGAATGCGCTTAGTTTTTATGGTTTGAAGGAGAAAATATTCAGTAGTTGTCTAACGTCACGTCATCTGCTTACGTGGTGTTAGACTACTACTAATATGATGCCAACTAAACAAAGGTAGTAATTTGCGGGCCAGTTATCCACGTGGATGTTAACCCTTAACCATGGTTACAAAAATTATGAAAATTTCTAAAAATTTTAAATTGCCCGCCCATAAGAAATAAAAAAACTGAAAAATAAAAAAGCTTACGTTGTTTTCTCTCTCCCTGCATCGTCTGTGCGTTCCGGCGGGTTCGTCTGTGCGTTCCGGCGGCTGCTCATCCAAGCAACACGTTGCACCACCGCGCGGAATTTCGCCACTTTCCTCGATCTGTCAACGGTATTGCATCTGCACGCCCACTGCTCCTTCTCCATCTTTCACTGATTGAATTGTGCTGCATTGAATTCATTTCTCTAGACACAAAATTTACCCTAATTGCTATGTGGGAGATAAGAAATGAGGATAGTCGAATTCTGAGTAATCAGAATACAACGTGAGTAATTAGAATACATAATCTCGTAGATGCATACTATATGCTCTGCGTAATGCTTGTGCATGGTGGGTTGAGTGTTCTTGCCCCATGAATCAGCCTAACATGATTTCATATTTCTTAAGATTATGTCATTTGGTCATTAAATCACTTATTATCATCAAACCAAAAACCGTGTGACTTAATTGTTGCTTGTTTACTGGTTCGGTGCGCAAAGTGGGAAGAGAACGGATTCGAAATCCCACAAGTAGATTCGGGCCTAGGCACCTAGCCTTACGGACACTGATAATTTTCTGCTTTCAAATGCTGAAAGCTTACTCATACCCCATGATTTCCATTGCAAATGGTAATTTTCTGACCCTCCGTAGCAACCTTGTTTCAAAAAATGTTTGTTGGACTTTGTGAAATATGATTCTATAAGTTCTTTTAAAGTCAAAAACTATGAAATCCCACAAGTAGATTATACTTACATGGGAGAAGCAAACATCAGAATGGAGATTACATTGCCTGCAGGGAGTAGAAATTAAACATCCTGCTATCTTAACATATGGGATTCGTTTACTAGGTTCAAATATAACAAAGGAAGTAATTGCACAATGTTGTCTACATTTTTTATCAACAGATACATACTCTAGAATTCAGCAATTATAAAGCCTTAAAGCCACGAATCTCTGCTTCTAACTGTATGTTGGAAAAGTCCATGGAAAAAATTCGACCTTTAAATTTATATTATGCTTGATTTTGTTCTAGGTTGTTATCCGAAGCAAATCCTGTTACACACTTCCAATGACAAGCAGTAACAAAGGGAAAGAAGCTATTGGAAAGCGTAAGTTCCATACCTTTCTGTTTAATCTTGGTACTTTCAAGTGACACATTATCCAAAAATTTGCTTAGAAAATTGATTGATGCGTGGATTGAAAAATTTGCAGTTAACTTATGAACTTATTTTTTTCCGTTTAATCTGTAGATGTTGATGTTATTGACGATGAGATTCCCACGTTTGTTCATCGGGTTGATGATGGTTTTGAGTTTAAATTGGGGATGATTTTTAATGGTGAAGATGAAGCTTTTAAAACGTATAATGCATATGCCATGAATAAAGGATTTGGTGTTCGAAGAGGTCAAAAGTATATTCATGGAAAAACTCAGAAGCTACGGTGATGTACTTTTTTGTGTTCATGTCAGGGGCATGCACCTAATGTTCCTCCTCATGAGGAAAGAAAGGTCGAGCAGATAGAAACGCGGTGTGGCTGTGATTCATATATTAAGTTTAAAATTAGTAATGGTGTATGGGAAGTCATCGAGTTTAACCCTGTCCACAACCACCCATTTGTCCCTGAACACCAAAGACATTTGATTAGATCCCATAGAAGAGTAACAGAAGGGGTAAAAGGTATGCTTGACAGTTTCAAAAGCGTAGGTGTAGGAGCAACCAAGTCATTTGGGTTCATAGCAAATGATACGGGAGGAATTAGAAATATTGGTTGTACATTGCGTGATGCTCAGAATTATTTGCAATCAGAAAGGTCTGAAATACTCAGTGCTGGAGATGCTCAAAGTCTTGTGAACCATTTTAACAATTTACATGCAAAAGATCCTATGTTGTTTCACACAGTGCAATTAGATAATCTAATCGACTAACCAATATTTTTTGGTGTGATGGGATGTCGAAGTTAGATTATGAATGTTTTGGTGATGTCGTAATCTTTGATGTCACATATCGCACAAATAAGTACAACATGATTTGTGCTCCATTCGTTGGTGTAAATCATCATTGGAGAAATGTAAACTTTGGTTGCGGATTTTTGTTGGATGAGACCACTACTTCTTTTGTTTGGCTATTTCAAGCATTTATGGAGGCTATGGGGAATAAGGCTCCAAAGACCATTTTCACCGATCAAGACCATGCTATGGCAAATGCCATAAGCAAGGTATTCCCCAATACGCGTCATCGCTTGTGCGAGTGGCATATTGCTAAAAATGCTGCTCAAAATCTTCCTAAGTTATATGGAAAGCCCGATTTCAAGAGTGTCTTTCATAAGATTTTGTACTATTGTGAAACTGTGGAAGAGTTTGAATCTACTTGGAAAGGAATGATTGATGAGTATAAACTTGAAAACAATAGTTGGATCCTTAAGTTATATGAATCCCGTCTTAAATGGTGTGTTGTATTTAGTAAGGATACATTTTCTGCTGATATAAGGTCAACTCAAAGAAGTGAGAGCACAAATAATGTGTTTCAAGACATGGCATGCAAGACAATGACTTTGACTGAATTTGTTGATCACTATGAGAAAAATGCAATCAAAATGCGTGAGAAAGAAGTGGAAGATGATTTTGATTCTGCTCGTGGTAAGCCAAAAGTAGTTGTAAAGCGATGTGGACTTTTGAACCACGCATCGTCAGTGTATACACACACCATTTTTTGAATGGTTCAACATGAATTTATTCAAAGTTTGTCAGAACATGTTGTAGATACAAGCCAAGAGGGGACAATTAGTTGTTTTATGTTGAAATGTGAGGGTGGTAAGAGAGAGCATAAGGTTTCCTTTAACTCTGATGATAGCAAGATAAGTTGCTCTTGTCAATTGTTTGAGTCAAAAGGGTGGTTGTGTCGTCATGCTTTAAGGGTACTCAATGTTTGTATTAAAGCCAAAAGAATCCCAGAGCAATATGTGTTGAAAAGATGGACAAAAGGTGCAAAACGAGGTATTGCAAGGGAGGACTATGTTCACGGCTCTACTCCACTCAATAGTCCCAAAGAAACAAATACATTGCGTCTGAACAAATTGATGCGGAGAGCTTTTGCTGTCATGAGTTCGAGTGCCAGTGGCAATGAAATGGCCAAAATTGCTTTTGCTTATTTAGATAGGATTGAAGAAGAAGTTAGAAGACTTGAAGAAGAGTGTGTAAATGATGATGTAGTTAGTGAGTCGACTGATATTCCTCTTACTGTTGATGGCTTGCCGATTATGGATCCCCCTCGCATGAGGGCTAAAGGAACTCATTATAATAGGATTAAGGGGGCACTTTAGAAGGCACGAAAAAGAAGGACACCAAAAGGAGCAACTAACCAACTTCTTACACGTGAAATTGATGGTAACTATTTTATTCTTTCATTGATATGCATTATTTACGTAGTAACTATTTTGCACGCAATTGTATGTAGTAACTAAGTTTGTTTACTTTGTAGATCAGGATATGCAGTTTACAACCGATATTTTCGTGGATGTGCCTTTAATATCGGTGTCACAACCACTGTCATATAGTTATTCCAAGCCAATGAACAACAACTTGCATCAAGATTTTGTACCTTATTTTGGTAATACCAATGTCACGCCACCCTTAAGCCAGGTAATAAAAGTTTTGATTTATTTAAAAACATTTATTTTACAAAAGTAATATGTTGATGAAAATGTCATTCATTATTTTAGGGATCGTCCAACAATTTCGTGAGTTTACTTAACTCTTGCCACATGAATCCGCGGGTATACTTTATTCTACTAATTACTTTTGGAACAAAGAGTGTCTATTTTTTTATTATTATTATTATTTTATTACAGGATTTGTTCTCCCAAAAGAACTTGATAGAGAAACATCAAGTGGAGGAATGTCACGTAAGGATTGAAGCTCCAAGTTTATCATATTTGGGAAATTGTACATGGAGGACAGTTATTTAGTCATTCACGCAAGCATTGAATCTCCAACTTTATCATTCTTTTGAAATTTGTTAGCAGAATAAATTAGAGAGTTGATTGATTGTTACTAGGTTACTTTTTCAATGTACAACAAATCTTAATTTTAGTCATACAATTGTGGTGTACTCTTGATTCATTTATTTGAGCCAATCACGACAAGCCATGTTACTCCATTTGAGGCATGAAAAGTGACACACAGTAGTCTGGAGATTTCTGGTAATGTGAGGAAAAGTTTCTTTGGAACTATTTCTAACTGCGGTTGTCATTGACATAGCCACCCTACAGCAATGCCTTTGGAACCATTGCCTACCAGTCCTTCAGTTCTTTCATCCAGTACGCAAACCTCCTTCATCCATGCCGGTACGCAAACCAAAGTAGTGCAAATTGGAAAATTATGAAGAAGGGACCAAATGCAAATAGAAATAATACTCTTGAAGTACTAAAGATATTGCAGCTACATCATTGTAAGAAAAAATGGTGGGAGACTCTTCATTAACTTCTGATGAACAAAAATGGTGGGCGGCATGGGCATATAACACTGGACTCTTTAGCAATATAAAATCTATATATAAACCTAAATGCCAGCGAAACATACATCAATCCAATAACAGTCGAATAAATAGAGAACAACGTTAAGAACTTGATCAAGCATTACTTTTACTAAAAAAATCTATCAGGATAATGACCTTTCACCTCTGTCAGAGAGAGAAAGACAGAGAAACCTGAGAATAATGAATTCTCTATTTATTCATACAACAAACAAGTCGCGGGGCGCATGCTCATTCACAAACAAATCTTCTCTAGGAGACGATAGTGAGATCTCGTGAGCACCGCAATCAAACCTGCAAATGCTTGATCGCTGTATGAACATCCTTGTCTCCTCTACCAGTACAGTTGAGCACCACCTCAGTTCCATTTGGTAGAGTGGGACACAATTCTCATAGGGTTTCATACCTTCTAACCCCTCTTCATGATTGATGCTATAATACTCAGCACGTCCTAAATCAACCAAAAGACGGAGATGATTCGCCGCCTAGTCCCATAAGCCGGATATGATTTGCCGCCTAGATTGATATGATTCGCTGCCTAGTCCCATATGTCCGAGATGATTTGCCGCCTAGATGGAGATTATTCACCGCTAATCCCTATGAGAATCTGTAATGGGTGAATCTGCAATACCTTTGCTCTCTCCTTCCACTATCGACCACCCCGCACCCAGCCCGAATTTTGTGGCCTCCCACGGGCACCTAGCCCTCTCCTTCCAGTTTGAATTGCTTTCAAACTTTTCACTTCTGATAAACAAAAATAGTGGGCGCCAATTTAAAATTTTCAGAAATTTTGAATTTTCATAATTTTTGTAACCATGGTTAAGGGTTAACATCCACGTGGATAACTGGCCCGCAAATTACTACATTTGTTTAGTTGGCATCATATTAGTGATAGTCTAACACCACGTAAGCAGATGACGTGGCGTTAGACAACCACTGAATATTTTCTTGGTTTGAAGATATGGTATATGCTGAGTCAACTCTGGTGGTGGCGACGGTATTGTTATTTGCACAAGCTCTCTAATGCGTGCATCATTATTGGTCCCCTTGATTAGAGCAACCTATCCAACAAAACCATAATTTTTTTTATGCGCTTACGCTTCACTTCCTTATCATCACTAAAAAGGTAAATGCGAGAAATAGGGAGAATGAAGCATATTAATTAACCTCTTACATGTAAATTTGATGAAGTCAACAAGAAACATAAGCGTACCCAGAGTAAGTGCAATAAAGCCGATAAAGGCCATTTATAAGCTTTTGTTTGATATACGTCCAACATCGATCTATGCAAGGTAATAAAATACGAATCAGAGAATACGTTACGGATAAGTCAATTTGAAATCATAATTTACCGTACAAAAGGGAATTAATCGTAAGTCGAAACCAAAGTAAGGCTACGTCCTTAAAATCCAAAAGATGGCATTTTTGTGTGCAATATGGAACTCCACTCTTTAAAGCCAAATCAAACGTATGACTATCAGGAGGAAAAATGACATGAAGCAATGGCTGCATAAAGGTTAGAGTACTATAAGTAATTATATTCAATGCGCCGATCACATGAACGTAACGACTAAAGACAAAACCACCCTTGCCATGAGCTCTACCGCCAAGCCCTCCATTACGCTCTCTTGAGCTCTCCTTGCAAGTCTCTCCAGGAGACTTCCGTGTACCCTCTCCGTGAGTTCTACCCTCCCGTTTGTGAGCTCTCTTACAAGTCCTCCAAGAGGCTACCATGTACAGAACCTGCGAGCTCTCTCTACAAGCCCTTCGAGGGGCTCTCATCTACGCTCTATTAATTGAGCTCTTTCTTCAAGCCCTCTAGGCCAGGAGGCTTCCAAATACGTACGCTCTCTCATATTTCTGTAATCCCATCGAACGGCTTCCATATATGCTCTTCATGAGCATGCGTCAAAAAGGTTATCGTCACGAGAGCACCTCATCGATCTTCTTGCAAACTAATTCTACCTTTCTTTACAAGCCTCCTGCATGCTTCCGTGTATACTTTGTGCAAGTTCTCTTATAAGCCCCTTGGGAGGCTTCCGCGCTTAGCCGAAGCAAGCTTCATCTATGAGCCCTCCAAGAGGCTACATCTACGCTCTATGTGAGCTCTATTTCAAGCCCCTTACAATCTCTCTGAACTGGCCGCAGGCAGTTACTAATCTTACTGAGACAGCACACTTGTCTTTTTCTACTGCCTTTTGTTAAAGGCTTCCATATCACTCTGCATGAGCCGGCATCTAAAGGTTATCGTTGGGGAGATCATCCCATTTTCTTACAAACTAACACTTCTTTTCTTTGCAAGACGTTAAAGTACATACCAGGGCAAGACAAGGTGTTCCTTAGGATCTGAAGTACGTGGAATTGGTGGCTAAAGAGCAAAGGCTCATTGTGGCATGTCACAACCTGGCTAGTGTAAAGACAAATTATGCGTTGCTTAACAACCACATTAATGGATGCCTAAAGGCATAGCCAAAAGTCGGATTATATGACGTGATTGACTAAGGCAGACCTGGAACATTGGTTAATCAAGCCCTGCATGTGAGCTCCACTGGACGTCCTCAAAATGGAGAAAGCAGAACCACTGTACAAACATAATAACTCAAAGAAAGGTCTCAAATGTATTGAACATTTGATCCATAAAGTATTTCTTCACCCAAAATAGCTAAAGAGATTCAGGTTAAATCTGATTTTACCTAGAAAGGTATAGATCTGGTGATTAATCATTAATTAGTTTTGATCCCGTGCGTTGCAGACGGTAGCATTTTATAATTTAATAAGTTAGGCCTCATTAAGAATATAAATAAAATTAGAAACAAGTTGATGTTGCAAACAAAAACATGAATAAAAAGAATTAATACAATGCAGATTCATGTCTCTGTAAAATGTTTAAAATTTTTACAACCTAATTTGTTGTTGTAAATCATAACCTCGCACAAAATATAACAGCATTTTAGGATATACTCCTGAACTTAATGTAAGATCGACCAAGAAGCCACATCAAATGAAAGAAGTGTAACTGCAGATTTGTCAGTGTAAGTCTTATAATAGAAACATTACATTACCATATGAGTAGCATGAAGCTTTTGGTGGTGTGTGCAGTTGACGATGAACAATCACGACCTATGAGAAAGTATCAAGGAATCGGAGAAAATTAGTTAGACGTTTAAAAGAATAGCAAGTGTGACTTAGGAAATGAAAATGCTTCTTTTTATTTTTTTAAGTGTCCAACCATTTAAGAAACCAAAATTCATGAATATGTAATAGTAGTCAATGTATCAACTAGCCTTTGTAAGCTAATTATGAGATATTGGGTTCTTAAATTAAGAACTAAAATCAAAAATATGAAAGGCAAACTTATAAGCATTTGGATCCTTTGTATTATACTAAAAATATGGTTTTCTAAATTAATTTTATAAAATTACACAAATGCCCCTAGAGTTTTTCAAATTACGAAAATGCCCTAGAACATTTCAAAATTTATATTTTTGCCCCAAAATCATTTTAAGCTTCAATGCTCTACTAACACTCGAGCGTTTCTCAAAATTATCTCCCATTTGTTTTTCGGAGCACCGATGGTTATTTTAACCCGCTCCCAAAATTCGAGATATTACATACATAGTGACGGATTAAAAGAAAAAATTATGATAAAACATGTTACGATTGAGATAATTTAGTAATTATCCCTCAAAAAAGGCAAAAAGAGATAGTTATGACCTTATGAGAAACAATAATGATAGAAATGAGGTGCTAAATATTTTTAATTTCAAATAAAAAAATAAATTACCAAGTATAATAATGTTTCTTTAATTTGTGAATGCTTAAAAATTGATTCTCATAGTGGAGGACAAAGCCCTAAATTATATTTATATTAGGAGATCAAAAGATGACAATCACTGTAGGTGTTAAAAAGAAGTGATTTTCAAAAAGTTTGCCATTTTTTCCAAAGTTGCAACTTGCAAAAGTCTGTAAGTTTACTATAGGCCTTTGTAAGTCAACTTCCAAATGACGGCTAAGAGTTTGAGGCATTGCTATTTTTCAGGCATATGGAAGTTGACTTGTAGGCATATCTATAAGATACTTTTAGTAATTTTTTGCTCTTTTTCTACCAAAAATATTTTCCTAAGTGAGCACAAAGGCTTAAGGTCAATCTAGGCCAGGACATCAACTCATACATCAAGCTAAAGCTTATTGCATAATGAAAATGCAATTACAAGTGGTAAGCAACTTAGCTCTTCTTATCATGTTCTTGAATATTATTTGTTATAAGTTCTTACTTTAACCTTGAAACCTTTCTGATGCGTCCAAGTTATTCCTTTGAACTTTTTGTCGATTTCATTCTTGATTTTATAGTTGTCAAGTACGCCTTCATGAACTTGTATGAATAAACTTACTAAGCATCCACTCAAGGTATACAATTGAACACTATGAATATGTTATTATCATCAAAATAAGATGTAAGCTAGATTATCCAATGACAGAGCTAACACATTCAACTAAATCTCCCCGTTGTTGCATGTTGTTGTAACACCTAGTCTCCATGTAGGCCATAAGGCATTGTTGCATGCAACAATGAATAGTCGCCTCACTTTTTAGGTGAAAGCTAGGATCTCGTCACTCAATTATGAATGTAATTCCTCTAAGCGGATGATGTAATGAAAACTTAATCGGGATACTAGTCGATTACTTTTGTAATATCCTTTTCTTGTCTATCGATTGTATTGCTGCTAAATTTAATTCCAACAGCTTAATTTGGTTAGCATAACCAAGCACATACAATTTTGGCCAACTCCACTGACATCTGAGCACAAGACTTGATAATATATATGCGTAAGCACGCAAAGTTGTCTTCTAAAGGAAATAAAATTCATTGCATCCAAAGGCTCAGTGTAATGTTAGCCCACCATTGATCTACTCCACAACCTTAAAGATGATGCCCTCTTTAAATAACATCACGATAAAATAATGTTTAATTTCACATGCTTGGTCTGTGACTATTGAATGTGTTTTTGCCCAAATCAATAGCCTAGGAAGCACGGACACCTCTCCTAGGTGGAGGTATGGTGTCCTAAACGGATGGACACCCCAAAACCCTACGGATACTGGCTGACACGTGTCGGACACTGCCAATCGGTGTCAGATTTTTTTTTTAATTTTCGACACCGTGTCGGACACTTTGCCAAGGAGTGTCGGACAAGGCATGGAGCAGTGTCGGACCATCTGCTTTTCTTACCTCACGACTGTCTCCTTCTCTCTCACCTCACGGGTGCCCTTCTGAGCCATTATCGACTCAGAGTTGTCGCCGGAGTTCAGTCGCCAATATTCAGAAGCCAAAACCGACAGATCCAGTCGTCGTCGCCATCACCAGATACCGAAGCAGCTGTCGCCATCGCCAGAGCTCACTTGATCGTCGCCGGAGGTCCTCCGCCGCTGTCGCTGACCCACATGTCCTTCTTCCTCATCTCGTCTTCTTTTTCTTCTATTCTGAAAGTCTCCCTTCCCTCTCAGCCAAGAGTCATTTCTTTCTCCATCTGTCAAGAGTTGTTTCTTTTTTTTTTTGCCTCTGTCAAGAGTCGTTTCTTGCATTTGTACTGATTAAGTGAAGAAGTCCCTCTCTTTCTTTCTTTTTTTACTTGGTTATTTTGTCCAGTACTTAATTTCAGAAATGTTTTTGTGACTTAGTTATTTTATTATTTTAGATTGTGGAATGTATTTGATATATATTAAATATATAGGTGTCCAAAATTTAATTTTTTAGAAATTGCAGTGTCCAATGTCTCTATCGGTGTCGGTATCCGACACTGTGTCCGTGTTCGTGCTACCTAATCAATAGCAGTAGTAATATTACAATGATGAAAGTATGAGCACCTTTAAGTCTATAATCTAAAAGTGTTTGTTTCGTCCAAGCACTACATACCAACTTCGGTGATTGGAAGTGTAACAAAATTTTATTTTTAGGATATAGAAGCTACAAGTAAGTGTTCCACGTACTGGGAACAATTCTGGCGCACAACTCCATTGACATTTGAACACGAAACTTGATAATATATATTCATGCAAAGTTGTCTTCTAAAGGAAATAAATTTCATTGCATTCAAAGGCTCAGTGTAATGTTAGCCCACCATTGATGTATTCCACAACCTTAAAGATGATGCCCGCTTTGAATAAGATCACGGTAAAATAATGTTTGATTTCACATGCTTGGTCTCTGACTATCGAATGTGTTTTTTCCCAAATCAATAGCAGTAGTAATATTACGACATGATGGAAGTATGAGCAGCTTTCACTCTATAATCTAAAAGTGTTTGTTTCCTCCAAAGACTCTATGCACAACCAGAATTAAAGCACTACATATATACCGACTTTGGTGGTCGGAAGTATATCAAAGTTTTCCTTTTAGGATATAGAAGCTACAAGTAAGTGTGCCACGTACTGGGAACGCAACTAGTAATCTTTCACTGAATCTTACTGCTGGCACAATTCAAATTATGTAACTAGGTCAAAACAAGATGTGTTCAGAGGACACAATTAGCACATGGTGCCTGATGTACTTTTGTTGCTTTTTGAAGTGCTAATGTTGAAAAAGAAAACTCAAAGGTAAAGGGTTTATTTCATTGAGAAATAGTTGCTTTTTCCAGAAAGTAAAATACAAATACACATGTTTGTTTTGAAAAGTCGTTTAAAGATTGTCTTATCCCCCCCCCCCCCCCCCAACCCCCCAAAGCTATTTTGATACTGTATTGTTCTTCTCCATTATTCAACTTAGCCACCAAAACTACATCTTTTCATGGTATCTTGCGCCCTTCTACTGCACAACATTTGTTAAGGAATTGATCTATTCTTGAAACACATTCTATAGAGGTTGAACAAAAGATATAGATTATTTAACCCATCCACGCCTTCGTAAGTAGTGTGAATCTTACTAAATGGAGCAAATAATGCATGCTTTCGACTATCTAGAACTCTCAAATTGGAATCGGGAAGGCTTATATGATAGAAGTAAGAGAAAAAAAATTATGGCTAGAGAATGTTTTCCATATTTCAAACGATCCTAGATGATTGAAACCAATTATATCTGTTCATACAATATCTTACTAAAAAGTTGAAGATGTGTTACTAAATTGAAAATGTTTTCCATATTACCTATATGTCATTTGTTAGTGCCTTAGTGAAAAAAGTTAGCAAATCCTAGCAGCTATTTGAGGGAATTGATAAATTTAATCTAAATTTGAACTCTCTTACTTCACTTTTCCCACTAAAAGTTGAAGATGTGTTACAAGTGCTACTAAAAGTCATTTGGAGTTTAAGAAATTTTAAATTTAGAGTGATGTTATAACTCCCTACTCGATCTCATATTAACCTCAATCTCATATATGTAATTTCAGATATCTATACTTCAAAGTTACAAGTGAACAAAAACTAATGAGATTATTTTTACTATATTGTGCATGTCTGAAGTTAAGAAGTAAGTGAGGCTAAAATCTATAATATTTATAAATTTATTAACCTCCATATGGAGATGATACTAGTATAATTCACGTAAACTTACAATTCTTTCTACCATTCTATGAAACTGAACACCAAAAAAGTTTGCTGCATCAAATGTGGTCATTTTATATCAATTTTATCGCGCTAGATACTAAAGTTTTATGAGGTATTTTTGTTCTTTCTCGACTTGACATCCAATATCCACCCATGGTCATAGTTCATTCGACCGCCTTTAGTCATAGCCGCTCTGGCATCAGTCATAGCCCCCACTCCCACTAATTAAACTTGAATTCAATGGTTTACACCGGAACATTACGATTAGAATTTTTAGTCTAGTTTGATTTAGATTAAAGATATTCTCATCGGTGGATATTGAGGGTTTGTTACTAATTCGGCGCTGGTAAGGGTTGGTGTGGTGGGTAGTGAGGCGATAGTTGGATGAGGTCTTGTGGTGGTTGCGGTGGCTAAGTTGTCAGCGACTAAGTGAGATCTCATGACAATGATGGCAGTGATAGTGCGCCGTCAAATGAGTGGCAATTATGTGTCACGGTGGTAGCAGTTAGTATGGTGATTGGGTGATGGTGGTGACACTTAGATGGCGGTGACCGTTGGATGGCGGTTATAGTGTTTAATGGTATTGGGTTAGGGCTTGTAAGTTGATGTTTATAAGAGAATCACCGGTCGCTTGTGTGTTCGGCAGTGGAATATAAGACTGTTGGAAGGTAGCGGGACTAAGAGAAGGGAAGGATGCTTTAGAAGAGACAATTGCTAATTAAACGATAAATATGTTCTAGGATTAATATTTCTTTAGTTGATCAGAATATCCCCCATCTTTAATATAATCCTTGTACTCCCATTATTTTTTTTCGTTGTTTGAATCCTTAAATATTCACATTTTTTTTTATTTTCTTCCCTCTATAGTTTTGGGAGTCATTTTGTCAAATAAATCATTTTTCTTCTTCCTCTTATTCTTTTAATTGATATTTTGCTTATTGTTCTCTCTCTCTCTTCTTTGTCGTCGCTGCCACTGCTGTCGCTACCACCGTACTCATCGACAGCCCATCTACCATCAACCAACAATTCCTACCACCGCCGGCAAATCAACCCACCTACCACCTACTCATAACTGTTACCACCCACAATGCCACCTATATCACCACATTTCCCTGCGTCTGCCAGATTTACTTCCTGCCCATCACTCATCACCCAAAGAATAGCCCTTTGGGTGATGAGTGGTGGTAGGAGATCTAGCTATTGTACAAGCATGACCATCCACGTGAGTCCAATACAAAGATGAAGGGGGAGGTGGCAATCATTATGGCTGCGGAGGTGGTGGTGGGAAGGTGGCGGCTAATATAGAATGATGGAGTTTTAGAGTTGCGGCCAAGAAGTGCACGTGAAAGCTTTGAAGCGGTTTGGTTCAGCGGTGGTGATGGTTTGACAATTGAGCAAGGTGAAGAAAAAAATAGAAAGAAAAGAAATATTTTTAATGAAAACTATCCTATGTCTTTAACAAAAAAGATCAACAGAGGGACTAACTTAAAGACAGAGTAAAGTAAAAGGATTGTTCAACAAAAAATAATAGTTGAGTATGAGGATAGTTTTAAGGACTAAAGTGGTGTTAATCCTTTATTTGATTTAGGGTTCTTTAACTCCCAAAAGTTCTTATAATATAAGGAGTGACTTCTTATATTTCAACAATTACCCAAACTGATTGAAGCTCAAAAGATGGTCGGCTTATAAGGTTCAATTAGTGAATATTCAATGGGTCAAAAAATTATGACAGTTTAAGTAACTATCTTGGATAAATGTCAGGATCTAACTGATATTATTATCATTTATCAAATGGGACATGATGTAGAAGTAATTTCACACAAAATCCAATAGTTTTGGCCTGTGTATGCATAACATGTCATACTTTTTTTTGGTTCCTGTCACCCTAAACTTCTATTTTGGTGTTTCAATTAGTAACTAAAATAAAAGCTCTATTTTTTGGGTGTCTGTCATATTTGGAAGGACAAATTCGGTAATTGTAGCCACATCATGCTAATTTTGACTTCTACCTTTGAAAATTTGCATTTAATCACACCGCCAGTCAGCTCTTTTGGGTCAAACCCACCCATCCTCACCAAACCCACACCATTCTCCCTCCTCGCCAAGCACACTACCATTTCCTATTAGATCCACCAGAACTTCCCACCAAATCCACCACCAGTTGCCCGCGACCACCATCAGCATACCTTAATAGCTACCACTCTTTTTCGATTTTTTCCAATCCGCTACCACTTTTGCGTGACCACCTCCACCAAACCCAACAAAATCGTCTCCTCTAACAGTACATTTACTTTTTAAGGTCGGCGCTGTGGGTTCTCTTCTCCTTCTTCTCCATGTACATGTTTTGTGGTTTGAGCCATGGTGATGGGTTAAACGATAGCCATGTGCAGGGCGGACCCGGGAAGGGGGGGTGGGGGAGAGTCATTAAAAAAATTAATGGGTAAAATATAAAAAAAATTCAAGGTTCAAGTTCACAAAGGGAAGCACATTATAATCAGCATATGAGAAAGATAGTCACGTATCAGTTAACATACTACAAGAATTTAATTTTTTTTTTATAAAAACTAACCTTGATATATTTGTGTTTCTTTGTAATCTAGATACTTAGAATTTAAAATTTGAAAGAATGAAGATGGAACAAGGGAACAAGAAAGACATACACTATGACGGCCGGTGGCACAAAAAGTAAAAAATACAACAAAATGAAGTTCTAATTGATTAATGCTAATAATCCCTCAGTCCTTAAAATATCGATCACTTTTACTTTACACGCATATTAAGGATTTTTGTTATGTATTGTATGTGTTTTTTCATTTTACCCTTTAGAGAGAGGGAAGAAGAGAGTGGGCCATGAAAGAGTGTTAAATGTAGAGAGAAAAATAAAATAAAAAGTGTAAAGTGGTGGGTTAGGAGAAAGAAAATAAGTTGGTAGAGAGTTAAATGTGAAGAGAGAAATAGAAAAAAAAAATATGAAAAGAGTAAATATGTTAACATACCTACATAATCTTTCTTAATTTAGAAGTGATCAATTTTGTGGAACTACCCAAAAAGGAAAGATGATCAATTATTTAAGGACGGAGGGAGTAATATTTTGTAAATATCTCTAATATGATTACCCATTATTTGAAACAAAAAAAAATTCCAAAATTTTTTTCCCGGGGTGGGGGGGGGGGGGGGGGGCTGCTCATACATGTGGTATGCCCTGGTCATGTGATGGTGCTACTTGTGCCTGAGATTGGACATGATACTGGTGTTCGTAGAGGTGTCAAAGGGCCGGGCTTGGGCAGGCCCAGCCAGGGCCCAAAGGGCCAAAAATGGGTCGGGCCATTTAGGGTTTCGGGCCTTGTAAACCGGGTCGGGCCCTGGCCTGCCCCAAATCTAGGAAATAGAGGCCCTGTCCAGGCCCAAGCCCAAGCCCTAAGCCTTCACTTCAGGGTCGGGCCTAAGGCTAGCCCGGGCCCTTTTTTTAATTTTCTTTTCTGTATTGCAAAAATATTAATTCATGAAATAAATGGAATTGGTAGGCGCTAAACCATTTAATATCTTTCTTATGGCTAATCAAGTACCTTAGAGCTCTACTTTTACTCTATTTGAGAATATTGATTTGTAACAACGAGTAATTTTGTTCGCAAAAAGACAATCTTTTCACAGGAAAAAATATAACTTTTGGTCATGAAATTTTTTGTTTTCTAAACTCAACAATGGATACATAAAAAATATTTTCCAACGATATCTCTAAAAATTTTCACTCAAATATACATCTAGCTTTGCATTTTCATAATATTAAGTATCTCATTAGAAGCATGCATCATTAGACCACTTTTACTATGAACTTTTTCGTACTTTCTAGAGTTATGTTCCCCATTTCCATTGCCTAAATTGTGTTGTTTATAGTTCTTAGACAGACAAACATATATTTTCTCTTCATAATTCCATGAAATTAATATAAAGGAGCTTTGCAAGTAAAAGTAGATAAATCATCATGAGCGAAAAAAATGTGCATGTCCAAAAAGTTAAATAAAAAGAGAAAAATATGAGGTAGAGAGAGAATAAGGCGCGATAAAGAAGGGGAAGGAAAAAAATGTAAGTAACTCAAAATGGTTTAGGTCCAGATTTAGGGCCAAAGGGTTGGGCCAGAATAGGGCCAAATTTAGGGCTAAAGGGCCGGGCCAGAATAGTGCCGAAACGAGGGCCAGAATCGGGCCTCGGGCTGGGCCAATTTTGGAAAATATTAGGCATGGCCCTAGCCCTGGCCCAAGGCCCTACGGGTTAGGGCCAGTACTATTCACCTTTAGGGTCGGGCCGGGCAGGGCAGGGCCTAAATGCGGCCCAACCCTTTTGACATCTCTAGGTGTTCGTGCCTCAGATTGGGTGTGATGGTGGTAGGTTTGGTAGTAGTGAGTGATGGTATGGTTGTGGATAAACAGAAAGTTATGGAGGAAGGGGGCGACAACAGTAAGTTTGGCTAGAGGAAATTGTGCTGGTGAGGAAGTGGTGGATTTTATTGGTGGGTTAGGGAAAGAGGGTGGTTGTAGTCCAACACTTCAGGTGCAAGAGGTGGTGGCTAACGGGGAAGTTTTGGATTTTGGTGGTGGTGGCAGTGGGTTTGGGGAAATGGGTTGTGGCCATGAGTCAAGTTAGTAAAAAGTGGAAACATAAAAAAATTCGAGTAATCAAATGCCAAGAATGCTTATGCAAATGCCCATTTTACTCTAAAAGAACTCAAAACAAAAAAAAATTAAAAAATTAAAGGTTTCAATGCGAACAGGTAACTGGTGTACTAAAATAGAAGCATGAGATGGTGTGAAAAAAAAGTTTGTAACTATATATATATATATATATATATATATATATATATATATATATATATATATATAAAATAATCATTTTGATGTAACATCTCTTTTAATATCACATAACTACCCACTTAGAATGTTTACAATTGACTTCAAAAGAATTTTTCTATTAATACAAAAGGTAATATTTAAATAATAGATAACTACGTAGGAGGTCATGTTTGGTTTTAAAAATATTAAAAATCAATCCACATGTAGTCAA
Organism: Escallonia herrerae; assembly: GCA_033070095.1. NCBI lineage: Eukaryota > Viridiplantae > Streptophyta > Magnoliopsida > Escalloniales > Escalloniaceae > Escallonia > Escallonia herrerae. The sequence continues at coordinate 393,023 of JAVXUP010000514.1, read as the reverse complement.
AATACATCCAAAAAGTAACCGTGGATATTATGAAAATTATAATATCAAGCATGATAGAAAAATATCATATTTTAACTTTATTTTTGTGCTCATTTTATTGAATGTGACGATAAATACTTATATATAATGTTTACTTTTTTCACAAAATCCAAAGGTAACTTTTGTTTTACATGCGCATTGTCAGTGTCATGATGGCTAGTACTATTTATAAAGGGAAAATTCTTTTTGGTGTAACACTTATTTTAGTGTTACATAGTTACTCACTTAAAATATTGACATTTGACATCAAAATTTTTTTTCTTAATCAACACAAAAGACAACATTGAAATACTAAATATTACATAAGAGGTCATGTTTGGTTTCTAAAATTTGAAAATTGTTCTAAAGAAATAGTCAAAATACATTCAAAAAAATCATGGTTGATATCAAGAAAATCATAATATCAAGTATGATATAAAAATATCATAATTGAACTTTATTTTTGCACTCACTTTACTATAAAATATGACAATAAATGCGTAATCATGATAATTAATCGTGAGATGCTTCTGTGGTGCTCCCTCCGGCTGAACATGTCAACCAAGACTTAGCTTCGATGTCATCGCAATCGTCATTATCAACGTTAATTGGGGAAGAAGATGAAAGATCAGTTCCTGTCTTGGGAAACAAGTTGAGCTTAAACTAGAAGTGTCCACTATAAAGCATCCTGAAACCAGTGGAACGAGCCGAGGAACCCACACCCTTCTCTCTACTGTAAGCGCAAAGAAATTTCAACTCTCATCGTTTCATGAACACGTCGAATCCAAATCGGAAAAAGATGGCCGCAGTTGAATTACTACCAAGGGAGTACGGATATGTGGTGCTCGTTCTTGTTCTCTACTGCTTCCTCAATTTCTATATGGCCGCCCAAGTCGGCAAAGCACGCCGGAAGTACGTCTCTCTCTCTCTCTCTCTCACCCACTTCTATGGTTGAATAATTTATGTGATTTTGTCCAGTTTTACCTCAGGAGTTGAATCAGATGACGTATTTGAACAAACGCATTTGTTAGCTTTAGATCGTTCAATTTCTACATTTTTGTCGTCCATTTGTCGTCTCTAGTGAATTTCCCGCGTATTGATTGTATACGAATGCAAACTAGGGAAAACATATTGGTGTTCGGCCCATCTCGCGAATGACGCGCCTTGTACGAGAATGTAGGCAAGATGTACAATTTAGGGGGGTGAGGCCAGGATTTTCTCGCAAGGGGGGCGGGAATTCTGTTCCCTTGCCCAAAAATTAGTCCAATTAGTAACCACAATACTAGCATCCCTGTTGACAATTGGTATAATTAAACTCCTTTTCACTCTACGAGCATAAGTTTACTAATAATTGTCACTAGTGGTTTGCCTAGCAACAAAGATTTAGCTCCACGCATTTCCTTTGAAAGAAAACTTATGTTTATGTCTTGTCATGTTCATAAAAAGGGGCACTAAAACATGGGTGCACCAATATCCAAATAATGCGAATGAAATCTGTAGAGATAGAGAAATACTAAGTGCCAACAGTTAGCATAATAAAGAGCTTGCATAAAGTAAGAATGACATGTGCAATTGTGTGTGTATGTGTTAGAGAGAGAGAGATACTGTCGCACAATCTTCTTGTCTTCTAGACAGTTGCTTTGGATACAAGAGGGGCAAAGTACGAAAACAAAAAGCTTTTATATAGGACAATTTTGTTTTTAGTACATGACTTTCTTGCAAATATGGGAGGCAATTGCCCTGCTTCCACAGGCTATGGCCTCGCCCTTGACAATATATAGCTGTGCCCTGTACGCTAAAAGTCCTGCGTGCACTGAAGAAACCTAAAGACACTCCCAAAATTAAAAAAAATGCCTTGTAGTGTCATTTAGGCAAGAAGAATGACAGAAGCATATACAGTTGTACCTCATATATAATGTGTAGATGTGACTCATGGGGAATAATGGTGTTGTACATTAACAATTGCACCTTGGACATTACTAGCCGTAGGCGGGAGTGCACAATGGTACTACCGTGGTGCTGACAATGTATGTTTTCACAGGTACAAGGTGTTTTATCCAACGATGTATGCTGTAGAATCTGAAAACAAGGATGCGAAGATTTTCAACTGTGTTCAGGTTTGTTTCCTTACAGTAATTTTTGGTTTTGTGGACTATTGATATTACTACTGCTGCATTCTTTATTTCGTTGGATGAGAATGAGAAATTACTGGTATTGGTGGTGATTACTTTGCAGAGAGGGCACCAAAATTCTCTGGAGATGATGCCCATGTTCTTCACGCTGATGATTGTGGGAGGAATTAGGCACCCACTGATCTGTGCAGCACTTGGCGTTCTATACATTGTCACTCGTTACTTCTATTTCACCGGCTATGCCACTGGCAATCCCCAGAACCGTCTTAGCATTGGGTTTGTTCTCTAACCTTGGATATTAAAAATCTTAGGATTAGTTCAGCATAATTATTCCATATCTTAGATAGATAAAGATGGAGCTATAGATAAATGAGGTAAGGAAGGTAAAATGGCATATAGGATAATAGATTGTTGCTGAAGAAGTTGAATAGTAGGACGGAGTTTCATACAGCATTACATCTTTCTTGGGAGCTTGCTTTCTTATGGAATTAATAGTAGAAGGTTGTTGCTGAAGAAGGTGGATGGGGCAGAGTTTCATTACATCTTTGGTGGGAGCTTGCTTTCTTATAGAACTAGTAATAGAACCAAAATGTAGCTTCTCTGCAAATGAAGATGATCTAGTACTAAAGCATTTCATGACGATCATGTCATATGATCTCTTAGTGTATTTTGACAATCGAACATCGTTAGTGGAATACACGCAGAACAATTCTTCAACTAAAAATGTCGAAAATGATCGCTTTTAGGGGACTATATTCTATGGTTGTAATATATTTGGGAACGTTTCACTGACTCGCGGATATATCTCTTTCATCTTAAGTGCTTCGCGCACTTGGCAGTGCCACTTTTCAGCAAAAATGGTTATGACTGTAATTTCATTAGAATGAACTTTACAAGGAGACAGATCACCTAAATGTTTTTATTTCCAGAAACCAAAAAGAAAATTCTCGCCGTATGATGTTATAGACAAGAATCAATGTAAATAATTGTTTTACAGGCGCATAGTGGTTTTAGATTTACGTACCAGAGGTTGTGCCAAGCAAACCAGTTCTTTGTTATTTTCATTAGATGATTGTAAATATTCTTGATTACGTTGTTCGGCTTTCCTACTTTTACGTATGGTCATGCTCGTTTAATGGATAAGCAATATAAGTTTATCAGAGTTCGAAAATACAATGGGTTTAATGTATCTATGCAACTGCACAGAACTTATCTGACCAGTAGCTTTAAACGCTTGTATATTGAGCGAACCTGCTTTTCATCATTGTTGTTCTATTTTGATTCGAGGAGATGCTAGCATGTAATGCACGATGCGAAAATTGACTTGGGTCATGCATAGATGAGTTAAATTTGCTATCTCATCTATAGTTACTTGCTCTGAGAAAATGTTGTATCAGTAGGATTCAGTAATGCTCTTTGTTGCATGCCTGTCTCTTCATTATACGGATGTGTTTTTTTTTTTTCTGCTTTCAAGGTTTCAGACCGCTTCTTCTTGTCGGTGCAGGAAATATGGCTTCGTGGCAATAATGGGACTCATGATTTCTGCAATTTCATGTGGAATCAATCTTCTTATTGCATAAAGAAGAAGCACAACTAAACAAAAATCATCTTCGCTTTTGCATAATCCGCAGTCACTGCTCGTGTAATTCTATTGTTTATGTCATGTTTTGCTAGTGTTTGTATTTCTGAATCAAATTGAGAAAGTATTGTTTGATGTTTAGCCAGCGATGTAGAAATTTCACGACTAATAATAATAATAATAATCTGACTAATAGTGGATACTTAACGTCAATGCACGTGTTCACGCTTGAATTATGCTTTCAGCTAATTTATCATGGTTGCAGTAGGAAAATGCTCTACTGGATAGATGATTTGTAGGTGAGAGGCATGGATCCAAAGAACGTCTCCTGTGGTAGGCAATACTTGCAGCTAGACCTGGCAAACGGGTAAAACCGCCGGGTCCGGATAATGTCCGGCCAGGTCCGGGTAAAAACGGGCCGGATAAATTTTACCCGATTTTTCGCGGGTAGTCTTTTTCGATACCCGTACCCTACCCCTTGCGGGTCGGGTATTACCCAAGGGTAAATAATTAAATTTATATTTTTTTTATAAACAAGAACTCTTTGTCTCTTTCCAGTTAGGCATATATATATTTTTGTTTCTTTTTCTCTTGTCAGCTAGTGTGTTCTTAATTTTTACTAGTTATTAGAATTATTTTCAATTTCAGAACAATTAGAATCAATAAACTTCTTAGAATCAACAAGCAAAACCACCAACAACTAAATCAAAATACAAAACTTAATTTCAAAAAAATTAGAATCAACAAACTTCTTAGAATCAAGTCAATCAACAACCAAAAACGGGCAACAATAAAATCAAAATACAAAACTGATCTGCCGAATGCCTCAACAAGCAAAAGAATTAAAAATTGGTGACAGATCTGTGGAGTTCGGCAGATCCGTGGCTGTCGGCGCCTGCTTCTTCTGTGGGCGGTCGGCGGTAGAGATCGGCAGCGAGGAGATCGGAGCAAGGCGCATCGGCGCCTGCCTCTTCTTCTGTGGCTGTCGGCGGCTTGCGATGGTGAGATTTGCGGGCCGCGGGGGTGGATCGATTTTGTGGTGGTGGGTTTTCAAAATAGTATCAGATCTCTGGTGGTAGCGGTGGTCGGTTTCTGCTACATGGAGGGCTTGGTTAGGCGGTTGGTGCCGTAAGCCGGCGACTGAGAGAGATGAGATGGACAGATCTGATGGCTGGCAGAGAGAGTCTGCGAGAGAGAGAGAGAGAAGTTTTGGGGTAGGCGGCTGAGGAGAAATGGAGAGGAGAAAGAGAAATGAATGTGAAAGAAAGTAAGAAACCCTAACATTAGCCTCAATATATAGTAAGTCACCGGGTAACCCGCGGGTAACCCGCACCCAACCCGGACGGGTTCTCTCAAAACGGTCCGGTCCGGGTACGGGTCATTTTTGCGAGTAATCATTTGTGCTACCCGTACCCGCGTTTTAGGCATGGGTCTGGGTCTACCGCGGGTCCGGGTAAAATTTTACCAGGTCAACTTGCAGCCTCTTCTAGTTGTTAGGGTTGTATCTTTGCTATTAGAAGTTGCTCCTTTGACCCTCACTATCTCAAAATACTTGGCCCATAGCCTGCAACCCTGATCGGAGTCAAAATTTGGAAAAGGTTAGGGTCTTAAGTGTTGGTAATCTTTTGTGCAGACGTGGATGTTGGGTTACCTTGGGATTCAAATTTTGTTCCAAAAAAGTCTATTCATTTGCACTTTGTTTGGCCATGTGAACTAAGCAAATACACCTCAAATTTTCACTGTATATAAAGGGAATGAGTCTTTTGGTGAACACTTCCCATGGTATCACGTCACTACCTACATAAAAAATTGACACTAGACGCTATAAAATAATTCTAAAAAATATAACACCACAACAATATTAAATATTCCATAGTAAATCACTACCTTAAAAACGTGTTTGGTCTCCACAATTTGATATTCATTTCATTGAATGAGACAATAAATACTTATACTCGATGCTTATTACTTGAACGCGAAATATGTATATATTGGGATTGTGATTAGAAGCTTAACCATACAACCGAGCTTTTCATATATATATAATAATAAGAGTGTAGATGTAAGAGGGTATGCAAAGAAAAAAATAAACTTGATAAACGTAAGGGCCTAGGATTTTCGCTAACCATGCAAGTAGTTTTGAAGCAACTCCTTTAGTCGTTTTAGCAATTCCTTAGTCGACTCCAAAACACAATACTTGGGATATCAAATACATTGAAAGATCAAAGAGAAATATAGCAACGTAAGAATATGCACCACGAAATTTCTCCTCTAGAGTACGTACATTCAGCATAGCCAATCATCTCGACAATGTTTGGGTGCCTAAACTGCTTGAGAAAGACCTTCTACACCGTTCAAAATGCGGACTACATCAATATAGGGAAGAACAGATACTCAAAAGTCAACAACACAGGGAAGAATGGATATTCAGAAGACAACAACACAAGCATTGACTTACGGTCCATGTTTATTATGAAATTCTGCATATTCCTTAAGAGTTACTACCCTACTCCCAAATTTCCCTTATATTTATGCCAAACCTTCTCTAGCAAAATTGTTAATTTGACATATTAATATCTTCGTTTGTGAAAGTTCTTGGAGCCATACCCTTTTAAAGGTACACAATAAATTACCCTCATGTCACGGACCTAGAGTTTTGACACCAAGACTCTAGCCCAATTAGTGCGGCACCTAGGCGAGCAAGCTTTGCTGCTGCCTAAGTCAACCTTTGACCCCATAAGAGTCTGGCCTAACCCTTGGCAAGCACCACGACAATGTTTGTTGCCTTAAATCTTGTCAGTATTACCACAATGCTTGTTGCCTTAATACTTGATAATCACCATGACAATGCTCGTGGTCTTCCTCTCGATGTGTCGTGCACACGCCCTTTCGCTCTCACGCTCACAAATTGGCTAAAAAAAGTAAATTAGAAATAGAGAACATAAGACTTGGAAAAGGACTTGGATGCTCTTATACAAGTGACTCCTACTTATTTATAGGCATCCACCTTCTCAATGGGTAAGGTGGACAAGATTGATTCGATTCTATGGTAAAATACTTCTTCCAGAATGCTAGCTACTTAGCTCTTAAGTCTCCTTGCATTTTACATTACTATAGCAAACTTAGTATACTATACAATTCCATGCAATTTAGGGCTCATACCACTCATGTCAGGATGTGCACAAGAAGAAAAAAAAAACTCCCAAATTATGTGAGGGCGTTATAATAAGCTCAGATATGAACAAAGCATTGTGTCTATTTTGTGCATCTGAAAGAGATATACATAAAGGGAAAAGAACATTCTGGCCTGCCACGTTGTTCCACCAATGCATAGCCCCTGCTGCTCATTGCTCTCTATGTGTATGCCCATCTCTCATCCCTACAACTGCTCAACGTCTCTCCTGTATCCCTTTATCGTCGGCTTCAGGATCAGCTTTCTAACTTATTTGGCGTTGGCTAGCAACTATATATCTCGTTCTATATTGTGTGGCACGTTTGGCTTCCCTGCAATAGCTTCATCTTTTGGCATGAACCTATTGACTGTAACACACCATCCGTGCTTCTGCCAAGACACACGCTCATGATTTCCTCCTTAACTCTGGTGCCCCGTGCTCTTCTCCACCTCTCCCCAACCTCACTCATATCGTAGGTCCCTAAATACGCCTAGAGGGGGGGGGGGGGGGGGGGGAAAGGGTGTGTGAATAGGTTTACAGGTTTAAGCGGAAATTTATTGTAGCTAACAAGATAATAGCAATCAAGAACAACACGTAGATTTATTCTGGTTCGGCAACACGTGCTTATTCTAGTCTCTGAGCACCTCAGAGAGCTTATCGAGCCTTCACTAAACAGCTAGCTCGGGTGCACTCAAATCTCATTAGTTCCACTAAAATATTTTCAACAATACAAGTGAAATGAAGAGAACAATTGAAAACAATTTTCTCAAAGACAAGTTATTACAATGAAACAGATGACCGAAGCTTTATTAGGTGGGTAGTTATCTTAAAGAGCTTAACCAAGAAGCTTGCTTGATAAGATCTCAAAAGAATCCACTCAAAGAATTAAAGATGTGTAAATTTATTGAGAGAGCTTTTAGAAAGATTCCAAAATTTCAAAGATCAAGATGTTGATTTAATAAACTTTCTAAGGGTCCCTTTTATACTACACAGAAATGACCTCTAAGTCATTTAAAGGGATAAGACAAAGAATTTTTAAAAGAAATAATCGAATGAATATCTAAAATCATTTGGAGGAATTTCATTCAAAAAGGGTTAAGATTTCCTCTGAGGAAATCGATCGAATGAATACAACATTCATTCGGATGAAATTGAAGAGCGGAAGTAACTTACATCCACTGAAGGATTCAATAGAATGAAAAACATATGCTTTGAATGAAAACATAGTCTTTTGAATGAAACTCAAATTTTTTGAATGAAAATAATTTAACTGTTAGAATCGATCGAAGGAATTTAGAAAAACTTTCAAATGGCAAAACTCTGATGAAAACATTCAGATCTAAACATATTCTTTCAAATGAAAAGCATTGTGTTTTCAAAGATGATTTTCTGATGGAAAAGATCGAATGAAAAGGGTTCCATTCGAATGAAAGAACATTTAACAAACCTATGCGAAGTCTGAAAGATTCAATTGAATGAAAATGATTTCATTCGGAAGATAGATACGATGCTTCTTGATTTTGGCTATTTTCGATTTTTCGTTAGATCTTTAAGAGGCTTATCTTAAGTTTTTACAAAGAAAAGGAATGAATTTAGTCTAAGTCCAAAAGTCTTCCTCCAAAGATATGTGTACGCTTTGAATTGTCCTGAAATCACACACTAATGGTACATCGAGGGAATAACTCGGTTGATATGGATCCATGGTCTGCCAAGTAAGAGAAGAAAAGCGGGCTCATTGTCTATCACATGAAATATAGTGTTGCGACGTACAGTCCCAACCATGAGGTCGACAGTGATATGGCCGAGAGTGGACTGGTGACTTTGCCCGAAGCCGGTGATCTTGATCGAGCCACGTATGATTTTTCTCATGGGGATGCCAGCCCTTTGCAAAATGACAAGAGGTATGATGTTGACCGAGGCGCTGTAATCTACCAAGGCACGACGAAAGCTCATGCCATTAACATTACATTCTAAAAACAATGGATGTTTGTGATGTTCGACCGGCGGCGAGTCTTCTTCTGAGAAGACCAAGGCAGTGGAAAGAATGTGCCGTAATTCAGCCTGGGCAGTGAAGTATTCGGGACCTAGGCCAGTGGTGACCTTGATCAGGTAGTTGGAAAGATAGGTCCTAGCAGCGGGTGAAAGCTCCATTTCATCAAAAAAAAACTTTTGATCTTCGTAATCTGCCCAAAGGGGGATGTTGGCTGACTAGTTGGGGGTGTATGAGGCACGACCGTTGGTATGGTCTCTACTGGGGCTTCAAGGATAACAGGCTCAACATGGTCGGTGACAGCCATGAGGACCTGGGGCTCCCTATTGTTGTGACGATGTAGTGGGTAGGGGTGTCTACTCACATCATTATTTTTTTGTAGCTTTAGGTTGCCCGCAACAAACTTCCTCACAAAAATGTCTCGTAGTCAATTAAAATCCTTGAGATGATGCCCCATAGCTCGATGGTATATGCAGTAGTTGGGTTTAGCTTTGTCTGCTTCCGTGATATTCATCCACATCGGTGGCAATTGAAAGTTGTTGTCATGTGCTACCAGCTCGGCCAAAAGCTCCTTCACTATATTGAGATCACATGGGTATTTGGGGACAGGCTCTCGCTGCCTTCTCTTGTCGGGGCGTCGATCCCCCTCGTGGAATTGAGGCTTGTAACTACTGCAGTTGTTGTTGTTGTTTTGAACTCCGGATGTCTCGGCGGTGGCAAGAAGTGCATTTTGCTGGTGAGGCTTCCATGGTTTGACTGGACCGACTGACTCGTAAGTGAGATGGGTTGTCTCTTTGAGGTGACCCCATGACTTCAATTGTAAGTTCTCAATATGTACTCGGTATACATCACTCATGTTCTTGATGCATATGAGAACTAGGGTATCTTTGCTTAAGTTCGTGCACTCGAGGCATTTGAGATGGAAGCGGTGCACGTATTTATTCAAGTCTTCTCCCAGGTTCTGGCGTATGCTAGCAATGTCAACAATAGTGACCCGTTCAGCTTCATAATGGAACTTGTCCAAGAACTTTTGGACCATGTCGTTCCATGAGTGGACAGTCCCCGCAAGGATCTGGTGGTACCAAGTGTAAGCCAAGCCTGTGAGTGACTTGTGAAACTCCCTTAACTTCAAACTGTCGCCCGGACCATACTGCTCCAATGTGCCTGCAAATCTTGTCAAGTGCTCACAGGTGTTGCTCTCATGTCCTTTGAAGAGCACAAAGGTTGGTTACTTGTACTTGAGGGGGTAACGTGTGATGGTGATATCATTGGCGTAAGGGCATGACCTGTCAGCAGAGCTGAGGAGTATGGTTCGAAATTCGTCGACAGGCGATGGATAAGTGCTTTTAAGTCTTACCAGGTGACATAGTTGGGGGATGGTGCCTCATTACCTGTCAAGGGGTGATGGCTGCTTGGGGCGTCGCGAGCCCCCAGAAGGGGCAATTGATGAGCGAGAACGTGGGAGGGTTGGTATACGACAGGGGCTAGTAAGGGCAGCTATGTAGGGGCATGAGTGGGTGGGTGAGACATGTCCACCGCTTGGGCTGTGGTTTGGTGCTGCTCAGGTGGATAAGGATTAGGTTTCATCTCGATGGAGTCATGAGTTTCAGAAGAGCTTCTTGCTGGCACTGGAAGGGATGACATGACGGCGGGGAAAACCTGTTACAACACTGGCAACAGTTTTGTGGTAACGAGCCTATCCCGCTGTCAAGGCATGACGACCGTGAGTGGACATTGCCACAGCTTAGTACCTAGTGTCACGCAAGTCACCCTAGGCAACGATGGCTTTATGGTAACGAACCAATCCCTCTGTGAAGGGTCCTCGTGCTTGAGCATTACGAGCAGAGCCCCCCAGAATGAAGACGGTGGGTGGCTTCTTTGGTAGCGAGCCCATCTCACTGCGAGGGGTCCTCATGCCAGAGCACTACGAGCAGAGCCCCCCCGAAATGAAGGCAGCGATAGCTTTATGGTAATGAGTCTATCCCGCTGGGAAGGGTCCTTATGCCGGAGCACTACGAATGGAGCCCCTTGGAATGCTGCACACTCTAGAGAGTGGGTCGGAGCATGTTCTACGTCCATGGCAGGGGCACATGATGTGGTGAATGAGTGTGGTTCCCGGGGGCCTGTAACATGACTGTGGCACACGGGCGCGGCGACGACCATCACGAGACAATGCCTAGTGCCGGGGGCACATGTCATGGAAGTGGCGCATGGGCGCGGTCATGGTGCCGGGGGCACTGTAGTGTGACAGAGAGCCAGAGGGCACGAATGTATCAACGGCACAGCGCATGCGCGCGGCGGAGTGTCGGAGATGGCTCACGGACGACGGTTATTGCGACGACGACGTACGGGAGACAACGGGCGCCATATGATCATGATGATGAGTGAGCATTGCGAATAGCGATTGAATAAGTCAAGCGAAAAAAGAGTCAAAGAGTCCCCTCCGGGCTTGGGGTGGCCTACCCCCTTGCGCAAGGGGTGGCCGAGTCCCCCTCCATGAGGTAAGGTGGCATACCCCCTATGCTCAAGGTGGCCGACCCGTTGTGGAAACAAGGTGGCCAACCCCCTTGTGCAGGGGGTGGCCGAGTCCCCCTCCACGAGGTAAGGTGGCCGACCCCCCCATACTCAAGGTGGCCAACCCTTTATGGAAACAACGTGGCCGACCCTTTCATGCATGGGGTGGCCGACTACCCTCCGCGAGGTGAGGAGGCCAACCCCCTTTGAGGGTGGAGGCGCTGTCCATGCTTGAACACATTCTAAGTGTTGGTGGCGCACACGTCGCTACATTGGCGACAAAAAATAATTTGTCATGTAGAAAGTCAATGAAAAATGCACGTGACTCGAGCATGTGGATTTTGACCGGTCGATAATGTTGAAAAGTTGACCGTTGAATATGTGACATGTCGCACAAAACAGAATTCTGGTGGGCCCTTAGATGCAACCAGAATAGGTTGGGAATAACCTTTTATATCACTATGTACCTTGCAAATATTTACAACAATAATTAGTGAAATAATTAAACTCAAACAACAATTAAGTCCTAAAGAAAAGTAAAAAGTCAAAATAAAAATATGTAGGAATAGTTCATTAAAAAGAGCGGAGAGTGTTTCTCTGTTGGAGCGTCTGTTAGTGATCGTTTTACCTCCTAGATCTCGAATTTTTGGTGGGTGCGCCCCCCCCCCCCCCCACCCACCAACCAACCCAATGCATGCATTAGAGATGAATGAGCCTGAAATGATTGTTTTCAAAGGGCATTTAATAATCTTTCTTTTTTTTTTTCCATTAATGTGAGGGTGGTTTTATACTTATATTGGTCAAACTCATTTTTGAAAGTGTAGTGTTCAAAACTATGGTATTTCTGTTTTTAAAAGCTTTTTATTATTTTTTTTAATGAAGCGTCTTAAAAACTTTTTTTTTGTGTCAAATATCCAATAAAATTATTTTAAAATATATTTAACCGATTCAAAATCAATCTTAAGTGGTTTTGGACGTAGATGAGTAAAAGCTTTTGTTAGGTTAATGAAGTATTGAGGCAAGATATTATGGGCTAATCAAAAAGAGATTCATGAGGCAACATCATTGTTTTGGGTACTGCTGTTATGATGACTAATAATTGAGTTCAACAGATTGCAAAGACTAACAGATTGCGACAACACCCAAATTGCCTTAAATTGTTGGACCAACTTCTGTCAAGATTCAAAACTGGATGGATTGGATTTGGATACCCCCAGCAACATGTCTGTCCCAAATCGAAATTCCAATATGCTGCCTAGTACTCACTCAGTTATGGGACCCCCCATCTCACGAGTCGACCGTTACACAGATTCCGAATCTTAAAAAAGAGGTCTTCAAGATTTACAACAAAAAGTACTCCTCTTGTCTCAGAAAAAGTTAAAAAAGAATTCCACACTCATCAGTGGTGGGTAACAGTGGTTGCTAGTCTCTGACATCAGTTTTCAAAAAGCTCCCTTTAACGGCTCTATTCAACACGCTACCGCCAGCCCGTCTAAATTTGAATTTGCCCTCTCTTCTCTCTCCCACACACAGTCACACACACGGACCAAAGTTACCATTTTTAATTCAATAGGGCTTTCTTTGATTCTTGAACTTTTCTTCCACACACACACAAAGCCCCAAAATTATCTCTATCCTCTTTACTTCATCTCTCAGTTTCCTTTTATCTGCACACCCAAATCACCCTTTTTTTTCCTAATTGGACCAAATGGGCACTTGCTTGAGCAAGAAAAACACCAATTCCTCCACTCCCCTTCCACTTCCTGACCCGCCCCTTCAGGTCACCACCACCACCAAGCCAGAACAGAAGAACCCAGAAGAAGAAACTCTCAAGAAGGAGCTTTTCGTCATCAAGCACCGGAAGAGCCACGAAATTGACCGGCGCTGCTCCGATGAAGAAAAGCCCGGATCCGAAAAGAAAGCCAGTGAAATCACTCAGTTAGGCAGCAATGTAGTCAATGGTGGGAATGGGGTTGTGCCCGAAAGGGCAGCAGTGAGAACATCTAGTTGTACCAAAGAGGAGGTGGATGCCATTCTCATACAGTGTGGACGGCTCAGCCGGAGCTCGTCCGCAGGTAAAGCTGCCGGATCCGATGGTAGGAAGTATTCCGGGTCAAAGAGGAGTTACGACTTTGACCACGAGGATAAGAAGGTTAATGGGTTTGAGGAAAATACTTGTGACAAGAATGTGGGTGGTGGCGGGGGTGCAGATGGTGATGAGGACGAGGCGGCGGTGGAGAGGATCCACCGCCACAGGCAGCGGCACCGGCAGTCTAGGGCGGCGGGTTCTTCGCCACATGGGAGGAGAAGGACTCCTAGTAGGGAAAGGGAGCAACAACAGCAGCAGCAAAGGTCTGGCAGCAGAGAAAGAGGGAGTGGTGGTGGTGGTGGGAGGAGGGTAAGTAGGTCTCCTGCTAGGAGATCTGAGTCACCAATTACCAATGGGGCTAATTTATCTGCTAGTGGGTATAGTAATAGTAGTAACGGTAATAGGCCTGGAAAAATGATCTCTGTGCCTGCTACAGTTAACAATGGTGGTGGTGGGGGTGCTGGGGTGGAGGGGGGTGGTGGTGGTGGTGTTAAGAGGATACAAGTGAAGAGGAATGTGGGTGAAGAGACGGCGGGGGTAAGGACGGCAGCTTCGCCACGATCTAGGTCTCCAGCTAGGGGAAGTGTTAGGGTTTCAAATGAAAATCAGAATCAACAGTTGCAGCAGCCTGTGTCCCTTAGTAGGAGCAATTCAAGGAAGGCTGAACATTCTCCTTATAGAAGGAACCCTCTGTGTGAAATTGACAACAATGTCATTGGATTCGAGCAGCCAGCAGGACCTGGTAGCAAGGCCATCAGTAACAACATTTCGCATCAGGTACCTTTTTGACCTTTTAACTCTCATATGGCTTGTGCAAACTAGTCTTTGCTTATACTGGTTGCCTGAATGATGTTTAAGGGCAGGCATGAATTTCTGATCCGCAACTGTGTCAGTTCTCAATAACACACATCTGAAAATTAATGCAACGATTACAAGTAGTAGCAGATTGTGTCTAAGTTTGAGACCAACAACAATCGTACTTCAATTTTGCTGCAATTGTCATTTTCCTTAGCTCGCTCTTCAGAAAAGAACTTTTTCCTTCTGCTTGTTTTCTCCAAATTGAAGCACGCTAATAATTTTGAGGTGACATCCTACAAAATAATGTTTTGGCATTCGGTGGTCTTGGCTGCGGCCATTCTACTGGAAGTGCGTTAGAGGCTTATTATAGCGTCCAGGAAAAAGATAGCAATGTTGTCTTGCAAAAGAAAAAAAGGAAGGTTGAATTGCCAGATTTCATGGAGATCCTATGTGGTTGTCTTGTTTTTTGGTTTAGACTGCTGTTCTTTCTTTGAATCGATGATGAACGTAGCACTCTAATGTGATTGTAATGTATGTCTTGTTGGATTGCTCTTTTTTGCCTTCGCCTGAAATAGAAAAAGAGAGAGAACGAAGGTTAGTACCTAAAAGCAGGTAACAAGTTGACCTGAATGGTCACTTTAATCAGTAAAACGAACTTGCAAGTAAGGTCGCAAAGAATAACCAGGGAGACTGGTAGATCTCGGTCAGGTGGTTGATAATGCCATGGGTTATTAGAATAGATTGAAACTTGCAGTCTCCTTGCATGTACTAGAACTTTCACCTCTATTTTCCTGGCAATCGTGGCAGAAGCTTTTGGCTCTTGATTTATATAACATAACAAACTTGCAGGCTCAGATACAGAAGCCAACTGCTGAGAACACAGGTGGCAAGGTCGTTGCACAAGGCATTGATAACAAAAGCTACAGCAGCAAAGGAACCCTGGATAATAATGATGTTAACGTGAATGGCAGAACAAAGGAGCAGCAGCTGCATTTAGTGGAAGAAGCTAAAGGGCTGCAAGCAGTGACCAGCAATGTTGCAGTCACAGTGGTTCCCGTAGGAGCCGAAACTCTTGAACCCCAATCATTAACGAGAAGCAGATCCTCCAGGCGATCCCGAGACCTAGACATGAATCCTGAAACTTCATCCTACACTGCATTACTACTCGAAGACATCCAAAACTTCCACCAAAAGAGTACACCTCCTTCGTTTTCTCTCCCAGCATGTCTCACCAAGGCCAACTCCATACTTGAGGCAGTTGCTGACCTAAACTCCAGTACAAGCTCCAATCTGTCTTGTGCCTTTTCTGATGATAGAAGAAGAAACCCCTCAATTGATCAGTTCAACAAGAATGATGACAATTCTGGAGCGAATCCTGCTGGGAAGAAGAGACTAGACACCAAAGACCCTATTGTGGAATCTGAGGTGATTGCCAATAACGATCTGATGGAGCCAAGCTTTCACAAGTATGTGACTGTTAGAAGGGGTGCATCAGGAGGGGAAGATATGGAAGAGCAAGAGTCCTCAGGGAGCAACAGCTATGTAGGTGGTCCACAACACTGGCTTTCTTCTTCATGGGAACCCAACTCAGCTGATTCGACTGACTGCTGGACTTCGAGATCAAATACTAGGGAGGATGATTCAAGTTCCCTGGAGTTTCACAGGCATGCCATCTCTGAGTCAGGCCGTGATGGTGCCCAAAGAAGGCTGACTGAAAAGAAGAGGGAATCTGATCATCAGCATAACGGGATTGGACGCGGCAGAGTTGGTTCCAGTAGAGGTGTTTACTCGATGCCAGCCACAGCAGCTGCTACAACCTAAATGTCTGAACTGATGCATCACTGTCTTTAGAACATATTTGCATTTCGGTTGCAAACTTGCAACTTCGACTCTTCCATTGCCTATAGAATTGTTTGGTTGGACCAACTTTTATCTCGTTATTTGTTGCTAAGTTCTATACCACCATCATTCTTTACTGCATTAATGGATGAAAAGTCCCGCATCGATTATTTATGGTGATTGGAATCTACCCTTCTAACTGGTGAGCTCATCATTCTTATGAGTATGCTTTTGAGTTCAACATCAAACTGTGACAATGTATTCTTGAGTTGATATCACTGACAACCATTTCGAGAATACTAATCCACAAACTCAGTAAGTAATACCTTTAAAATGATGTAATTAGGTGGATGTACCAAAAAATTACAACTACTGAGATATATTCTCACTGTACAAAATTACCAAGCACATATGACATTTTGAAACCCGATTCCCAGATACAAGTCTCTCATGAGAAATCCGAGCCTTAATTCAGACTTGCAATAATACCAAGCTGCATTTGGATTTCCACCTCCTTCCTTCTCTATATACATAGTCAGTTTCTGCACAGGTACAAACATTCCCAAGAGGAGGTAAAAGGGCTCCCCTGCCAGCCAACCTGTTTTCTTTGATCAAATGTTAGGAGCACCAATAACAAAATGTTCATTCCACGCCTGTCTTGTAATTAACCATGTAAATTGCGAGTAAAGTAACAAATGCTCCTGTCAGTTGGATAGGTGCGAAGGTCTCACCAAGATAGAGGAACCTGTTATACAACGAATTATATGAGACTCCAGACTGAACAAGCATAAAGTTCTGAAGGGAAGTCAAATGGGAAAAATCCTAAGAGGAAAAAACGTAAACAAAAGTTTATTCGCAGGAAATCATAGCTCCAGTACTGTTACGAGATGTTGACCGCAGCTTCAGCTTTGAAGCTGAAGATATGAAAGCTTGTTCCTGAGAAAGAGAGCCAGAAAGACGGAGAGGGAAAAGAGCAGAAATTCCATTTCTAATTGCAGTCCTGTCCTGGTTCAGTGGTTTAAAGAACTTACCCAAAGACTGAAGCAAACACTGGAGTTAGGAAAGTCAGAGAGCTGAGCTTTGTCAAGCTACCTGAAATGCATATAAGGACAAATCAATCCAAAAAACAGGAGATTGAAAAGATAAAATTCGTGCTGTCCAACTTAAATCACTGTTAAATGAAGGCTGGCAGTACTGCCAGAGCCAAAAACTGTGTCGCCATGTTCTATTAATTTTTGGTTTTGTAACGGAACAATTTGCCACATTATTGTTCTTGCTCACTCGGTTCTCTCTCTCCGCTTCCTAAAAACTCTTTAGCCCTTTCATCAATACTCAACCTCTAAAATTTTGACCCCTACCTTCACTCGTCCCAAGAACACAGATCAATTCTCGTTGAACACACCACCATAGCTCAATGCTCTAACAATGGAAACTAAAGTCTCTGAGGTATCTCAATTCAAACCTAAATCTCCTATAAGGCTCATACAAACCACCAAGTGTGATAAAATTGTTTACCAACTCACATAAGTGAAGGAAAAAAAGTGAAAAGCTTAAGAATCGTGAGCTTTATAAAGTATGTGGCTGGATGTCTGAAAATTTTTAATGGAAGTCTCTAAGACGTTTTGACTTACTACGAAACTTAAGAGTGATTAAATGGAAGCAGTGTTCAGAATCCTCCACAAACTCTAGAGAGATACATAAAACAGAGAACCCCAATTTCTTTACCATACCCAATTTCTAACTCAGTAACTCCTAAGTCCACAATAACCTTTCCAACAATTCTGATTCTGTTTTCTGAACGTCAAATTTGAACTGGAGAAGAGAAAGTGGAGAGACAAATGCGAAAGGGGATTCTGATGGATGGAAATTGACAAAGATTAAAAGAGCAGTCTCTTCCAATAAAAATCACTCAATACACTGTCGCAACATACTTTTTGGCTGTGGCAGTATCACTGCCTAAGTGAATCTTCAAATTCAGAAAAGAGCATGAAAAATCATGCCAGCTCAGCATCAAATGACCAGCTTGATTCAGCTAATTGAAGTGATCATAAGGTAATAACAAACATGAGTGTGCTATGGATGGAAAAGGCATTCTGAATCCTCTAAAATGATACGCAATAAAGATAAAAAAAAAAAAAAGAAATTTGAGGATGACCTCTTGTAGCATTATAAAAGTAAACACCATAACTGACTGCACTTCCAAAGATGGAGGTATAAAGGAGGGCCGAAATATCACTTGCTGTAAGCTCCGCAAGGCCCCCACTGACAGCAGGATCATGATTAAGCACAGAGATTGCCACTAGTGGAAGACCTCCAATGACCATGTGCTGCAAAAAGAAGTTGAAAGCAAGTTAGTCCCTCGTCCCTGATTAGTTTTCAGTATTTAACGACGGACAATCTTCTGGGCATCTCTTTCCAGAATTTTAAAGTATCCCGAGTGCTAGAATATCTATGTGATTGCCTCGGATCAAGGTGGCAAGCTAGTAACGAATAGATACCAGAAAAAACTTTTGATCAGGTCTTGCTAGTAGCTTTGCTACATTGGACCCCTGGCTATGCCACATATGAGGAGAGAGTAACCAAAATGAGAATGTCAAGATGGTTTGCCTGACTTGACTTAAGTTGAACGTGGGAAGTAGTCCTACAGCTGCAACCTGGTGCAAGCATCAGCCAGTGCTGCCCGTCTGCCCCAAGCTCAACAGCCACCTACCTACTCAAAGTAACTTCATGTCCACAAGCTTGGTTTGCTGTTACATCTATCACTAGGAGACAGAAAAGAAAAACGATTTTCGACTTCAAATTGAAGAGTGACTAGATTTTGCCAGTAGGAAGAGAGAATGTCAAAGAAGAGTATACTCCATGAGCGAGCTGTCGTTGAATCAAACACGCGATTTAAAGTTATAAGACTGAAAGGAGAGGTTGGGGAGCATAATTGCATGCAGATAGATGATGGAGTCTAGGAGGATTACTGACTTAGGGTACGTATTCTTCTTTGGCCCATAAGGCCTGCACAACAGGATATCAGGACCTGAGGTCTTAGCATGTGCATCAGACGATACATAACATTACATCAACAAAAAGTTCATTGACGTTGGTCAGTCAATGCCTCAACAGAAGCCCAATGCAAGTTGTAGTCCTAATCTATGTTACATGGACTCTTTGGTTTTGCGTGAAATACCCGTGTCGGACACTTGACACTTGGACATGGGTATGGGATATGCGTCCGACACATCTCTTAGGATATGCGTCCGACACATCTCTTAGGATATGCGTCCGACACATCTCATAGGATATGCGTCCGACACATCTCATAGGATATGCCATTATGATACTATCTTATAGTCTTTTGTTTAATTAGTAGTTGCTTTGAGTGGAGATAAATTGTTTACTTAAAATCAAATGCATCACATAAAACACCTTTTTGCCTTCAAAATAACTAAAAAACAATAGTAAATATGAACATTTTGCCGTGACCCCGTATCTTGCGTTTTCAAAAGTAGACGAGTCCGACACTTGGACACGTATCCGATCCGGACACTTGTACCGAGTCCATGTAACATAGGTCCTAATGACTTTTCCCTTCACAAAGCCGAACTTATAAAGCTGTGCCATCCCCCTCTCAATAGCACTTCTAAATCATAGCGAACTATAAACATTCTAATGAGTAACTGGAGTAAAGTTATATACCCATCCAGTAGCCATGATAGGATCAGAGTACTTGGAAACCCAGCGGACCATCACCGTCCCAATTGCCATGCTTTGAGCTGCCAGAAGCATCCACCATTCCCCACTCCCCCACAATGAGAAACTACTCTCATCAAGTGCAAGAGCAGGTAGCTGCAACAGAAATTTCACAGCTATAACAAAATAATTACCAGTAGCAATATATGTAAAGTTTTTAAGCAGGATACATATGAGAAGTCAGCAGCAAAAGTACATTCTAAAACATACGCCCCAAGTGATAATAAAATGTCAATCAACATTAGATGCATCACAAAGCTAAAACTTCAATGTTTTGCCTGATCCCATGATTTGTATCATTCTCAGTTAATAAGTTACAGTAGAGTTGTCAAACGGGCCGGGCGGCCCGCGGGCTGGCCCGACCCGGCCCGGTTCTGGCCCGGGCTGGCCCGGCCCCGGCGATGAACAGTAGCGGCCCCAGCACAGCGGGCTTGGGGCCTGGGCCTGGACCAGGCCGTCAATTGCTGCGAAAAGCCCGGCCCGGCCCGGAAACAGGTTTGGCCCGGCCCGAAGTCGGCCCGGGTCTGGCCCGGTCTGCGGCCCGGATCTGGCCCGGTCTGCGGCCCGGGTCTGGCCCGGGGCTGGCCCGGTCTGCGGCCCGGGTCTGGCCCGGTTTTGGCCCCACTTGTTTGAATTTTTTTGTTTTTCCCCCCTTTCTTCCACCCCTTTTCCAAAATTCCACTTTTACCCCCCCAACAGCAATATAACGGCTAGTTTGGGGGGTATTTTAGTCTAACCTATATTTTTCAACTCCTTTACACTCTTACCCTCCCCAACAACTATAAACGGATAGTTTGTAGGGGTATTTTGGTCTTTTGTGAAGTTTCTAAAATCTATAAATTCACACCATTTCTCTCTAATTTTTCACACCAATCTTCTTACTCTCTCTTACCTAAACATTCTATATTTCTACAAGCTTTGCTACTATTTTCCTCTCCAATTACTACTCTTGCTAATTACTACTAGTATTTACTAATTAGTACTCTTGTTTATTAATTACTAGTCTTGCTAAATTCAATTACTACTCTTGCTAATTACTACTAGTATTTACTAATTAGTACTCTTGTTTATTAATTACTAGTCTTGCTAAATTCTTTTTAATTACTACTCTTGCTAATTACTACTAGTATTTACTAATTAGTACTCTTGTTTATTAATTACTAGTCTTG
Source organism: Escallonia herrerae (assembly GCA_033070095.1). Lineage (NCBI taxonomy): Eukaryota > Viridiplantae > Streptophyta > Magnoliopsida > Escalloniales > Escalloniaceae > Escallonia > Escallonia herrerae. The sequence goes on along the minus strand of JAVXUP010000514.1, from coordinate 371,981 downwards.
CTAAATTCTTTTTAATTACTAACTCTCTAATATTTGTTACTCGTTCATTCTTTTAATTGTTATTTCTTATTACTACTCTTATACTTGTGTATTTAGTTACTCTTACAAAGTTTAGCGTGAAATATGGCTGGATTATTGAAGAAAATGAGGCGTGCATCGTCATCACGAAAAACATCATCATCATCGCAAGCACCACCACCAGCACAAGCGCCAGCGCCACGGCCATCACAAACACCAATCCAAGCACCAACACAACCATTCGTTCCTGGACGAATGAGTACAGGCTGTATGATAGATACCCAAGCCAATTGGGAGTTCAATCAAAACATTCCAGATTTTGAATACACGCCTGATGAAGACCCCCCGCATTATAGTCAAGGACGCAGCTCGGTTGGCGAAGCTACTACTCCGTGGCATAATCTCAACCCTATGCCTGGTCATGATGAAGAAGGGCCGAGCAATGCCTCCGGTAATGAGCCAGAAGTCCAAAAGGGGAAAAAAAGAAAGCCGAGTGTTGGAATCATTTCGATGTAGTTACGGTGGACGGCATCCGAAAAGCTCGATGTAAGTACTGCGCTAAATTATTTTCGTCTGGTAGTGGTAATGGACATCTTAACAGGCATTACCCTCTGTGTGCACCTCGACAAGGCCACGTCGAACCTACCCAAACGCAGTTATCTTTTGACGGTAAGTTATTTGTTTATAATCAGCGAGAGCAAAGAGACGGTCTCGCTGAATTTGTTATTCATGATGAACAAGCCTTTTCTTTTGCCGATAATCCTAAGCACTCTAGATATATGAACACATACGTTCAACCTTTGTACAAAAAGGTTCATAGAAACACAACTAGATCCGATGCACTCCGACAGTACAATGCTGCTAAAGCACGCCTTATCGATTATTTCGATAAATTTGAAGGTAAAGTTAGTCTTACTTCTGATATTTGGCAATCTCCTTATACTTTTGTTAGTTATTCTTGTGTGACCGCTCATTGGATTGATGTAGATTGGGTTATGCACAAGAGAATCATCGCTTTCGAGCACTTCCCTTATCCGCACGATGGAATGAACATTGCTATTCTTATATTAAAAGCATGCACCACATTTAAAATTAAGGATAAGATTATGAGTGTTAGTTTTGATAATGCTTCTAATAATAAAGTTGCTGTTGCAGCTTTAAAGGAGACGCTTCAACCTGTACTTAACGGTGAATTATTTCATGTTCGCTGTGTTTGTCACATTATTAATTTAATTGTTCAAGATGGTTTAGCTGCTGCAGGAGATATTCTTCTCAAAATGAGGGGTATGACAGCGTATGTTAATAGCTCGAGTCCGAGAACACAACAATTTAAAACGTTGTGTGTTCAATATAATATGCCTCGCAGGAGAGCAGTTACAGATGTGGTCCACAGGTGGAACTCTACATACCACATGCTTTTACACATTCTGGCATACCGAGAAGTCTATACGCATTTTCTACTAACCCAGTTCCCAGCCGGCTTGCCAACTCAAGAGGAATGGCAGATGGCCACATACCTAGCTGAATTTTTGGAGGTATTCTACACGTCTACCAATTTATTGTCTGGTACGTACTATCCCACCTCTCCTCTCGCTGTAATAGAAATTCTGAAGATGGCTACAATGTTAACAAAATGGAGATATATAGGACCCTTTAAGGAAATAGTAAAAGTGATGGATCAAAAATTTAATAAATATTGGAGTAAGCTGCCTGCTATTTTTACTGTGGCTACTTGTTTAGATCCTAGGTTAAAGTTGCATGGCGTGAACGCCTCGATACAAGAGATATCGAAATTAATGTGCTACACAGCAGAGGAGACAACCGCATTCACAGCAAAAGTGAGCAAGAGGTTTGAGGACTTGTTCAACGTCTATCGTAATTCTGCTGACGTGCGCGGGCGAGCTACATCATCATCCACTGTTGAGAGGTATTATGCGCCATACCTTCAGGGCTTTGAACATCTAGTAGCAAGACAACTACCAGGTGAAGGTACTTCTAATTCGGCAGGTTCGTATACTTTTTCCTCTTTTAATGAGATTGGTGTATATGCAAATACTGATCATTATTCTGATTTATCAAGGCAAGAACAGGTTAATTTTAATTTGTTAAATTTTTGGAAACAAAATCAAAACATGTATAAAACTTTATCCCAAATTGCACGGGATGTACTGCCAGTGCAAGCCTCCACGGTTGCTTCAGAGTCGGCATTTTCAGCCAGCGGGAGGGTTTTGGATGACAGGAGGAGTCGTCTTAACCCCGAGTCGCTCGAGCTATGTGTATGTTGGAAGGATTATCTTGATGCGAAATACCGCGAGCAAGATAAACCGATTGATGATAGGAAGAGCAGTGACTCGGATATTGAAGTACTTCTGGATGATTAGGTAATTTGTTTTTATTTTCCTCTTTTGATCCTTTTGGTTGACGTTGCAGATTTCTTGATCTTTGATTGCTGATATTTTGGATAGACATGCATTATTATTTTGATTGTTAGAATTTTAAGAATAAATTTTTTCACAAAATATACTTTTTTTTCCATATATATAAAATAAATTTTTACAAGCAAGATATATATTTTTTCGTATATATAAAAAAATAGGTAACTTCGCCTGTTTGTTTACAAGCAGCCGGTCCCAAGCCCGGATAAAAGGAGGAGGGCCTATGAATACATTTATTATTTTTCTATATAAATTGTTATGTGTTAAGATTTTATTAATAAAGCTCATCAAGAAGAGTATGAAAATGTTTAACATATAATAAAAAATATAATGGCTAACAAATAAATATGTATATACATACATACATATATATGTATATTACTTATAATGAAATAAAAGGATAAAGATTAGGTTCGTTAAATTGTGAATATTGCCTAGAGATGAAATTTAAAATTGAATAACAAGAAGAAAAAAAAAAAAAGGGCCCGGGCCCGGCCCAAGCCCGGCCCTAGCTATTGGGCCTAGGGCCTGGGCCTGGACTGGGCCTAGGTTTGCCTTCGGCAGGCCCGGCCCGGCCCGGCCCGGTTGGCAGCCCCACTGGCCCGGCCCCGGCCCGGCCCCACAGCAGGCCCGACGGGCTTGGGCTGGGCCGGCCCAAGCCCGGCCCTTTGACATCTCTAAGTTACAGGCTTAAAATTGGCAAAAAAAGGCACAGTCAGACGATAAATATATACACAAATGAAGTTATTAATCTGCAACCAAGTAATAGGAAATGAATACAAATATTTTGGCAAGTAGTTGAGTTTCTAGCAGAAAAAGAAGAAGTAAGTGGCCTAGTGCATTAGGCTCCACCTTCTGTGCACCTGGTGAGGATTAGATAAATGCAGCATTACATTTTGCAGAGAGTTAGTCTCATGTTTCAAGCCCATCGTCTCCAGGTCGCAATGGAGTGTATAGATGTTAATAATTACTTTGTTGATTATAATTAACATCGTAAATTACAATCCGTTAAAACCATTATACTATGGTTACAGAGATGTTATAATTTGAGTAGGATCGGACATGTCTTCACTGTTCATACATTGTTCCTTTCAATCAGTACAAGGCTGATGAAAGCTCACATATACAGGAACTAATATCCGCCTCCTTATTGTCTTTTAGGATTAGATTTGAATTCAAAGAGCCGTAAACAACATAAGAAAGGGGAGAGGTTTCCTGACAGCCATACCTCAAGCAGTAAAAGGCCAATGACACCGAGCAAAAGACCTGTGGCTCCAACAAACCCAATGGATTCACCGAATAACAAGGCAGCAAGTACAGCCACTGTCAGAGGCTGTGAATCAATTATCACCTGCAAGAGTTTGTTTAACCCTCGTCAACATTTAGGCTCACTACAAAAAAAAAAGGGATTAATTATCAATATAAGCACATTAATTAAAAAACAAACTGAAAAGTAGCTCATCCCCACTATTTCCTTTAGTTGCAACTTTTAAGCGGACGCCCAGAATCCTTAATTATTGCTAGAAATCTAAAATATTCAAGGTTGTCCTTCTTCAAGGACGTCTTATGAGATTAAAAACCTAAATATTGCAAGCTCAACTAAAGTAGAACAGAATAATTTTCCAAACTCGAGACGTTTAATAATTTGAGAGCATGTAGGCTAACCAAAAGAAACATATGTTCCAACTTCTTTCTAAATCAGGACAAGCTGAAATTAGATCAAGTTGCAACTATGAGACAACAGGCCATTACGCTTTTCCACACTAGCATTTGTTGCTAAAATGTACTCCCTCTGATAAATTTGATTTCCCCCCTTTCATTTTTTGCACACACCTAAGATAGTTAAGTACATGTCAATGTTGACTTTATTCATGTTTCTACCTATCTTTAGATGCCAACCAATACTTGTTCACTGAATTGAATTCAACACATACAATTACCATTCTCTATCCATAGATTTGAGCCAAAGGGAGGATCCCAAAAATGAAAGCAGTAATAGCTTGTCGCTTTTCACTTTTAATGTCTATCCAGGGCGCAAAGAAGCATCATAGAGTGTGAAAACTGATGTTTCCAAATAATGAAGAGGCTACAAACTGACGAAGGAAAAGAGTAAGGACGCATACACTGCCCAATCCAGCTGATGTCCGCTCTAGTCCCTGAGCAAGAAACCCTTGGAAACACGCAGCATCCACGAGAGCGAATAGAGTGATGGAGAGCCACGCATTGAGACCAGACGGAAGCTCCCTGCCTCGCAAAGCGGCGAAAGCCACCAACAGCAAGCCGGCCGGAATCAAACGAAACGAGGCCATAAAAAAGGGGCCCGTTTTGGGTAGGACTTCCTTCATGGCCACCATGGCGGTGCCCCAGAAGAAGAACGGCGAAACCAGCAACCCCCATTCCATCAGTAATCCAACCAACGACGGCGCGGCGCCCTGCGCTTTATCCGCGGAGGAAGAGGACGACGTCGTGACGACGCATTCGACATCGATTCCGGTCCCCACGCATTCCACCTCCGATGATTCGGCTCGCACATCGGACTCGGTGGCCCTAGGGATGAAACTGTTGAGCTTTTTGTAATTGAACTTGGATAAAACTGTAATTCTTGTGTTGATGGTGGTGGTGAGCGGTGGCAGTGACAGTGATGGAGGTTGTTTGGAGGAAGAAAGGGCATTTCGTTTGCTTACGTGGCGGGGCAGCCGGAGGGAACTGGTGGCTGGCGCCGGGAAATAAGGGGAATTAGAGGGATTGGGGATGACGTGGCAGCTGGTGGAGGAAGATGAAGGCCGTGAGACTGTGAAGCAAGTGTATGCCATCGTTTCCTTCCGTATTTTTGCCCTGTTTTCCTCCTCGGTCAATATTAAATATATTAAACTGAAATTGCAGCTATAATAACTGAAATAAATTTAAGGGCTAATTACACTTATATTTCTAAAGTTATGAGTAATTACAGGCAAGGATAATAATTTGGATAAATTACACTCATGTTCATTGACCAGACGAAATTTGAAAAACCCTAATAATTTTGATAAAAAGACTATATTGCCCCTAAGTTGAAATCTTTTTTTAATGCCATTACTTTATCTTTAAAAAAAGAAAAAAGAAAGATTAATGTCAATACCCCCACCCCCCACCCAACCCCCCCTCCCCCCCGGCAAAACCCAATTCTGTCTTTCAAACTCCCCCGACCACCGCACCCCTTCGTCTCCCTGTCTGCCTCCCCCTTCCCCGTCGCCGCACGACCCTCCCTCTTCTCCTTCCCCGTCGCTGCAACCACCCTTCCCCTTCCCCTTCCCCCTCATCACACCCCTCGCCGCAAAGTTAATCGACAGTGATGGAGGTAACGGCGCACCCTGTCACCTCAAAGTTAATCGGCAGTGGCAGAGGTAATTAACACGGCTTCAGATTCGAGGTGATCCAATAATTAACACGGCGTTCCTGAAATTTTGCAATCACTACTGTGATGGTTGACTTTTCACGGGCGTGGGGCAAAGGGGTGGGGGCTGTTGGCGTGGGGCGAGAGAAGATGGCTGCCGACGCTGGGGGAGGATTTCAGTGAGAAATTTGCATATTGCGAATTAGGGTTTTGAAGCCCTAATTTGCATATTAGGGTTTTTCAGTGAGAAATTTACAGATTGCAATTGCATATTGCAAATTAAGGTTTTGCAACCCTAATTTGTGAATTAGGATTTTGATGAAGGGTCTTGATGCAAATTTGAGAAATTTTGATGAAATAGACTGCTAGAGAACAAATCAATAATTTTAGGGTTTTTAAACCCTAATCTTTAAATTAAGTCTTAAAATCTTAATTTAAAATTTCTAAATATATTCAGTATATACAGTACAAGGGATAGTATCGTCATTTTAAAAATACGTATTGATGACATCATAAAAAAAGTGTAATTTTTGGACGGAACCCTGACGGATGGATATGGATGATACATTTTAAAAGTGTTTGGTCTACATTTTGAAACTTAGTGTCCTTGACTGTAACTACCTCCCTAACCTCAGGGACATATGTGTAATTAGCCCTAAACTTAATAACAGCCTTTGACAAAATTTATAAGTGTAACGTCCCCGAAAATCCGGAGCTTCGTCGCCCGAACTCCTGGATCGTTAACCTACCAGATCACATCAAACCTGTCATACCTGTTCATTAACACATATTCCAAATCATCTAATTCAGCATCAACTCAGATTTCTCAGAATACTGGATCGTAATTGCTTAGCTCAAACTATTACAGCTTAGGTTCTTCGCAATTCAAATTTCTTAAGAACAAATTATTAGTACCGACCCGCGCAGGGGTCTTACTATACAGTGGTGATGGGCTCATCGGAATCTCACTCAGACTCTAAACCCCATTCCCGTGCAATTTACTAATGATCAAAACCTGCAGAAAGGAATCAAACGAAGGGTGAGCTTTTAAGAGCTCAGTAAGGTCACTCAAGGACCAACAAAAGAATTACGAGACGATTCCAAGAATCCAACGGAAGGAGATTTCCAGAATAATCCATACGGTCCCAACTCAATGATTTCCAAACTATATCAAAATTCATCATAATAAGATACCAAAATCGCCAAATACAATCACAACGGGTCCCAAAACAATCAACAAAAGATCCTTTTTAAAGTCATCAATTCCAAGATACAATGATGGTATTTCAAAAGATTTCAAAACGTACACAGATCATCTGAGACAGTTCTTTCCAAAATACACTGAAGGTTTCCCCAAAGAATTTCAACAGAAGCACAGATCATTTCAGATAATACTTTTCAGACATTTCCGTAATAGTCACGGCAATATACAGAGCAGAGAAAATAAAAAATCAACGTTGATCCTTGGTGATTGCAATGCCATTATGGCAAAGCACATAAGTGTACACATGCATGATGTATCAGAATAATTACTAGTCCACTTGGGTACTAGCCTGCATTCCATGCAGGATTCAGACTAGCCTTATAATGCCCGCCTCAGAACAGAACAGATAACCCAGGTCAACACAGAAAATCAACAATATCAATGAGCATTAACAAAAGCTCAATCACCGAAATCAATTCGGATTCCAATAACAATAATCATACTGGCATAAGTCAGCATTCAGAATTTTCAGAAGAAATAAGAACTTTTAGAAGAAAAATCACAGATAAACAACAAAAATGATTACGAGTAATTATTGAATTTTAAGCACAATAATTCAGAAGAACAGATATAGACAATTTTCAAATTACTCAGCATGCAATACATGCGAGCATCACCAGATTTCCAAATAATCGATCCAGGTTCAATATTAGAGTTTTCTGAGCAATAACATGCTGATAGCCAAACAGAATTCAGAGTTCGGCATTAGCCATAAATAAATCAAATGAGTACTTACGAGTACGAGTTATCAAAATAAGGGTTCGGACGAAAGTCCTTCCCCAGGGTTCAGATAGAATCCCTTACCTGGATCTGCAGCTAAATTATCCTAACCGGAAGTCTTTAGCTTTAACCTAAACGAAATAATCGAACCATTAGAATACAGGCTACAGAACAAAAGTATAACTTAATATGAACTCACACATGCTCCCAAAATGAACCTCCCTACACCGGGTATGTAAAATTAATGAAACCCCCATAGGGTACAAAATTACCAAAAATGCCCCTCTCGGACTTAAATCACCCAAAAGGTCTACCCATAAGTAGAATCACTAAAATAAACTTCCCATATGTAAATTTATGTAAAAACACCTTTCTTAGGTCAAATTACCAAAATACCCCTTTGGGGTGGCAAATTACCTAAACACCCCCGTTATACTTTAATCATCAAAATGACTTTTCCGAAACTAAAGTCACTAAAATAATCTTATTGTATGTAAATTTACTTCAAAATACCTCGTATAGGTAAATTACCAAAATACCCCTTCGGGGTGGTAGATTACCAAAACACCCCTAGGGTTTTCGGCAACGAAAAAATATCTTAAAACGCTATTTTAAGCATCCTGAGATCATTTCTGTACTAAAAAGTCTTTTAGAAAATTTTTGCCAGAAAATACCGAACCGATGTCCGGACCGAGCGCTAAAATGTCAGTTTTGCAAAAAATATCTATCGGCCTTGGAATAATCCAAACTTTTAGAATATGATACATATCAGTAAAATAAGATTTCACTGAATTTTTCAGATCAAAATAGCTTGTTTTGATATGCTAAATAAATTTGGAATTTCTCCTAATCGGTACCCTAATTTAGCGCCCTTCGCAGATCCCAAAAATTTCCAAAATTTTCCAGAGCATACATCTCAAAAAAATATCCGGGGTTACTATTTTGTAATTTTCCAAATTTTGGTCCAAACTATTTATACAAATTCATCGAAAAACTATCCAAATAGTTTTTCACCTTTAGTGACAATTACGGTCACTATTTAGATTACTCACACACACACACTATTACACCTTAACACTCATACACTATCTTCTTCCTTACTCACCTTCACTGCCGAAGCACATCTACATACACACTACTCTCACACACAGCCCGCTATGCACCTACACCCCTCTAAACACTTTAACTACACATTATACCACTTAATCCACACATATATTTACCCATAATCCACATATTCACACACACAATCTCACCCGCGACACACACATATACTCATAAACACATACACGAAGCACCTACACTACAACATACATGGAACACCCACTGCACGTCCCAATTTCACACACTAACACCCAATCATGTCCCTCAGTAACACGCACAAACGCACAAATTCACTCCCATGGTTCCCCAAACATCTCATATCAACACAAACCCATGATTCCCTCACCCGAACTCACTGCAACCACACTAAGAACCACTGCCCAGCCATGGTTTTTTTCTTCCCTTGCCTCCTACCAGTCCACAACTTAATTAAACATTGATCATGTGATCTAATTTACACCATTTCATGGCTACAACCCATCATCCGCAACACCCAAAGAAATTTCCCCCGGCAACATGGCTCGACAGCCATGTCCATGGCCTCCACACTTACCCCACAGTTGCTAAAAACACACATAAACCCCATACACACACACACACACACACACACACACACCATATTAAGCATGCTAGAGGTTTGTGGGGGGTTTTACCTGTTGAATTTGGCTCAAATCTTCCTCCTTCCTCGCTGTTTTTTCTCCCCCCCCTCACGACCCCTATTCTTTCTTCTTCTCTGTTTCTTGTTATGTTTGTTTTTTTCTTTTGGTTACTGTTTCTCTTTTTCTTTCTTTTCTTTTCAAATTTTCTTGTTTATTTCCCTCAAATTTTCTTCCTTATTCCTTATTTTATAAGAACATTAGATTAGTCATACACCAAAGTTTCTGAAAAATTGACACATGTCTTAATTGTCAGAAATTACAAGATAGTCCCTCAAGTTTGTAAAATTACAAAAATACCCCCAAATTTTCAAAATTTACATTTTTGCCCCAAAATTCTTTTAAGCTTCCACAAGCTTCTAATACCCGAGTATTGCTCAAAATTAGCACCCGTTTATTTTTCAAAGCCCAAATAGTTATTTTAATCAGCTTCCGAAGTTCAGGATATTACAATAAGGCAATGAAATTTCATTATCACTGCAATAAAAATGAGTTCTACAATGCAAGTGAAAAATGTTAGTGTAATGTTCGTAATGATACAATTTATGTCAAAAATAACTTTTAATTTAAATTGTAGCTACTTTTTAAAATCAATTTTAAGGTTTTTTGTAGTAAAATTAATTTTTTTTAAAATAGTCATAACTACAATTTATACGACCAGTCGTATATAGATTTGAACTTAGGACCTCGAGGTCATAACTGAAGGCCCTTTATCACTCCATCACTCCTTGGGATTTTCCTAAAATTAGTTATAAGCTATCATTTGGTGTTTCTAAAAGATGCGAAAAGGGTTTTGTAATTTATAAAGATAGTGTAATACTTTGGTCAAACCTAATTATGAAAACACGATTAATAATTGTTGTTTTCTTAGATTATAAAAATCTGAATATGATTAATCAGTTTTTATATTTTTGCTAAACACCTAAAAATCTGATTAATTTTAGATTTAATTAGCTTTGATAATCTCATAATCAATCTCAACAAATTCCAAGATTAAACAAGAATTAGTTTAATATTTTTACAATTTTATACAGATAACCAATTCGACTAGATTTATATTACGTAATGCAACGTAGGACACTTTTCAAGATCAAGACATGGCACGTATCACTACACGCTGGCAATATTGCTAGTACAAACGGAAAGATACACTTAACATTGTATTAATTTTTTTGATTATAGAGTTATCGGTACCGCAAAGAATGTACGATGCAATTGACATGTGGATGTAATGGAAGTGCATTTCAAGCTCATGCTGAAGCCATACACTTAGATGGAAACTGGCGAGGCGGCCGCACCAGTCCTCTTGTCGATAGCAATTAGCTTGAAGCCCTCATCTGTCTCATGATATGCGTGGGAACACTATTTGTTTAGAGGGGAAATTGTGTAAAATATCCTTGTGATTTGGGGCAGTTGCAAAAAGACCCCTCTTGTTACAAAAATTGCATAAACACATATGAAATTGCAAAGGTGTTGCACCGTAAAATTTCCGTAACAGAATAATAGAAATGTCAAAATTGCCCTTCTATATAAATGAAAAGGGCACGCCATTTCCATTTCTCTTCCTCTGATTCTCTCCTCTACTGGATTCTTAGATCTGGACATGCACGAAGGCCAACTGCCTTGGATCGACGGCGGGCTCGCGGCGGCGCAAGCATGGATCGAATTGCACAAATCAGATCTAAATTTGTGCGATTTGAAACCGAATTGCAATTTGAAACCCGAATTGCACAAATCAGATCTAGTTTTCAAATCGCACATTTCGATTTGAAACCTTAGATCTGAATTTGTGCAATTAGGGTTCGAATTGATTTGATTAAGGTTTGAATTTGTGCGATTAGGGTTCACAAGCATGGATTGAATTGCACAAATCAGATCTGAATTTGTGCGAATTGAAACCGAATTGTGATTTAAAACTCGAATTGAACAAATCAGATCTAGGATTTCAAATCGCACATTGCGATTTGAAACCGTATATCTGAATTTGTGCGATTAGTGTTCCTTCACCGCCCGCTGTTCTTACTTTATCGCCGAAAAGGTAAGGTTCTCGCCTGTGTGATTAAGTTTGGCGGTGATGTGATTGTGTGTACAAGTTAGCGGCGGCAGGGTTGGATGAGAAATAGGGTGGTGCCGGTTGTGGGTGGGTCAAGTGGCAAACAGGGTGGTGTATTACATCAGCGCATGGTGACGAGGCTGGCGATTGCTATGTGCATAGGGCAGGGGTGGTGGTGGCGCCAGTTGTGGGTGGCGCAGGTGGCAAACTGGGACAGTGGTGGTGAGGGTGGCAGCTAGGGTTAGGGTTAGGTTTTGGTGGAATTGGGAAGATGGAGGGTACTTTAGGCTTTTAATATATAGTTTTCTTACTACACGCGTTTTTCAAGAGCGTGAAAAGCACGCCCCGTTAATTTGGATGACTTTTCTAACAGTTGCAACAAACTGAGCGCTAGAGGGAGGCCTCTGCAATTTTTGTAATAAGAGGGATCTTTTTGCAACTGCCCCAAACCACAAAAGTATTTTACGCAATTTTCCCTTGTTTAGATCATATAAAACTGTAGATGTCTAGCGTCTCACGTTCCCCATCAATCACATTCTCATAGGTATCTTACAGGAGTTTGTAGCACGCGGTTTTTGGTGACATGCCAGGCGTTTGATGAAATGTCCTAACTAAATTGTCTTCAAAGCTTGGTCACTAATGTTTAAGTTTCGTTACGTTACCTTCTAATCATGAATTTACGCCCACGCTTTTCGCTTTCCAAGGTTCTTGATTCATGGGGGTGTTTTTTCTTGGGATAAAGTTGTAGCTTAAAGGTTAAGAACACACTGATGTGTAATTGTAATAATAATAATTAATTCAATAATCCGAGTAAAGCTCGGACCATACTATAAGGTTTTAAAAGGTGTATCAAGGTTTACTACATATTATGAGACAAAAAAGACATAAATATTATAAAAAATTTCTTATTTGGTTACAAAAAATAATCTTCGTACCTAAAATTAATCATGACTAATTTAAATAAAATATCAAAAAATGAATTCACTTGCATCACTCTTAACTTTTGGTTATTAAATAGCCTTGTTTGTTTGACTAGGCCGCATGCAATCATTATGAGATTTACCTGTAATTGTTTTATACTATATGTTGACAAACAAAGAATAGATAGCAAACGGAAGAGCCACTAGATATTTGCCTTCTTTAAGTTTTGTTTTAAGTTATTAAGTAGCATTTCAAATTAATATTGGCTTCACACTTATAGTAGTACAATAGTCATGATGTTGTCATATAAAGCTAAATAGTGAATACTGTTAACCCTAAGTTTTTAACCTAGAATTATATCTAATTTTGATGATAATTAATATTGATGATTATATTGTCTAACTTGCATTGAGTTGATGAAGCAATAGGTACAATCTTATACACATGCAAACAGACAAATTAGACAAGCAAATTGATCAAAGACACTCAACGAAAAGCATTAAAGAAGAAATTCGTCGATTGAGTATTACAATGCTTTTATTTCCTTCTTTGTAACTAGACATAGAGAGTTAATCGTATCGATGACTGTAATCTAGAACTTGTCCATATGTTTTCCTTGCGTGCATAAACTTTTTCATTCTTTAAAAACAAGGAAACTGCCTTTTTCAGGAATACAGTCAACTACATTAGAATGCAGTCGCTGCAAGTTGGGCAGTGAGGTATTACAGTCGACTGCATTCTAATGCAGTCAACTGCAATGCTTCAAGTAGCCTATAACAGTCGACTTTATTGGAATACAGTTGACTGCAAGTTAAAAATTTTGAATTTTCAACGGCTACTTTGAGAATACAGTCGACTGCAATGGTGCCATACAGTCGACTGCGTTTACCGTTTGACGCATTTAATGCTCCACCTACTTCCAAACGGTCATATTTATTCTCACCCCTATTTATACTCATCTTGGGCATAGTTTTCATTCATCAATTGCATTCAAAGCCTTCTTATCTTCCATATTCTCAAATATCAAAGCAATTATTCAATCTCTCTTGGTTTTCATTGTTTTCTTATCCAATTCAAGAGAGCTTTTATTGTGAGCTTGCATTTGAGAGATATACACTTTCATAAGTCATCATATACTCATCTCTCTTATTTTAGAGCTTAAAGTTGTACTCATCTACTTCTTGAGAGTGAATCTTTGTACATAATTTTTCATCTAAAGTTTCTTGTATCAAAGTTTGGGGTTGTCAAGTTTTGGAGCTTTGGGATTGTCAAAGCTTGTTCTTGATGTGGGCATAGCATCAAGGGTTTGTAAGAGCTTCGATCTTGACCCATAAGAAAGATCATACTAGTAGATTTTAGGACCTTTCAAGGGACTTCCTTAAAGGGTGGACGTAGGCTTGAGGGTAATTCGAACTGAACTATCTAAATCTCAAGCATTAAGTATCTCTAAACTCTTCTCTCTTTACATTATTGTTTTATACTTGTGTTGAGATTGGTTAGTTTGCTTGTTTGTTTGAGATATTGTGCTTGAGATTTGTTGTTTGAAGCTTTTTAAGTGTTCTTCATAGTTTCTCTGAGTTTGTAGTGATTCTTGTTAATATTTTTAAAGTAGTCTTAAAACCCTATTCACCCCCCCCCCCCCTCTAGGGTTATCTTTTTGGTTTCAAATACTATTGTAGTTGTAATTGAAAAATGGTAACGCTATTACGTATTTCTTTTGAATTGTAAATGTTATATATGAATTTAATTCTTCAGCTTCAGAGAATTTTTAAGGTGTTACAAATGTTCCTGAGGTTATTATAATGATTAAGTAGAAATCTAAAATGAATAAAGTTACATTTCAAATTTAACAGAACTTAAACACACACGCGCGCTTGCGAAAATATAAGATATTATATCGTTCTGTTAAATTTACTTTCACAAAGAGTAATAACTCACTTGAAAGTGGTAATGTGTGTGTGTGTGTGAGGACACACCATCTTCTCAATTGAATTTCCTCATTACTAGCATCTTACAAGTAAAAGAAGTGTGTGCGTGTGCGTGTGTGTGTGTGTACATACACACTCACTTCTTTTAATTGTAAGATGCTAGTAATGAGAAAATTTAATTGAGAAGATGGCGTGCCCTTATTTTGGAGTATTGGAATTATTATTATTATTATTATTATTATTATTATTATTATTATTATTATTATTATTATTATTTGTCGCCAAGTTATAATTTCTATATCTGCTAAATATATTTAATAATATTTTCTCATGAATTATATTTATTTTATCACAGCACAGTATAACCTTTATACATCAAAGTATGTCATGTTATACTTATATAATTAGCTTGTAAAGGATAATAAATATCATTGTATTAGAATAATATTATAGGAGGAGCGTTAATGAACCACTTGATATTAAATTCGAACAACAATCATCTATCTTAGTTGTAATCAATTACATTATAATAAGAACTAAGTTTTAGTGTTTATAAATTTTCTAATATTAAAAAGTTTAATTAAGTGTAAATGAGAAAAGTCTTTTTATTGATTCTAAGGGCCCCATATAAAAACAAACTTGTTAATCTATAGTTTTATACTTAAAGGTTTTAAAGATTTTCAAATATAGTAATTAAAATTTATTTAATTTAATTATACCTTTTTTTAATACATATGTGATTTCTTTTCAAGATCTCATATATGCGATATAGCCACTTTGTTCTTCTTTCAGTCTTATCAAAGTAAAAAAAAATATCTTATAATTTGATTATTGATCTTATATATTATATAGATAATTTTTTTGTAATGATTATGTTATGTGCAAAATATATATATATATATATATATATATATATATATATATATATATATATATGTATATATATATATATTAAATTATAATAAACTTAAATTAACTGTAACATAATTTTTTTTCTAGGTCTCATACGTTATATTGTTTTTCTAGATACACGATTTTAATCTTCAAGAGTTAGTTTTAAGGACATGATAATCAAAACTAAATGCTATTAAATTAATATATTTAGAGTTGTAAAATTAATTCTCAAATTATATAAGGCTTCTTAATATAGCCCTCATACAATTACTGCAAAATTAAATAAATTTAAATTTATTAGGTATCACATTCAAAATAATTTTCATACCTTTAGATACACTAACATACTTAATATATAGCATTAAATCTGTTTCAACTATTAAATTGACAAATAAGCTTTATCATTATTGTATTTTAATTAATAAAAAATTATACATTTATTTGTTGGTCATGTTGTCCCACCCAAAAAATACCTTCAATTGTTTTTCTTTTACAGAAGGGTTCTAAAAGCTGTATAACACATTGATAAATCCTTACATCGATTACAGTAAGTATATATTAAAATAAAATAGATATGAATCAATTGTTACATTATTTTATTGCTTTAATCTCAATGAAACATCATTTTTTTTCTATTCTAAATTTGATATGTTATTTTTCTTTTTGAGATATATGAATTTTTATATTCATAACAGAGAGTGATTTTAAGGATAAAATTAAGTTCTTATAAGTTGGTCCATTAATTAGTTAGAGTTTCAAAATATTTAGAATTAGTTTTTTAATTATATAAAGCTTATTAATATGAAGAACTAAGGGCCTCATCCAATATAGTATTTGAAACCTTATATACACTTAAAATGTTTAAAATTTTATTTTAAATTAAAAATATAATGGAGTGACCTATCAAGCAATGAAGCTATCATAATGCGATGATGCGTCACGAAATGAAGCTATCTTGCTTCACTTATTTTACGTTATATAAATTTGTCTCCAATGCACTTTTTATTGATGAATGATAGCGAGAAAAAGCATTATAGAACACATAGATAAATGTTTTTGTTACATTTCTGACTACACAGAATTAAGAATATTCGGCCTTGTTTGTTAGGTGACTCTTTATATGTTTACGTTTCCTCTTTTTTTGTTGGGAAAATTAGAAAAAAATGGGTTTTGGGGCTAGAAGTTAGTGGAATGTGTGTGTGTGTGTGTGTGTTTTTTTTTTTTTTTGGTGTAGACTTAAGAAAAAGTGGGTTATGTTCTAAACTACTCCTGCCCCATCTTCCCCTCCAAATCAGACACACAAACAAAGGCACACATCAGATTTCCTCTATCCCTTACCTATCAATACATACATGTGGACATTGAGAATAGATTTGTTAGATGAAATTGAGAATTAGTAAGGGGATTTGCGGAAGTTGAAGAAGGCGGTGGAAATTAAGGGAGGGTGAGAGTCGCCTGCCAATTGTTTGATGAAACGTCGCTTAGAAGATTTGATGGGTGAGCTGTGTGTAGGTTTAAGGTTAGGAGGGTGTGATGGTCATGATACAAGTCTTACTCAGCGAAAAAGCAAGTAACTAGATGCAACTGTTTTCGTCCAATTGTATCAATGTTCAACTACTCTGCAAACATCTGCCACCAATTCAACAAGTGAAATTTCTCTTGGATTTTGGTTAACTATTTGACTGTAAAGGTAAAGAGCTTCATTTGGAAACCTATTTCAACTTTACCCAGAAATTAGTATGTTCCATGTGACTGTGTCTCGTTCGGGCATTCTGTTGCATGAATTAACCTTGTCGCTAGTATTTGTTTCACAATAAGAGTCCAAGTTCAGTAAGAAGGAAGTGGGTGGAATAGATATGAGTTTGTACTTGGGTGTAAGAATTGTTATGGTTTGGACAAAACATAACCATTTTCTGCTCTGCATAGCTCATGATTCGGAGTTTGCGTAGACACTATGGTCCTTCTATCGTGGGGGGAGCCGGGGGGGAGGGAGGGTGCAAGTACTTTTGGAAGGAAATTTGTTATTAGAGGATAAGGGAAGGTCTTAACAACTGAATATCTACACAAATTGACAGTATTTTTACATATATGTATTTGCATTTTTCACAACATGACTTGTATCAGTTCTTGCATAGCACGAATTTGGGAGAAGATAATTTGGGAAAACCAAATTAAATGATTTCTAACCCCCCCCCCCCCCCCCCTTTTTTCAAGTCAACCCCTTGTTCAAAAACTCACCCCACTTTTTCTTAACTTTTCAAATATAACCCACCTTTCACAAATACTTATTCCCAAAACCCCTCATTTCTTAATATTCCCTTTTATGTTCAATCTTGTTTCTTAAATTGTTTTGTTTCTGACCAAGGATAAAAATTGGCCCTTGCATTTTCATTTTCTTTCAGTTGGAAGCATAGCATGCCTGAATGGTCAATATTGGGAGCTCATTTTCTGAAGCCCGTTTGTCACCGATGACCTACATGCTATGAGCAGTTCAAGGTCAAATGCTGCAGGGAAGGGTTTTAGACATGGACAATCAACAGCTTAAAAGAGGCATTAGAAGCTGACGTTTGTGATGCGTTGTATTCTAACTACTTTTGGTGTCTGTTTACCTTGTGTGGGCAGGTGGTCATGTGGGAATGGGGTGGTTATTAGACCGGTTGTAACAGGAAATGGACCAACCATAAATTAAGGATGAAATAAAAGGGGGAGGCTTTATTGTAGAGTTAGTTAACCAAACTGGTACACGCCATTGATTGACCGACAAAATTTCCTCCAATGTTGTTCTTTTGCCTCCAATAGAATAAAGTAAAATCCACAAGTAGGTGGGTTTTCTACGCTAATTTGATTTCAATCTTCTTTTGTCGATTTTAACGCTCTTATTTGATATGAAATCGCGTTTAGAGCTTCGATCATAAAAGAATAAAAGAACGGACTCACGGTAAGATGTCGAAAATGTAAAGCTGCAATGAGGAGTAATAGGATTGAGATTAGGCTTTGCAAGCTCAGGTAGTTGGGCTTTGTTTAGGTTTGGCACAAGTTTGTATCGGCTGCAAGCTTTTGACATGAAATATATCGATGCCTAAGCTTGGGTTGGATTGCCCTAATTAATCTTTGCTAGATATATAAAAGACTTTGATTAGGTCTTTGGAGACAATCGCGCTTTTCAAAATATCTATCCAAAATCTCGAATTCAATTAAAAATCAAAGATAGTAATTGACAAATTCTTTTTTAAAGATAGAGAGGAAAACATCATGAACACACGGTATCTAAAAATATATCACAAAAAAAAAAAATTATTCTCATATAATCTAGAGCCAAGTATGGAATCAATACAATATCTCTGAACAAATGAACACTGCTGCAAGTATAACTATATCATCATCAGCTAAGTAATGGAGGAAAAAACCACCTACATCCTCCATTTGTTTTATGTAAAGCTATGGAAAAGGAAGAAGGAACAGAAGTAGAAGAAGGTATGATAGGACTCAGAACAGAATCAATAAGGGAATCAAACTAGAGCCTAAACCTGAACTTACAACTGCTGCTTCTAATACTAATAACATTATTAGCAGATAGGCTATCCACAACCAGCCTGCACCTTATCACGGGCTTCCACTTCGGCAGTTTCAATTTGCCAAGCTTGATCCTCACCGGCGCTTTCACCCTCAGAGTCAGAGGAATGCTTCCGGTCTGTTGCTGCGCCTGCAGCGAAGAAAGCAGATTGTTGGCGTTTTGGGACTGTCCGGTCAAACTCAGGTTGAGCAGCGTCGTGTTCCGGTGACCCTGGTAGAATTTCGGCAAGGAACCTTGGCATAGTCTAGTGCCGGTGTACCACACGCTCAGGCGGCTGCCGCCTTCATAGTATATGCCGATCTTCTTGTTGGGATTTCTTGCGGTAATGTTCACGTCGAACGTAGCAGACAAGCTATCGTCGTTGGTGAGATTGAATTCGTTTATTCTCATGCTGTCGACAGAGTATTTTGGCAACTTTGGATCGAATACAAAGTAGATGATTGCTGCTAAAATGCCAATGACAATAATTTGCAGGATGATGAGGCATGCCATCCAGCACAAGCACTTGCCTAGGCAGCTTCTCCTCCTTGGTGGTTTTGAGTGCGTAACCGGGATGGTGCGATAAAATGTTGGGTAGTTCTCCGCTGGCTCGCCCTTCTCGGACCTTGAAGATCCTCGGGGCACCATCGGTCGCTGTGGCGCTTCGGGATCATGGACCGGATGTATCCTCTGTTGATCTGCCATTGATAGAAGCTCTAGTTGTGACTGCTACTATATATATGCTGTGACTTGTGAAGTATGCAAATAGAAGAATGCTCAATATTTTCTCCCCTTCTCTCCTCCTTCTGTCTGGACCTGATCGAACTTGGTTATATAGAGGCCTTGGAGCTGAGATTGTGTGTTGTAAAAGCATTACATAGAGATGGTTGAAGCTTCCTTTGTGCTTGACTTAAAGAGGTTGTAGAGTCGCTTTCTAGGAAGTAAAAATTCTACGGTGAAGTTTCCTCGTGCCTTAACGCGTGTAAATGCTGAATGCTTCAATGGTAGACGAAACTATCTGCAGCCTTCAAGGTCAACATTGTCGCTTGTTGGCGAAAGGTTAAAAGTAACGTAAACATTATTTGATCTCCAGCTGCATGTTCTGTTCTCATTATGAAGCTCAGTTCTTGTTTATTTAACTCTTGCAAACTTCATTACTTTAAGATTTCTGTGATTGCACTATGGTAGCCATACAGGACATTATATTTGTTCACATGGGTTCCATTTATTTTTGCAAAGATATCCTTTTCAGTGTTTTGGCTGAAAAAAATCACGTGGTTCGAGTTAATATATCAATGTAGTTAGATACAAAAGAGAAATTGCTCGCCAAGCCTTAAGTTCGATTCATAAGAAAGGAAGTAATCATGTAATAATAGTCTCGATATTTCGAGATCGTTTAAAACTATATTTACCGATTAACAAAGTTATACGTGATTATTATTCAGGAACATTGAAAATCTCTTTGTATAAAAAGTTTGGCACGGCGCTGATGCGTATGATATGCATTAGCACATACTTGTCTTATACCATTTTTGTTTTTGGGTCCGGTCAATACCATCTCAGCCACTCATCTCTCACATGACGTCATGATCATTGAAGGCGAAAACTGATACTAATTGATTGAGGGGACGCGTATTCGGGTTATTTGTTCCTGGAAGCTTCCATTATTACCACAGTTTTCGAGAGACACGTGGCTTTAAGACACAAAAAAGTCAGGCTATGCCGCGTCAATTTCTCTCTCTTTGTCACGCTGCTTATGAACTTTGACTTTGTGGTTACGAGGAACCGAGTCATTCATCTCATGCCTGCCGTCCATGTAAGTGTGAATGTCCTACTCCTTTTGTTGTTTCATCCCTATTAGGGATTTCAGTTTCGGTTGCAATATTTTTGCAAATGCAGTGTTTTTGGAGACTGCAGGGATTCGTTTTTATGTTAGAAAAGAAATCTACGAAGTTAACGCGAACAACTGTCTTCACCGCATCATTTCTGAAAAATACAGTCTACACTGATTGATTACACTGAATCTCGATTATAATTGCGATCCTACCTAAATTGCGAGTTTGCATTCATTGTCTCAAAAAATGTTACGAGCAAGGCACAGTCACCTAAAATTACCAGGAGAGAGATTTTCTTTTTAAAAAAAAGCATTTGCATTTCAGGTATTAAGTAACCCAATTTGTACTAGTTGCTGAAGTGTCACCAAGTTGTCACTACAAAGTTTTCGGAACAAATCTTTGTTGCTAAAAAAGGTTGGCTTGCCTGCAAGAGATGCAGCAATGCTGCAGGACCAAGGTGCATTAATCAATCAGAGCTCCATATTATGGGTTCTTCCTTCTGGTGAGAGACATACGTTGTTGTAGTCCATAACACCACAACGGAGTCCCCACATTTTCAGAGAGAACTCTTCCAAAGAAATAGAGAAAAAAAAAAACTCTGCAGCGCTTTAGAGTCAAACATCATTTAGATATTTACGAATAGTGTGTTAGGTATCCATGTAATTTCTTTAGCTTTAATAATGGGAGCAGTTGAGCAGCTAACAACAATTTTTTTGTTCTTTGATTTTTGTTTTGTTTGAAAGGGTAAAATTCGGCGCAGTGGGCAATATCAAGTGGAAAAATTTTGCTGCTATCCGAGTTAAAGGAATCTTCTTCCTACCCCCTATGTAGCGACAATTGATGGTCGCTAAATATTTTTAATGACTTTTATTTAGTGACCCTAACAAAGTACTGTTAAGAGTTGTCGTTGGAAGTGTTAACAGAAAAGTCATTAAAGATATTTAGCGACTATTAATTGTCACTATTTATGGGGTTGAAGAAGATTCCTACAACCGGTATAAAAGCCAAAGTTTGTTCCTTTCAAGTACATTGGTTGAATAAATAACTTAAAAGCCCTGATATCTCATAAATAAGATAATGATGTAATAATTCAAGGGAGAAAACACTTCTTATTTAATTTGAGATTTCCCTATTTCCATAGGAATAAAGGTAGCTACGTAAAATGCAGTGGCCTCAGGAAAAGATATATAATTTTGTGGCTCTCTCTATGACTTAAAGTAATTTTGGCCTAGTAAAGACAACTTTGCTCCAAATATGCAGACTTCGGAACACGACATCCCATTAGTTCTAGTCTTGAATCATAAACTTTACATATTTTTTTTAGAGACAAAAGTTGTCACGCGTCGTGTTTCCTAAATTATTCTTATTTCTTCGGTTTAGTCTCTTACTGAATTTTTTTGTCGCCTTGGTCCTTTTATACATGTAAGTCACATCAATCCTTCTGCCTGTTTTTATTTAAATTCAATGTTTGTGGCCTCCGCAACAGGGGCATTAGAATTATTTCTTCAATGGCATTGCCTTGGGCAACCCCGATCCTCGAATAGCATCCTGGTATGAACCTCCACGACTAGCTCGACGCCTCGACCACCTACTTTGCTTCCACTCCTAACAACACCGTATTCTACCTCGCCAATGCCGAAATGTGCCTCCAGCTGCATGGATCTCCTCGAGAAAACACGCAACACCCCGTCCTCTGCCACTATCGGCGCAAGCTCATTTGCACTTGTCCCAACACTGCGTAACTCCAATATCTTGATTTCTATTTCTAGTGGGCTTTGTTGGAGTGGGTTTCTGAGATACAACATGTCCGACGCAGGGATGCTGCTTGATCTCCTTGTGGTGTTTTTGATTCTTGTAGTCAATGTTGTTGTGACTAGTTTTTATTGTAGTCAATTTTAGTATCTTGGAAAGAGCCTCGACGATGGGTACTACTTTCCCTCTTGTATATCCGACTGTTTCATATCTGGGTATATATTTTTACTCTTTCTCTCTCAAAAAAGAAGAAGATCATTTTCATCACTGCTAGTGGGATTGGCAATGGCATGGAAGTTTAACAGGATCGTGTTAAATTGGAAGAACACTCCGGAATTGTTACTCGAGGATATGAGCTTGAAAAGTTGCTCGAGTGTATATTTAACTGTCTACTTCACAATAGAATACACCTCAAATGGTTACTTCCAACATAAAAACTACTGAAATAGTTTTTTTTTCACATATGACGGTGCCGAGAAAATATTGTATTGCCCCGTATGATCAGGAGGATTAATGTAATAGGAGGAGGGATTAAAAGAAATAGTATACATTTTATGAAATACTTAATGCTCCAAGATGATCGGGACCATTGATTTTGTATCATCCAATATTTCTAAAAATGTTGATGTTAAAACCCCACTGAATCCCCGGCTGTCAAAATGGTTTGGAGTTGCATCAAGCACCCCAACATGTAAAAGTCACCATTTCGCTCCTTGAAGTTTCACTTTACTATCACGCATACTCCATACTTTTGACAACCGTTGACAAAAATTAAGAAAAGAACCGACGTACACGACATCTCACAATCACTACAAGAAACAAAGATTTTGCGACGGACTTTTAGCGACCGCTAAAATGTCTTTCAGCGATGGATAAAGTCGTCGGTAAATGTTCGTCGTTAAAAACTTTTAGAAACGGACACGTCGCCGGTTAAAGTTTTGCCGACAAACATTTACCGACGGAATTGTACCGATGGATTATTCCATCACTAAAAATTTAGCAAATTTTATAATTTTCAAAGGTTTTTAAAAACATTATAAGCGACGGAAATGTACCGTCGCTAAAAATTTCGTCGTTAAAGATAACTTTTTTCGACCGGCTTTTAGCAACGGTATCATTCCGTATTTAAAACTCCTCCATCAGATCTGCTTTCTTCTTTCTCTCGTTTCTCTCTCTGTCTCGAATCTCTCACCCACCGGCGACTCTCTCTACCGCAACCCACATCTCCGGCGACAACCCCGTCCTCCTTGCGATGTCGCGCCACCTCCGACGACCTTCACGGTACTGCCCACTGCTCACCATTTTCTTTCATCAGTGTCCTTAACAAATTGCACTTAATTGTCGGTAGAAAAATCACAATTTGTACAAATGCATGCCCATTTTGTTTAGTTTAATTGTTTGCTTCATAAAGTTTCTTAAAATTTTAGCAGTTACAATGTTGTTGTAAACTTGCTCCACCATGCTGTTGTAAGATCCCTCAGAAAACAGAATAAATTCGTATGGCAAATTTGGGAAGCCTTTCATGATTTCTCTGAAGCTAGACTTCAATTAAAAATCCAGTGTAATGATATATGTTCTCAGTATTGACAAATTGTTTAAAATGGGATGTAGTGGGCACACTGACTTTTGGAGGGACAGCACTTGTGGAAAGATTTTGTCGTCTTTGAGTAGGCCTAAATTATTCTCTAGATCACAAAACTTGCCCCAAGTTTTGAATAGAACAATTATTAGTACTATCATCGTCAGTGGCTCAGAAACCAAATTCATTGGGTAACAAACCAATATAACTCTTTCCGACCACATTGACAATCTGAAATTGATGTTCATGTGCTCTAGATAACTTCCGTTCACTGAATTGGACTTTACCGGTTAATCCATTGAAGTTAACGAGTGAAATAGTATGTTGTAACAAATTTTGGTTACCACCACTTCCCATGTTACTTCCATTCACTGCTAAAGCCACCATCCATGTGGCATCAAATGAAACGTTGTCGTTGGACTAAGGAATGGCCCCAGCCTAGGTAACTTCATCTTATACAGTGAGACGGTCTCAATAAAAGTATCGGAAAGAGGGCAACATTCTCCAGAATTAATTGAATAATTATACTCAGAAGAAAGTAAAAAGTAAAGAGGAGATTGAGAGGGTTAAAAGGCGATACCTTTGTGCTTCTTGAAATAGATTAAAGAACAACTGCAAGTTGAAAATTCGAGTTCTTAATAACAACTGGAAAAGGTAATTAACTCTGAAACAGCGAATTCAGAGTACAGAGGTAGAAGGGGGAAAACTGGTGGTGGGGGTGGCTTACTAGGGTACGAGACAGGAGGGACACTTGTATTTGGATTGTACTTCGTCAAATACTTGTGGCACCCTTTACTGGATATCTATAGATTTGTGTAATTGTTGCACTGTACCCAGTTGGATTGATCGAGATATATGTGATTGCCTGAAATTGTTAGACTTTTTTATATCAATTTTTACTCTTTATATAATTTTGTTAACTGTGCATTGAACATTTGAAAAAAATGAGAATTGAGATTGTTGACAGAGGATGGGACCCAATTGGATTGAAATATCTGCTAAGTAACACGGACATCGCGTCCAATTGACACCAACACCGATTTGCGTTATACTTGTGGACGCTTGTTCAAGAGTTGTCCACACTTCTTCGAGAATTGTCCGACATGGTGTCCGGTAATTAGAAATTAAATCAATAACTATGGATACCGCTGAGAAGTGTCGGACACATGTTCGGAATAGTTGGTGAGGTGCCGAGATGTCGGTAGGTCACGGACACCGCGTCCGATCGATACCGACATCGAAATGTCATATTTTGGCTTTATACTTGTGGACACTTCTTCAAGGGGTGACCGGCACTTCTTCAAGAGGTGACTGATATGGTGTTCGACATTTAAAAAATAAATCAATATCTTCGGATACCGCTGAGAGTTGTTAAACACGTGTCCGGAGGTGTCGTAGATGTCGGACACCGTACCGACACCCGATATGAGGTGTCGGTGCTTTCTATGATATATGTGATTTAGTTGTAATTGTTAGATTTTTTTATATCAATTTTCATTCTTTATATAATTTTGTTAACTGTGCATTGAGCATTTGAGAATTGAGATAATTGACCGTGTATTGAGCATTTGAGAATTGAAATTGTTGACGGAGGATAGAACCCAATTAGATTGAGATATCTGTTAGGTAGCATGGACACGGACACCGTGTATGATTGACACCGACACCGAAATGTCATATTTTGGCTTTATACTTGTAGACACTTCTTCAAGAGATGTCCGGCACCTCTTCAAGGGTAACCGACATGGTGTTCAGCAGTTAAAAAATAAATCAATATATTCGGAAACCGCTGAGAGGTGCCGGACACATGTCCAGAGGTGCCAGACCCTTGTCCGGATGTGTCGGTAGGTGTCAAACATGTGTCCGAAGGTGTCAGACACCATACCGACACCCTATAGTAGGTGTCGGACACCATACTGACACCCTATATGAGGTGTCAGTACTTTCTAAGATATCTGTGATTTAATTGTAATTGTTAAACTTCTTTATATCCATCGCTAAAAAATATCTCTAAGTTTGTACTTTTGTGACGGAATATTTCGTCGTTAAAAAGGACATTTAGCGACGAACCATCCATCGCTAAATATTTATAGAATAAATTATTTTTTTAAAAAAATTAAAATACGTAAAATACAATTAGTGACGGAATTTTTGTCGCTAATGTATAAAGAAACCTGTCGCTGAAAGTCCAATATTAGACAACGGATTTTTGAAATTCCGTCGCAAAACTTTTAGTGACGGGCGTCGCTAAAAGTTTTAGCGACTCACATTAACAACTATATTAAAGCTTATATTAGTCACTGAGACACCGGTGACCACAAAATGTAAATTGAAAAACTTCTTATTTCTCATTCTCACTCACCAGTCTCTCTAGTAACTGCTACAACAATGGTAACAGTGCAACCATGCTGAATCTAAAAACATTCCTTGGGTTCTTTGATACACAAACTTTTCTACCGGCGACAAACAAAGCCGCGCCCGTTGCCAATCTTGCTAGTGCAGTCCACTGTCATATCTGAATCCAACACCAAAGACTGAGTTGCACCATGCAAGCCATCAACCCCAAAAATGCAGTACTTGCAATCAGCTGACACGAGAGAAGATGTCTTGTACTTGTCTTCTCCTCCCATGACCGGCATTGGCACGCCTATCTTCACCGGACTCTTGAACTCAGGCCGATACGTTTGCCCCAACACGCCTTCCACCTTTTCTGAGAGGTGAAAAAACTTGAACTGCACCTCCAAATGCGCAAAACAGTCATCTGATGGTATTTGATAACTGTGCACGCGGTCATCTTCCTTTGTCACGGGTACTACGTTCACCGACATCTCCACGACGCCAGGTAGTGTCACCGTGACGCTATTGTACGTCACGGTCCTCTCTACCATGAGGTTGCCGTCTCGGGCAGCCCAGGTGGAGAGGTGGCCTGATGGAATGGTAATAGGCATCCCATTGTAGGTGAATAGGAGTTGGTCAGTTTCGTCGTCCCAATTAGCGACCTTTTTGGCGGCCAGTGTGAAGCTGTGGGAGTCGAACATGAGGCCTAGTCCTTGAATCCATGTGTTGTCCCTTGATCTCCCCTGCGGTCGTCGACCGATGAAGCGGGCATTGATCTGAAAGTTATGGTCAGACACCAAGCTAAACTGCTCATTTGTCTTGCCATGGAAGTAAAACATGACACCATCTCCTCCAACGAACCTTGGGTCGTAGCACGCCGCACCGATCCCATTACAGCTTGGTTTGCGAGCTGCAAAAGAACTTCCAAGTGAATCTAGAGCTTTGACTCAAAAACATGGCAAATAAACGAGCGTAATGAATCCGTATTAGTTATTTAATGCTGCATATACTAGGTTTATGCAATTGATGCTTAGAAAACTGCATGGATACACTCAGTGGTTATGTGGGATCGACAACTTAAGTGCAACTAGTAGATAAATCCACTGCATATATGAGCCCAGTGCAATTGGCTCTTTTCATACTCAAAATCACGAAGAGAAGCCTAGAAAGAAGAAGAGAGCGATCAAGTGGGGAGAGGTGGTTGCTTACTCTTGCAAACAGCTTCACAGTTCTTGGACTTGCAGTCAATGAAACAGCCTTTGCTATTGGGGTCGGAGGACTTGAATGTTGGGCACTGTTGTGGGCACAAGATTACTTTGTGAAAACATTTGGTGCTTGGGTCATTGCAAAAGAGAAACTGAGGGAACTCCTTCCCGGCCACTGCACTAGGCGGTGGGGCAGCAGGCGAGGGGTTACCGTAGGGATCGCCGTGGGACTTCACCAAAATGGAAAGAACCACCAAGAGGCAGAGAAATGAAGCGCGAGTTACCGTAGCTTTCATTGTTACCAAGAAACCACAGAGAGGACAACACACGCTTCAACTGTCTTTCTCTGAAGAGTAGCTTAGAAGCTAACAATAAGAGAACCTTGTCCCTTTATAGAATAGTTGGTAGTAAGTAGATCTAAGCAAACTACTATCAAGAAGTCAGCCCCTTGTTAATTGCGTTGTGTGGAAATCACCTAGATCCTTCAGTTTTCTATCTCGGGAAGCTGTGGACAGAAGCATCTCCGCCGCTTCTTATGTTCTTCTCACGTGCGTGCGTACCTCTCTCACTATATTTTATGCAGCATGATGGATTCTGGGTTTTTTTTTTTTGTGCAGAATATTGAACCGTCCATGGTACACATCCAGCAGAACGAGAACTTCGGCTTTAAATAAATGAGGTAATTTAAAAGAAATCAGATGAGATGTGGATGACTTCTTTCCACAACATTTGTGCCGCTAGTAGCCTTCCTTTGTCGCTCATGCACTTCTAGCAACAGGAAGGGTGTGACACCCGTCCAAAAAGGGTGCCAAAACCAGACTCGTAGGATAACATGTATCGTGCTCGTGTCAAATGTTGTTCAACTGGAATTGATAGATTGGAACCACCAAGTTATTAATGAGCTATATAAGCGCCAGAGCGAGTGCTCTAATGACCTCAAAGAATTTTAGCATCTGGCACGTACAAAAAAAGGAAAAGAGGGACAATAGTATCCTAAGTGCATCGTCGCATGAAAAAGAGTGCTTTCAACATATTGCTTTGAAATCTAAGCTAAATACCTAGAGAAATATAAGATGACTTGAAAATATTGCGCACTTTATTACCATATATTGCTACACACATCCACAACAGTCAACAGTTACACATAATAATGTTCTAAAGAAAGGGGTCGGGGGATCATTCACCCTGAAACGATAGTTTTCTGTTTTCAGCCTAGTTGAGATGGAAGTGAACCGAGTGAGGATTGTGGCATTGGATATGACATATGAACCACGTTCACTGGGGCACGAGGGAGTAATCCAGGAGCTAGCCATCTGACACCGTAGACCGCTTTACTTGGGAAAGAAAGAGTTCCTGGCATGCCAAGTACTGGGAAAATGGGCCTCTGAAAGGGGTAGCTGATAGTAGTAGGAGCATAGACACCTAAACCAGAAGCACAAAGTTGGGGTGATATCCTAGTTCTAATTGAGGGTCCTGCTGCAGAAGTTGGAGGACCATAGACACCTACACCAGAAGCACAAAGTTGTGGTGATATCCCAGTGCTAATGGAGGGTCCTGCTGCAAAAGTTCCATTCACTTGTCCTGTAATTAGACCTTGTTGAGCTGATGTCTGCACATGGTTCATACGAATGTTAGGAGGGGGATAATGAAAGACACCAGGAGTAGTAGATGGCACTGATTTCCAAGCTATACTGGAGGAGCCTGCTGCAGTGCCATTTATACTCCCTACAATAGACGATCGTAGAGCTGATGTGTTTCCATCTTCCACAGTAGTTATATCATGAATACTTGACCGTCTCCTCTCCTTGTTTCCTGAATTCAAGCGAATGAAATACTTCTGCGCATGGCTGGCCACTTGTGTTGGTGTTCGAGACAGCACAATATTCTTGGATATACTCTTCCAATCACCTTTTCCGTACTTCTCCAAGCCCAGGAGAAATAACCTGTTACACAAACAATAAGTCAGCAGTCGATAGAACTGTTACTCGATAATTAAGTATAGATCTACATCAATTAAAACTCATAATCATCACTCACATGCAAAAAAGAAATATGATATTTTTTAAAAACAAGTCAACGTTAATATGTGAAGGTAATGCCAACATTAATGAGAAAAAAAATCCACAGATGACCAGGGTAGCCTTCCTTTTTTAGAAGCCATTAATCCAGATTCTATGTTAACATCATTGGGTCCAAATAAAATGAGAAGTTGCCACAAGTTTATCCATGAAAGACGCCCACTTGTAGCCTCAAACTCGTAGGACGAGAAAAGGACTTGTGATGATCATGAGATAGCTTACCTGGGTATTACACTTCCAGAAATATTGGTAAACTACTTTCCCCGCTGGTGGAATTTCGACTATATTTCAGTAAAAGTGGTGGGTCAGGACATGCTCCAAGCAAACCAAAGAGCTTATGAAGTATCATACGAGGATATGGAGATCAGATCTTGTTAAAGCACTGGCATGATGAGCTATAAAGTCCAAACAGGCTACTATGTTTTTATCCCTGCTAGAGGAACAAGTCTACATCTATGAGTTTTTTTCTCAATGTAATAAACGTATCTTAATTTTTTTATTTTTTTTTGGTGTAAGTAAGCTTTTAGCTGAAAGAGTCTAAAGGAAATACTGCCAAAAAAGGGGCATAACCCAATAAACCTTCTAGGAGAGCTACTGGAACATTGACAGCAAACATTGAAAAACGCAATGATATAATGTTGGGTTCTTTAACAGGAGTTTAAGACATCCTTAACATATTGTTTTTCTCGATGTGTGTGTGCGTGCATGGTTTGTGGGCATTGGACAAAGAGGGTGGTTCCATGTAGATCAAGGCCTTTGCACAGCTGTTGAACAATTTTGGCACCCTGCCGTGCAAATTGCGAAAAAGTGTTTGATACACTAGGGAGATACTGAAATCCCAACCAAATCCACAATTAAGAAAGCAACAATCTATTAGGAGAACAGCGTAATTATCAAATTATATGGCTCATAAGCAGGCAACGAAAACATGTCTAGGTGTTAGATCCATCTACTTCTGTATATTTTTATCAAATTTCAAGGTTGTGCAAGCAAGAGAAAGCAATGCCATGTTACGTCCAACCAATTACCATTAGCAAAATGTCAAGTAAACAAGAACTTTCCATGAAAAGATGGAAAGTTCAAATCAAGCGCACCAAGAGAAAGGATGGAAAGTTGTTTATGCATTGGCCACATGAAAGATCACGTTTTCTCATTTTGGCATATCCATGTAACTCCATCTAGTTTGGTACAAAGATTTTGATGATGATGCTGATGCAACTCCAATGTGTCATATCTAAACCTGCCTAGCAATATTTTGATATAGACTTCCAATAACATACACTGCCGTTCTGTTGTTGATTTGTTCAGGAGATTGGTGCACGTTGGCCTCTATGCCTTTGACAGAATCACTGTATAAAGCCACATAATTGGCTGCTTCTTATCAAGGATATTATTTAATGTCAGCAGCTCCCAACTTAAGGAATTTAACGGGAAAGAAATCCCTTGTTATAAACGTATAACGGAAAAGCTTGCAAAAGATGTTACAAAGCCTGAAGCAGCAAATAGGCACCAAAAGTATGAAAACATATAAGTATAGGAATAGAAGCTTACCGATGCTCCTCCTCACTCCAAGCTATCCCTTTATGCTTTTCTCGATTTGATCTCAATGAATTTCTCCCATCATCAGAATCAATTTGCATTTTCCTTTGGCTCCCCCCTTGATGAATGGAAACATTACCTGCATGCTTTTTCGAACCCTTGACGGAAGAAAAATAGCAAGGCAAAGGCACACGGTCAGACTCAATTGCATTAACATCTTCCACTAAGAGTTCATAATGATGTTTGATCTCCGTAACTGTTTTCCCAGTAACAGCAGCTGCTATCTTTTCCCATCTATCACCGGAATCCCCGGAATAGATGGCCAGGGCATTTTCAAAATCTTTATCCTGCTCCTTTGTCCAAATGGAGCCACTGCATGCCACATCCAAGCTCATCCTCCTGCTGAAACAATTAAAATGGTTCGACAGGACAACTTGGAAGACAAAAAAGAGGGAAATTGTGTATCTATCAAAATTGTTAAAACTCCAAATTGAGTGCGCACACATATTCGGCATACTAACTGTATAATTGCTATCAAACTTTACCCTTGAGCAGTCAAATACATGAAAAAGGAAAGTAAATTTCATAACACAGCTCGCTGTTTTCAGGTTCAATCACCAAATTTATCAAGTAGCACATGCATCAGACTATGGAGGCAAAAAAAAACATGTCCAGAATAACCCAGGGAAACTACTGAACAAAAAGTCAGCAAGGCAGATATAAGCTTAAGAATAATATAACAAACTGTACCTACGCGCATAAACAATGTTATTGGTAAAAAAAAAAAAAAAGAGATCATTTCGATAAGGTAAATATACGATTAGCAGAAAGAAATTCTGATGAAATGTGGCCTACTTTGAGGAAACTAGTGATGATAATTTAATCAGAAAAAAAAAATGAGGGTTAATAACAACATGATCTGCATTCAAAATAACCTTACCACTGCCTCTGAGAAGAAAACTTTTGAACAGATCTAGTAGGATTTGAAAGATAATCTTCAACCTCTTCAAGATAAGCAAACAGTCCTGGTTGAAGGAAGAGAATCTGATAAAGAGGAAAACAAAAGCTAGACAGAACTAGGTGACAGCGCAAACTCACCGGGAACAACTGTGGGTTTGTAGAAGAGACACTTGTTGTAAATCTCCAATTAGGTACGCGTAATTGCATCCTTCCAAAGAAATAAGATTACAAAATACAAGTTAGAAGGACAATAAGATTATCATTTAAGGCGTAATACGGGATTATCACTTTAATACAAACCCAAACATATAGACCTCATCCCTATATTACGGAGCACTTAGTTATTAGATTCGACTAAATAGATAGCAACGGGCACGAATTGCATGGATGAGCAAACAAAGTTATATAGATCCATAAATAAAGTGGCATAATATGCCCACAAAGACATATTACTTTTAATAGTGTGTAAATCCAGAAATAAATAAATAAATCAAGGGACCACCTAATCGATAAAGTATCTCGACGTCGTACAAGGACCTGGGAGTGATCCCAACTTCATCGGTGTCAAGAGGTTCATATTAGGTGTAATGCAACCATAACGTTCCGCTGTCATTACGGGAAAGGGACTCAAAAAGGAAGATAAAATTAAGAAACTTCCAAAGTAATTTCAATTAATGAAGAAATGTGTCCCTCTTATTCTCCCAAAAAAGAACCTTGTTACATATGCATCCCTCGGAGCCAACTCTACCCAATACATGCTATTCCTGAATGAGGTGTACATGCAACCTAGACTTCCTCTTAAATTTATGAATTACTATTATCTCCAAGAGATTTATTTTTCCCCAAGTAGATTTTTTATACTTAATGAGCCTAGGTTCCGTTTATGCAATAACTGTCAAAGCATGGTTGGCACACACGTAGCAACACGCATCTAGGACACTGACCATCCTATATGTTAAAAAGACTCCACAATGCACTAAGCATATGGAATTTGTGACCAAGGCAGCTTAGTAGATATGCTACTAAGAAATAAGATCACCATCTTATATGTTTGCTTTATCCGATTATTGCATTAGAATGAAAAAGTTCACTGTTTAAATGGATCTTACACAAATACTATCTTGCCAAGAAATATGTCAAAAAACATAAAATAACAATATTTTGTTATCTTGTCGTGTTTTTGAAATTGGAAATTAGATGTTTATCCGATGCTTAGACACGTATGAACCTGACACATGTAACGAGCCCATGTAACGTAGTACAAATCTTAGTTGCAGGAAACTCCTAATATGGTGACGTTTCTCTCTCGAAAACTCGCTTTTGCGATCCCAAGTTAGGAGCTCCATGGGATCTTGTCCCAAGCTAAGATAGGAACTCGATCCCGCTAGCTGGATAGAGATGCATGGAACAAGTGATAGAATACATGAAAATCAAGCTCTTTTCAACTCAATTCCTTGTTTCTCTCTTCCTTCAAGTCCTTAAAGTCTCCTTGTCTGTTGTTGCTATCTATGTAAACTATGTTAAACAAATGATAATACTCTTTACGCATTTATTTATTCAAGCCGCTCCCAACCTCAGATTCTTCTTGGTGCTTACGCTTCCCCGCCCCCGTCCCCGCCCCCGCCCCGTGCAACTAAGGTACGAATTGAGGGTACCAGGGTACATATCACAACGTTGACTTCCCACTTGATTGCATGATACAGTAAGTGTTCCATGATATGAAACAGAGTACAAGTAAATACTTCTGTTACAAAAATAGGTTCCGAGAAGGCATACCCAAGTATACATACATTGAAATCCTAGTTTGAAATGTGTATCATGTATGAACGTATTGTATAGTCGGAATAGATATAACGCTTACCGGAACCTGGGAAAGTGCAAAAAGAATGTCAAAATAAAAAAGTATTCAATTTCGTAGCGTTTTATGCACGCATCATATTTCTCACAAGACGCAAGTTGTGTACCATACCTAGTTGACAACATAAAGTGGACAGGGTAATATTAGTTTGTCATACTGGAGTTCTCTTGCTTTTTGCTCTTTTTCGGACTTCCTCGGTGAAAAGAAACGTGATAATAGATTTTCGAGAAGCAAAACGAGTGTCAAAACCGTCAGGTAGCAAAGCATGTCACAATTGTCGAATTAGACACACAAATCAATTAGAATCAACTCTACATGGAGGGAAACGTTTCTATGAAAAAAATGGTCGATGAAGATATGAAGATGCAGGTTTGGACTTATACGTTCAAATGTCTAAATGGTTTTTTCGGGTACAAGTGCCAGAAAAATATAGTCAGTTCTCCTAAATACAGATCCTTAATATGTTACCAAGTACTGGGTAGTTTTTCAATTTCTGAGCTTTGTTTGTCCCACCTCATTATTTCTAGCGTACAGTTGCTCTAACTACTACCATTGATGGTATATGTAAAGGAAAATTGTAGACATGTATTTTGAAGTCTTACTGGTGTTCGACATGTTTGAATATTCATCTAAAGACATATTTACCTTTTGAAGCAGTTTACTGGTTATATCTGTTGATAAAGCATTCACTGCTCAGAGCAGGATGTATAGTCTAATGCAACAATAAAGAAAAGAATCACGAGTTTATAAATATTGAAAGTACAAATAAATCAAATCAACAGCGGAAGACTAATGAATGAGAGACCTATAGGTTAGAATGTAGAACTATCATAAACATTAAACCATAGATTCTCTCTGTAAGAGGAAAATGAGCAAGATTGGAATATTAACCTTTTCAAGGCAAGAAGATCTTCCACTTCCCCTTCCCCTTCCTCGTCCTTCATTTCAAGGAGAACGAAAAAAGCACACATTCAGTCAATCAGGAAGTGGGTTTTCCCCGCTTGGGCAGACTTTCTTCCTCCTCCTTCCCTCCCCACCAAAAACACCCACCCCGCACCCCACCACGGCGGGGGGGCCAAAAGACCGACGTCGTTCGTGAAGTGGCCATATCTTTTTCGGGAGAAAACTAGAAAGCTGACACAAAGACTGGGTTTTTGTTGCTAGATGTTAGGATGCGAAACGCATTTTACTATTGTTTTGGTTTGCCTAAAGGGCATCTAATCCCCTACGGTTTGAACATTTTTTTTGCTATAAAACCGTATAGTTTCAATTTTGGTAATTAAAGCCTTGATATTTTGAATTTTAAGTAATTAAACCCAAATCAAGTCTGTCGTCTAAAGGAATTGAAGGTCATCTACTTGTGCTACTTACGCGCCCTTTATACACGAAGAAAGATGTCCAAACACATATTCTTCTTAATTCACATGAACAGTCGTCGTACCCTCTTTCACACTGTCATCGGCAGTCACACCCTCTTTCTCACCCTCTTTCTCATATACAAATTTAGGACTTTTTGACGTGGATTTAGCAACTTGATTATTGAAATCTTTATAACAAATTTATACTTGCATTTGATTGTCAATGGAGGATATATAAAATGATCAGCACCCTAGTGAAGATCCTCGTGATTATGGTAATTGGGTTCTAATAAATTTCTAAACTAAAATTGTAATCATGTTTAGGGATTTTGTAGATTTACATTTATTTTCACTCTCATATGCATTTATATAGATGTTTGAATGCTACCAGGCGTTAATGTGGTAAAAAGTTAAGAATATGCGATAGTGGCTAATTGAAGAAAATATTAGCGTTTATATAGTGACAAATTAGCAATGCTTAAGTGAAAAGCATATAATAGTTTGAGAAGACATGGAATTTTTGTCTTAGGATCTAAGAAAAAACATGCTTCAAATATGGGTTCTTCGTAAAATCACATACTTTGCACGTTATGTAGTGATTCGAAAGAAAAAAATTATAAACTTTAATAAAAAGTACAATTAAAATTAAGTAATATGACTTTACCGTTAAATCATAATAAGTAAAACATTTATTAGCTGTTGATCAAATAATCGAAAGTATAGAAAGTTCACTGCACAAAATATAGTCTTATTTTCAATCCCGAAAAATGTATTCTACCAGATAAATGTGTGAAGTTAATATGAGATAATGGTAATGAGCAAAGTAATTTCAATATTGTTCAAAAACCTAAGTTTGTCACATTATATACGTACTCATTAGATTAATAATATATACAAACCCAAAAAAAGTTCATCGAGAATAATTTATAATCCAGATCTTTATCAAATAATAAAACTTGTATCGATGGTTATTGATTCAAAGTATTCTTTCCTATTTGATTCTTTTGAATTCCAGATTCAAAGTTGTGATCAGATTTATCATATTTTTTTGCTATCCCAAAAATATTGATCAGTTTTCAAGTTAAGAGAGATTATTTAGGTGTTTTACATGTTTATCTTTTGTACACTTTTTTTTATATTCTACTTATCTCTCTATATTTAATCATTCGCCAACTCGTTTCCTTCTATTGAACCACTTTCTTCCTTCCCCTCTTTCTCGTAAGATAGAATGTAAATTCATATAAGAAGATTCGTATCTTAAATAAGCATGTAGTCAAATATGATATAATAATTAGAACAGAGGGAGTATAAATTTCATGTATCTCTTATTTTAAGATTAAAACACAAAGAAAGTCTTTTTTCAACTTTTTCAATCTTAAGTTCCACCGTTCGAACACAATTTGTCTAAACCTACGCTTAATCTTAATTATACTTTTTTTTCTACTTTTCAATAAAAAAAATTTATAGTATACTCTAACTTTTTATTGATAGTGTACTATAAAGCTATATTTTATTCTTATCCAACATGACCTTGTTCTTAGTAGTACAATGAGGATTTTTATTTTTAGTACAGACTTACATGATAATACCAAACCTACTCATTTAAAAAGTCTATATACATGTGTGCATGTGTGTGTCCTTTTACCCTATATTTTTACATACGAATTACATGTTTAATATAAATACAAACTAAACAAAAGTTTATCAAGAAGAATTTATAACTCAGATCATTCATCAAATAAAGACCTATATCATTAAAATAAAAAGAAAAAAAAATATTACATATGACATAAGGTTTTGAAAGTTAAGAAAATTATAGGGTTAATTGCACCAATGACCTTGAGGTTAGGGTAAATTACACCCGTGTTTATTAGGTAGAACAAATAACACTTATGTCTGTTGACTAAACAAAAATACTGAAAGATAAAAATATCAGAATGCATATCACTTAGGAATGCAATTCTTCAAATATTAATCATCGTCTCTTCATCTCATCATACAGCCCTACCACCACCACCACCAAATCCCTTTACACTTTTTCAACTTCAACATGCAGACAACACACACACATGTGCGCTCCCACACACACACACCCTAAGCACAGCCACAATCGTATCCCACCATCATCTTGTTTTTCAGTTTCTCACATTTCTTCAACCTTCTCACCCCAATCAGATGTCACACCTTTCTCACTCCAATCACTTGTAACAAACCATCACGATTCAACGAACCAAATGAACAAAAAAGAAACTTTGAATTTGGGATTCAAAATATGAAAGAAGATGTATAAGATTCTTGTTTGTGTCAAACTACTACCCAACACCACTGTAGCCGCCGCTATTAACTACCACCAGAATAGTCTTTCACCACCACTAATCAACCAACTATTGCATCCAATTAGCCTATGACGGCACACCATTGCCCTAAATCGACCCTTCATAACCACAATCGCCATCAATCAACCTTCCACGACCTACCACACCTTTAGTTAACATGCCTCTACACGCACACACACACATACACACTCGACGTTCGCCGGCACCAAAATAAGGCTAGTGGGGCTGAGCCAGGTTGCCAACTTTCAGGCTAAGTGCTAGCGAGGAAGGTCTGGCGGCGTGACAGGGTAATTTGAATAATTAGGATTTTTAAATCTTTTATAATGTACATACCTTATAGATACAAAATTAGGGCAGTATTGACATTTAAAAAATATGTATTTATGACACAAGCAAAAAAGTAATTTTTTTAACAGGTCAATACAATTTTACCTTTTGAAACTTAGTATCATTGATTGTGATTTCTCCTTAACCTGTGAAACATGGGTTATTTTGATGGTGGTAATTTTTTAAGGTTATGTTTTGATAGGATTGAATAGAGCCTTAGCATCATTTATAAGACTGGGCTAAATCCACTCTCACATTTTTGTCACTTAAAGATGCATCAGTGAACTTTTAACCTCTATTACAGCAAACTATTCATATTTAGCCAAAAATATTGTAGTTTAGTCTCACCTTCTTAACAGCAAAAAATACACTTAATTTTTGTAAACCTTTTATTTTAAAAAAGGGTATGTTCAATGAAAAAATATTTAGCTATTTTAATTCCTTGAGATTATTTATACATTGAAGATAGATTCTTACCCGTTTTGATTATATTCATAGTCTTTTGTTATTAAAATATGCATTAGTGAATCTCTTAGTGTCAAAATGTTTGAAGTTAGCCAAAACGGTCGTAATTTAGCCTCACATTTTAAAAAGTCAAGATACTTAGAAAAATTTTAAACTTGAAAAGAATAGTTTAAGAAAAAAATTTCAATTATTTAACACTTGCGTATCAAAACTTGAGAGTTTTCAAGCTCAAAAAATTTATTAATCATTTGATCCAAAATAAATTGGAGTCTTTGTTAATTGAATTTCATCTAATCCTATCACTTATAAGACTGAAATATACAGAGACAATAGCAATATGAAAAACATGTATCTTGTAAATATATGATATTTCGGGATACTGTGAATCATAGAAAGACAATAACCATATGAAGGATATATTGTCATGCAAATTAGGGTAACCCTATAACTCTGATACGAATGTAGGACTATGTACTTGTCACAAACTCAAGTTATAATTACGAGCAAATTTGTATGACTTAGCGATTCTTATGCATTTAAAATTTCTAAAGGTCCAGTTTTATGATAGCTTTCTGAGACCAATATGTCCGTAATTGAAATTTAGAATTAAACTTAGTTATATGATAGTTTTAATGTACGAATATGTTTGCATTGAATATATATATATATATATATATATATATATATATATATATATATATATATATGTGTGCATGCATGATATTAATTTTGTAGCATACACATGAATATACAAATATGTAATACAAAATTAAAAAAAGATTGGGTTTCTGAAAAAATATTCAATTTAATTTATGTAGATTATGTTTATTCTTAAAGGCTATAGACAGCACTATTCTCTGCAAGTTATTTTTATTAATCAAAATTGATAGAGAAGATATAGTAGCTCTAAGGTATTTACCATTAACGTGAATGGAGACGGTAGGTTTTGATAAAAAAAAATTCGGTAATTAAAGAACATGTAGGAGTTCAAGGATGATTTTATAGATTTTCATACGATTTTTTTTTTACTAAAAGACAAAAAAAAACCTTTAGCCCTAACTAAATGATAGATTCTGGCTTGATATCTTAAGAGAGGCCAAATACACCCTTATTTTTTTAACAACACTCTTCAAAATGGGTATTTGATGGGAAAAAATTTCAAGTAAAAAATACCCCCAATCAAAATTAATTTTGTATGAAGAGTTTAGTTTTAAAAAGGCATCTTAAGAGGGGGAAAAAGGATTAGCCATTTAACTCTAGTCAGGATTACATATGGATATAAAAAAATCCTAAAAGGCTCCAGTTTTACGATAGTTTCCTTATACCAATGTGTTCATACTCAAAATTCAGAATTAAACTTTAGGTTTATGATAGTTTCAATGTACTAATATGTTAGTATTGAAATCTATATAAATGCAGAATAATTCAAATATGTATCATATGCATCAAAATACATATATGAAATACAAAATTAAAAAGGTTGAGTTTCTGACAAAATATTCAATTTAGATTAGATATATTACATTTCTCCAAAAATGTTGTAGAAAACTCTGTTCTCTGCAAGTTATTTTCTTTAATCAAATATGATGGAGAAGATGTAATAATTCTGAGGTAGTTTAGTTTTAACGGGAATGGAGGCGATAGGGTTTTATAGAAATTTTTTAATAATTAGAGAGCATGCAGGAGTTCGAGGGCGATTTTGTAGGATTTTCATCAGGCTTCTTAATCTTTTTTTTTTCCTTCAAAAGTGTCAAAACAATCCTTTACTCTAACAAAAACATATATATTCTAATAAAGATATTTTAAAAAAAGAGGCTTGATATCATATGAAAAGTCAAAAGTATCCTTATTTTTTAATCACACTTTTATTAAAAATAGGTATTTAATGAAAAAAAAAGTTTTAATTCAGAAGTCAAAACAACCCTTGACTCTAACCAAAAATATATCCCAATAAGGGTATTTTAAAGAAAGAGATTTCATATGCTATGAGAAGCCAAAAATACCATTATTTTTAAATAACACTCTAATTTAGAAAGGGTGTTTAATGGAAAAAAAAATGTTATAAGTCAAAAATACCCTTACTCACCCTTAACCTTTTAGGAAAAAATCAATTAGAAAGGGTACTTTAAGGAAAGAAAATATTAGTCTTTTAAGTCCATACTTGCTTTTATATATGTACAGATCTATTACTTTATATTCTTTTTTATTGGTCTTACATTTAAGTCCAGAATTGCTCTATTTGTTTTGTGTTGTTGGCATTGTTCTGTTGTTGTTATCCCATATGGTGATCACATGTTGTTTTGTATTTGTTGGTTAAGGGTCAAATTGGCCTACCTCACATTTATAGTATATATCATATGGTGAGGGGTTGGGGGAGTTTAAGAATAATGAAACAATTAGTTATAATTGGGGAATAGTAAGTCACATTGACTATGTACCCTGTGATAACATTTTCTTGTCTTGGGTGGATCAAATGGGTGGGGCCAGGGTATGAGGGTATCTTGGGCATTACCTTAGGACTCATTTAACATAAATATATACACATATTGTCCTAGATGACATTATAATGCATGCTTTAGTCTCCGCCTAGCAATAGAGTTGCAGAAATATGCACAAGGCATCCCTTTTGTATTAAGCTGAAAGAACCCAAGACAAGTCAAGTCAAGCCAAGCCAAGCCAAGCCCTGTCGAGCCCAACTTTAGTGTGGAGGTGTTGTCTTCCTATGAGTTTCCACATGCTTATTTTGGTGATGATATAGATGTAGACGGTGGTGATGCCGGAGGTGATCTTGGCGGACATAATGGTGGTGACGAAGAAGTTGATGTTGGTAGTGAAAATGATGATGAAAATCATTAGTCTGACCCTACCTTTTAGGTAGGTCAAGTGATGCTAAGATGATGACATATTTAAGAACAACATAGACAAGGATAAAGAATTGGGTGGTTTCAGGATTTTTATGGCAAGGAGTGTAAAGGATGAATACGAGACCACCGAGTCGAACAAAACATAGGAGATGAGGCCTTTGGCCCCAGACCTAGATTATTAGGTAGATAGTGGTCCTCAGTATCCAGAGTACAATGTTGAACCAGCCTATAAAAAATGTTATCTTGTGGTTGCTATGTTATTTCCTTATCAAAGACTTTAAGGATGCCTTTTTATAGTCATATTGTAAAGCATGGCAAATGTTAATAGTGTTGAAGAATGGAAAGGTACAGCGTAAGGGCAAAATGTGCTATGACAAGTTTTTCTCAGGTGAATTATAAGTTTTTTATGCATACTGAGTAAATTGTTCAAGTCTAGACATGGGGACCTTAACATACATGTGGAAAGGCAGACAAGAATTAGATCACAAGTTCTAGTTGGGTTACTAAGAGACATCTAGATGTGTTTAGGTCCAAACGAATCTAGTCTACGAATGGGATAAGACGAAGAATTAAGGATGAACTTGGTGTAAAATTAAGCACGGGTGAATGTTACAGAGCTA
This sequence comes from Escallonia herrerae, assembly GCA_033070095.1. Lineage (NCBI taxonomy): Eukaryota > Viridiplantae > Streptophyta > Magnoliopsida > Escalloniales > Escalloniaceae > Escallonia > Escallonia herrerae. The sequence continues at coordinate 329,949 of JAVXUP010000514.1, read as the reverse complement.
GGAACGAGACAAAAATATTATTATAGGTTCTGTAGCAGAACATCATTTTAGACTAGAAGAATAATGTGAGGAGCTAAGGAAAGCTAACACTGGCAACACCGTCGTGCTTAAGACAGAGAGGATTGGTTCTGAGAGGATAATTTCAAAAGCTTTACATACGCCTTAGAGGTTAGAAAAAAGGTCTGTTTTTGGGCTACAGACCTTTCATTGGTCTTAGCGGTTGTCACACTAAAAGTGCATACCCAGTGCAATCATTGACTACAGTCGGGGCGAATGGTGAATATGGAATGTATCCATTTGCCTATGCAGAAATAGAGGTGGAAAACACAACTTCAAGGACTTGATCCTTAGAACTTATTGTGGGGGATCTTTATATATCACATTAAGTGGGTGGACCTTTATGTCTAATAAGCAAAAGGCTTGTTAAATTCTCTTGAAAATGTGGCTAACACTGCTGAACATAGATTTTGTGCAATGTATTTGCTACAGAACTTCAAAGAGTCTTATAGGGAAAACCTATTTGGCAAAGGCTAACTATGTCGGTAAATATAATCAATACATGATAGACATGCATAAATTGAACTTTAATGCAGCCAAGTGATGCAACAACAAGCCACCACATTATTCAAGTGGATCTAACTTTCAAACATACACCAAATATGGCCAAGTAACAAACAATTTTGAATGATTCTTTCAACAACGAAAGGGTACCGCTTATATTGAGTGTGCTTGAATGGATTGGAGTGTACTTGATGACCAGGCTGAGGAAGAAGAGTGAGAACATGAGAAAGAATTTGGCAGGCCTTCTGATTTTGTACGAATGGTGAAAAAAAAATGAGAATGTGGAGAAAGATGCAGGCTATTGTTAAGCTTTAGGTCTACAGATGATGAGTACGCATTAAGACTGAGCAATGGATCACAATACAAAGATAATTTGGAATGAGAACTTGCAGTTATAAGAGGTGGGATTTGTCCAACATCTGTCACTTACATGTCAGCTAATAAAGACCCTAACAATAATGTGCATGAGTGTTTTTAAGAAGGAAATATACAGTAAGGCTTACGAACAAGTGGTTTATTTTGTTAATGGAATAGACCAATTGATTTGCAACTAATCTTTCCTCTACTAATTTGTGTGCAACCAGCGAGAGCCAAGATAGCTATAAAAAGACACTAGACTGAGTCAAAAAGACACATAGTGCACAGAGCAAACAGAGATCGAATCCCTTTAAGCTTACCCTAAAAACCTGACATTGTTAAGTGTTCTCTATGTGGAATGCTTGGAAGCAATATGAGGGCCTGTGAAAAATGAGGCAACAAAAGGCCAAAGTAGTCCAGTTTTAAGCCAAACTCATCGATCCTCAAGGTAGACTCCGCAATTCCTAAGGTGTAGCAGTCAAGCTCCAAGCAGAGTCGTCAAGATGCAGGTAGAATAGTCTAGATGCAGTGTTGGGCAGTGCACAAAATGGCTTCTCGAAGGAAATTATTAGACAAGAGCAAATAGCTTGAAAACAACCACAAAATCAAAAAGAAAAAAGCTTCCAATTAGTGCTCCACCACTTGTAATTCTTGATCAATTTTCATTTTTAGTGTTGCCTAATTGTTAAGGTTAAGAGGGCAGCAAGGGTGGCTCAACAACAAAATGTCAACAATGTTGTTGTGAGTGATTCACTTTTTTCGGTTCTTATTATTCGTCGTATGCTTATAATATGGTCCATAATAATCTTCCCAATGAAACATGCTAGGCAAACATCAAACATGTCTACCGGTCAACCTAGCACACATGTCACTTCAAGGCAGACCATAGAACATATAATTTTCTATGAACTCCAATTGATTGATTGATCATTTCAACATAATTTGCAACTTCCTAACAGATTCTTTTATCTGTTGTTGTTGGCAGGTCATAAGTTCAAGTCAACCTGTATAAGCACCTTCTCAAGCTCCATCTAACCTATTTATGGGATCTTTAGGTCAGCCCCACAGTAATCACCTTCTATGGTCAACATTAGAAATGTCCAAGTTAGGCCAACCTAGTATAGCCAATGGCAGAAAATTTGTGAATGTCGAGATTTGGAGCATAGAAGGAAACATGAGAGTCAAAAGGATTAAGAAATCCTTGAAGAGGAATTGATGTTGCTTTCTGGTGATGATATCTATTTCTTAGGAGTAAACTGTAGTTATTTATGGGGTTGTGAGGGTGCTAACTTGTACTCATGTATGTAAACTTCTTTTGGTAAGTGTATTTTACTGTATATGATGTTAAGTTCTACTTTAGATTTGTCTTAAGTAGCATTTGGTGTTAGATGTACGAATGGATATAGTCTAAAAGTAGAATATGCCCTTTTGCCGTTTCTGATTGTGTCGTGTCCTTGGTTGCACTTGAATTTGGATTAGACATTGGCAGCAAGAGTGAACCTTTTGAAAAGTAGTCTTGATTATCATTCACATCCCTTTACATTTAGTACACTAAAAGGAAGTGTTCTTGAACACAAACAACTCCCACAGTTACACCATAAACCTAAGTCATACAGCAATTGTTCCAAACTCTAGTACCTAACTCTAGTCCATACACCACTATATAATCCCAAACACACACAGATCCCCAAGTTGCAACAGTATTTAGCCAACTGCAATTTTTGGTTTGCGTGATTTCCCATCTTTCAACCACATGATTCCTTGCTCTATTGTACGCAAATGATTCCTTCTCATCAAACCCCTAATTACATGCCCTCCGCTGTTAGGGATATATGGATTAACCCACTAAAAATAGCCATAACCTCCATTTACATGCAATTTTAGAAGGATGCATTCACCTCAATTAGCTAGGTTTCTAGCTATGGAGTTCAAAATAAAAAAAATTAAGGTCAATAGAAAGCTTATGGTTTGTCTCATACCGACACCCAAGAAACCTCTGTCCTGGATTCAAATCTGCCCATGAGGATTTTATGGCAACTAGAGTTCGACTGTAACACCGGTTAACTTCCATTTCTTCTTCTTCTTTGCGCGGTTCCAAATGCGTTAAGTGCATATTTGTGGATGTATTTTGTGTGTGCCTGTGTGTGTATTCAAAAAAATTGGGACTCACCTTTAACTTTTTCCACTTAAACTGATACAATCTATTGCAGAGCGCGAGAGTAGCACGTACAGATAACTGTCAACTTCTTTTAGACGATTTTCCCTCAATTTACTTACACATTTGTAAATTATAGATCAGTAATACAACTCGATTTCGGTCCAATTGCTTGAAGTTTGCAATGTCAATGTTTAAGTTATCAAAATTGAAATCACAGCAGTTTATGTGCAAAAACGTTCAAACCATAAGGTGTTAGATGTCATTCATCACTTTAGTTTAAGTAGGGAATTGTTTTGTTAATGTAGAGGATACACAAGGGTTCAGGCTTATGACCATACAAGTAAGTACAACCGTATAAGAAAATATAATTTGAAAAAAGGAAGCACTAAGAAAGAGACTGATTTACATTCGTACCATAACCTAACTATTCTTAGGGGAGAACAATCTCGTTGCGACAAGCAGCTGAGTTAATGGATCTAACTTCTTAGATGAGCTCATTTTTACATGTATCTATAGCAAGAACATGACAAAAAAATATTAGCCTTGATAAGGCTGAAAAGACTACAAATATATCAAGAGATTTTTTAGGATGATTTTGTTTTGGTCCCTAACTATGCATGTATTGTTTAAGTCTTTTTCATCTTCGATCTTCTTGATATTAGTCCTTGAACTGTACATCTGACATTTCGGTCCTTTGTATATTTTTTGAAATGACCATCTACTCACTTTTGAGATAGAAATTATTTAGTGGCGTCGGGCAATCACTAATATTTTCTGCTTTCGAGATGCAATTTTTGCAAATGAGTGGTTTTTTTCAATATTTCTTAATATTGATGATCTTTGGTGAACCAATCTCACCCCACCATCATCACACCCACCTTCTCACCCTGCCATCGTCTGTAACAAGTCGAGCGGCAACAAACCTACCACCGTTGTCGCCATCCTCCATTACCAAGAGTGCATTACTATTTAACACCACGGCACCATCAAATCTGCCGCCATAGTACCCACCGACGTCTAATATAACCACAAGATCGTCCCCACGTTATTATCCAGCACCACCACCGCCAAATCTCCTATACATACCAACCACCGAACCCACCACCGTTGCGACCAACGTACCATCAGATACAATTTCATCAAGCTCGTCAGAATCAGCAACCAAACCCCACCAATTACCCTTCGAAGCCAAGATCAGTAATTTAAAATGGTGACGATTGGTGGTGGTGGCTTGAGGTGGTGACAACTAGTGTTGGCGGTAGCAGTTAAGAAGGTTTGCAGGAGTTAGTAGCAGTTGGTAGTGGAGGCTTGGAGTGGCGATTGGCGGGCGATGCGTGGTGGCACTGGTACGTTGTGGTGGATTATAGGGCTGGTGGTTGACGATGTCGCAGTTGGTTGTGTGAACTGTAGCGATTGGAGGTGGATGATCGTAGGGGGGAATTAGGGTTCGGAGTTGGAATTTTTCATTCGGTTTTAGTGGGATAAGTTTAACGACATTGCTGGTGATGTGGCACTACCGCATTATGTTTATCATTATTTTGACGGAAATGCTCCTAAAAAATTGCAGACCTGGTCTATAAATAATTACTTTTGATTGAAAATACTAAAGCAGGGACCAAAACAATGACAACATAGTTCATGGAACAAGAGGATAAAAAATATGAGTTCAGAGGCTAAAAGCATAAAAACTAGCATACTTTAAATAAAATTATGGATTATCCCTAGTTTTTTTGGCCGTTAGTGTGAGCCTTTTCCAAGTTCTTTGAGAAGTTTTAGGTTGTTAAGGTTGATGTTGAGTCGGAGGCGATTGCAGTAGATGGACGACGGTGGTTTGTAGGGTGTGGGCTTCCACCATTTGGCTACCAAGAAGTTGGTGATTCTGGCGGGGTTGTAGGTGCTTATGTTTTTGGCATATCTCTTTGGCTTGGGTGCAATTTGGTGATATTTGATGTGCTCCGGGACTAGGCAGCGGTGTGATGGTCTGAGAAGGTGGGGATTCCGGCGTTGGTGTGGATGCACGCGGATCGAGGAGCGTTTGCTGTGATGAGACAGGTGGCTGATCAGCGGGTTGGTGACAAACCGCATGGCTTGGTGATGTTAGGTTTTAATTGGCTTGCTTGGTTTAGTATTATCTTGTTTTTTAATTAGTATTTATCTAGTTTTGTTGGTTTTTATCCTAATTTTTAGCTCTCAGTAATCCTGCTTTAGTTTTAGTTGGTTACATTCTGTTTTTAGCTTTTTAGCTTGTTAGAGATAGAGATTTTGCTTTAATTGGTTAGGTTTTTATGTATTTTTATTTTGTTCCTAATTATATTGTTGTTTGTCGTCTTTTATTTTATTGTACTTTTTTTCGGATGAAAATGTCATCGTAGTGCTATCTTTAACATTAATAGTAGAGTTCTTACCACTTTTTCAAACAAAAAAAAAGATCTTCTGGTAAGTGTTTAGTTCAAAAAGTTCTCTTGTAAGAAAGAACTGGCAAGGCTCACTCGACAACAAATTGGTGCTTAATCCGCACCTCAGAATCTCCTCTTTTTCTCTGCTTTCTAGAGCCTTTATGTAGGGACTTTTCGTATCAGGTTTGTCAATAAAAAGGGGGGAAAATCTACAATGTATCAAAACAAGATCGACAGCAAGAATGTTAAGTCGGAAAACAATGGTGGAGGGAGCGTATGAATAGTTTTTGGAGTTGGAGCCTATATTATAAATCCTCCCCATTCCCTTGTGTCACGAGCTGCCCCTTGCACCCTCCTAGCACCGCGCCCACCTCGCCCCCTCACCCATCCAGCACAGCGCCCCCGTGCCCCTTCAACAAGCGCCCACGCGCCCTCGCAAGTTCTTCAAGCCTCGCGCCCATGCACCCGTCAAGCACAACGCCCGCGCGCCCAATTGCAGTGCCCGCGCACGCCAAAAGCCAACCGTGAAGATCTAAAGATCCAGGCGTGCGTTTTTGCTCAATTTTGGTGGAGACCACCCTTATGTATATTTAAGTTTCCCTGTAAAATTCCAAGTCATTCCGAGTTGTATTTCTCTAAAAAGGGGAACTATGACTCCTCGCACATAGTTACGTCTACTACTATCACTTTGGTTTTTCCTCCTAATGGTACTATATGGGAGTCATGCACACCCATACCCGAGAGTCCCTTGCTTTGTTTTAGCTTGCCTGTTTAGCTAGATTGCACATTGTGGATGCATACAAAGCCTTCTGTAAGTTATAATGATGTTGTTGAAGTAATGAGAATGTTTGAGACCGTTTTGCCCTCATGTTGAAATCTACTTCTTTGTGCACTGTTTTATGCAATGTTGATGCACTGCTTGCTGTAGATTGTTGGGATTTATTGGCAGACTCTTCTTGCAAGCGGCAAGTCGAGTGCCACACACGGTTTCCTTTGTGCCATCAAGGGCCATCGTGTGTCAGGTGGTATCAGAGTCGCGGTTGCCCAAGGGACCGTGGCTTCAGCTAAGAAAATATTGTGGGATAGTTTGTTGAGAAAAATTATGGCCAACACGAAAGAGAGAATCGATGCTTTGGAAGCACAGATACGGGACATGATCAAGAGCGACCCGGATGCTCCAGGCATCCTAAAACAATTCTCCCTTCGCCTTGACGCGTTGGAAGTGAATCTTGAAACCACTGATAATGCCCGATATGCTGAGAACATGGAGTGGGAGGGCAGGTTTCAGGAGCTTCAGGATCGAGTGGAACACCATGCACGACATGTTGAAGGTATAGACTGGGAGTCTAAATTTCAAGAGCTCCAGGATAGAGTGGAGCTTCTTAGTCGCGCAGTGGTTAACACACCCGCAGGGGGTGCGGAGCACGCATCGAGGCCCCGAGTGCCAGAGCCCAAGAGTTACGGGGGAGCCCGTGACGCCAAGGAAGTAGAAAACTTCCTTTTCGATATAGAACAATACTTTCGAGCCATCAGAGTAGACTCGGAAGCGACGAAGGTGTCGATGGCTACCATGTACTTGGTTGGAGATGCCAAGTTATGGTGGTGGAAGAAGTACACAGAGATCGAAGATGGGTCTTGCATCATAAACACATGGGATATACTCAAACGAGAGCTAAAGAGCCAGTTTTTCCCAGAGAACACCGCATTCAACGCGAGGAAAGTGTTGTTGGAATGCAAGCACACCGGTTTAGTCCGGGAGTATTGCCAGGCATTTTCTGCCTTGATGTTGGACATCAGCGACATGTCCGCAGTCGACAGACTCTTCTTCTTCATGGAAGGGTTAAAACCATGGGCTCGCACCGAGCTTAATAGACGTCGGGTGAACAACCTTAACGAAGCCATCATCAATGCTGAGAGCCTTTCAGATTACAACTCCGAGCCACAGAGACCCCCTCAGAGAGGAAATCCAAGCAGAAGTATTGGTGGCAAGAAGCCAGGGGGTCAAGCACCAAACCAAAGTTGGGGCAGTAGAAACAGTTGGGCGTCAAACTCTTCTACCCAACAGAAGAGTGGAGTTGGGTTCAAAGCCAAGCCCGACGCTAGCACCAGCGGAGAAGTGAAGAAACCTCCTTTTAGGGGTTGCTTCTTGTGCCAAGGACCACACGTGATGCTAACTGTCCGCAACGACAAATGATGAATGCCTTCTTTGACAACATTAGGCAGGTGCAACGTGGGGCACAATCTGGCTCTCAATCAAGGCATCCACCAACAGATGAGCAAACAGACGTACAAGATTATGAAGAGAAAGATGCCGTCGGGGCCTTTCCTCAGTGGTGTAATGCTGTGACAACGCAGGTTGGGAACCCTGAAGAGAGCTTGACTGAAGAAAAGCCTAAAGACATGCCGCCAAAGAAAAAGAGCGATGTAATAGGGAAAGGCTTGATGTATGTGGACATCAAGGTTAACGGGAAGGCCATCAGGGCCATGGTGGACACAGGAGCTACCCATAATTACATTTCTAGCACCTAAGTGGAAAGATTGGGTCTAACTCTAGAAAAAGGATGCGGACGAGTGACGGCTATCAACTCTGCCGCACAGCCAGTAGCGGGGATAGCGAGATCTGTTTTGATCAAGATTAGCCCATACGAAGGAAGGACCAACTTTTCAGTAGCATCATGGATGACTTTAAACTGATCCTTGGGTTGGAGTTTCTGCGTGACACGAAGACCACAGTGATGCCATGCACCAACTCGCTAGCCATGCTTGGGAATAAACCGTGTGTCATCCCAACTATATCTCCTAGGGAGGGAGAGCGTTCTATCTTAGCCCTCCAATTGAAAAAGGGATTAAAACGGGACGAAACAACCTACCTTGCCATGCTACAGTGGGACAAAATTGAAGAAGTATCGGGACCATTACCCAAAGAAGTTAAAGTGATATTAAACGACTTTGAAGATGTGATGCCTGATGAATTGCCGAAGAAATTGCCACCTAGAAGGGCAATTGACCATGAGATAGAGCTTGTGCCAGGCACGAAGCCACTCACCCGAGCTCCGTATCGGATGTCATAACCAGAACTTGCTGAACTCAGAAAACAATTGACGGAGTTGCTAGACGCGGGTTTGATCACTCCAGCGAAGTCGCCTTATGGTGCATCAGTCCTCTTCCAGAAGAAACAAGATGGTTCCTTGCGGATGTGTGTGGACTACAGGGCGCTAAACAAGGTGACTATTTGGAACAAGTATCCTATTCCTTTAGTCGCCGACTGTTTTGATCAGCTTAGTAGGGCGAGAATGTTTACCAAGTTGGACTTGAAGTCTGGGTATTGGCAGGTCCGAATCGCCGAAGGTGATGAGGCGAAGACAACTTGTGCCTCCAGATACGGTGCGTATGAGTTCCTGGTCATGCCGTTCAGCTTGACCAACGCCTCGACCACATTTTGCACCTTGATGAATCAGGTTTTGCGGGACTACATTGACGATTTTTTAGTGGTGTGTCTCGATGATATTGTGATCTACAGTTCCAGCTTGGACGAGCATCTGAAGCACTTGAGGAAGGTGCTTGCCCGACTAAGGGAGCACGAGCTATACGTGAAGCTGTCGAAATGCACTTTTGCCCAGACTAAGATTAGATTCTTGGGCCATGTGATAGAACAGGGTCAGATAAGGATGGACTCAGCTAAAGTTCAAGTGATACAGGAGTGGCAGCCGCCAACTAATGTTTCAGAACTGAGATCTTTCCTTGGATTGACCAACTATTATAGGAAGTTTGTCCGAGATTATTCGAGAATGGCCCATCCCCTAACCGAACTTTTGAAGAAGAGCAATGTTTGGGAATGTCCAAGGAGTGTCAATCGGCCTTCTCGGCTATGAAGCAGGCTATGTTTGAAGATCCGGTACTTGCTCTCCCTGATGTGTCAAAGTCCTTTGAAGTTCATACAGATGCTTCTGACTTTGCACTAGGAAGGATTCTAATGTAAGAATGCCACCCGGTGGCATATGAGAGTAGGAAGCTCAACGAAGCAGAACGTCGCTACACCACTCATGAGAAAGAGTTGCTCGCGATAGTGCATTGTCTCAGAATTTGGAGGCACTACCTGCTTGGTTCTAGCTTCATAGTGCGGACAGACAACACTGCAGTGAACCACTTCTTGAGTCAATCTAAGCTCACCTCGAAACAGGCCAGGTGGCAGGAACTTTTGGCAGAATTCAACTTCATGCTCGAGTACAGGGCAGGCTCAACCAACAGCGTAGCAGACGCCCTCAGCAGAAGAGCCAAACTAGATCAGGTAGCATTGATGGCCAAGAATGCTATTGTTAGAGCAGACAGCCGAGTCGCCATCAACATCAGAAAGAAGATCAGGAAGGCCCTTACCAGGGACCCGGTTGCCCAACAGCTGTTGAAACTGATTGAGAGAGGTAAAACTCGACAGTTTTGGCAAGAAGATGGTTTGCTGATGACGAAAGGAAGACAGGTATACGTCACCAGAGTCGATGATCTGAGACGAATATTGATTCGAGAATGTCATGACACCCTTTGGGCAGGCCATGCCGGAGGAGAAAGAACATTAGCTCTCCTTCAACAAGGTTACTACTGGCCCCAAATGGGGGATGAAGTGCAGGAGTATGTGAAGACATGCCTTACTTGTCAGCAGGACAAGGTGGAGCGTAAGAAGAAAGCAGGGTTACTACAACCGCTGTCGGTCCCCAAGAGACCGTGGGAGAGTGTGTCATTGGATTTCATCACTGGGCTGCCGAAGGTTGAAGACTTAGGCACAATTCTTGTTGTTGTTGATCGGTTTAGCAAGTACGCGAGCTTTATCGCAACACCCAAGTATTGCTCAGCCGAAGACACAGCACAACTTTCCTTTAAGTATGTGGTGAAGTATTGGGGCATACCTCAGGACATTGTCAGCGATCGGGACTCCCGCTTCACTGGAAACTTTTGGACTGAACTCTTTAAGTTATTTGGATCCCAACTTTCGATGAGTTCAAGTTATCATCCAGAATCAGATGGTCAAACGGAGCGGTTCAATTCCATGTTAGAAGAGTACCTCCGCCATTTTGTCAGTGCAACACAGAAAAATTGAGTCAAGCTACTGGATGTTGTCCAGCTGTGTTTCAACTCACGCAAAAGCTCTTCAACAGGGAAGAGTGCTTTTGAGATTGTGAACGGACAACAACCGTTACTACCCCACACAGTAAACGTCCCCAACGCAGGAAAATCTCCAAGGGCCATAAGCTTCAGCGAAGAATGGAGGCAGAATATAGATCTAGCTCACTCCTACCTTGAGAAAGCAGCCAGAAGAATGAAGAAACATGAGGACAAGAACAGGAGATCTCAAGAGTTTAACGTGGGCGACAAAGTTATGGTTAAGCTACTGCCACAAGATCGCAAATTTCTAAGGGGAAGAGACTCTCGTCTTTTGCAGAAATATGAGGGACCCTTGACTATAATGAAGAAGATAGGCAAGATGGCTTACAAAGTTGATCCGCCTCATTGGTGGAGCCGCCAGCTCCATCCTGTCTTTCACGTCAGCATGTTGAAACCATTTCATGAAGACACAGCCGACCCCTCCAGGGGCCAAATCAAGAGACAAGGACTCAAACCCAAAGCTGAAGGAAAGCGAGTTGCCGAAGCCATTTTGAATGATAGAGTGATTACAGCATCCCGCAAGCGCCATCAGGAGTACCTAGTCAAGTGGCAGGGATATATGGAAGAAGAGAACACTTGGGAACGAGCAGCAGACTTATCAGCCTATACCGACAAGATTGAAGCCTACCAGATGCAGAAGTTGACGAGGGCGTCAACAGCTCTAGTGAGGGAGAATGTCACGGGCTGCCCCTTGCACCCGCCTAGCACCGCTCCGCCGCACCCATCCAGCACAGCGCCCCCGCGCCCCTCCAACACGCGCCCATGCGCCCTCGCAAGTTCTTCAAGCCTCGCGCCCATGCACCCGTCAAGCACAGCGCCCGCGCGCCCAATTGCAGTGCCCGCGCACACCAAAAGCCAACCGTGAAGATCTAAAGATCCAGGCATGAGTTTTTGCTCAATTTTGGTGGAGACCACCCTTGTATACATTTAAGTTTCCCTGTAAATTTCAAGTCATTCCGAGTTGTATTTCTCTAAATAGGGGCACTATGACTCATCGCACATAGTTACGTCTGCTACTGTCACTTTGGTTTTTTCTCCTAATGGTACTATATGGGAGTCATGCACACCCATACCCGAGAGTCCCTTGCTTTGTTTTAGTTTGCCTGTCTAGCTAGATTACACACTGTGAATGCAAACAAAGCCTTCTGTAAGTTGTAATGATGTTGTTGAAGTAATGAGAATGTTTGGGACCGTTTGCCCTCGTGTTGAAATCTACTTCTTTGTGCACTGTTTTATGTAATGTTGATGCACTGCTTGCTGTAGATTTTTGGGATTTGTTGGCGGACTCTTCTTACAAGAGGCAAGTCGAGTGCCACACACAGTTTCCTTTGTGCCATCAAGGGCCACCGTGTGTCACCTTGTAATGTCTCTATTTCTTAACAACCTTAGAATAAGGCTCAATGAGTCATGAAGAATTAAGTCACAGGGGCTGTTTGACACTCTTTTTTTTTTGCTCTTTTTTGGCCCACTTTTTTTTTTTTTGCAAAAGCCTATAAAGTTGGGGTGTTTGGTTGGGTTCACTTGTTAAAAAGGGCCTAAGAGTTTTTAAACTCTTGCCCATTTCTGAAAAGAGCTTGGAGCTCTTTTCATTTGCTCTTTGCTCTTTTTCACGCAGGCTGAGGGGGTGGTTAAATGAGGTTGAGGCTTCGAGCCTCACTAGCAATATCTTTCCATTTTTTTGCTCTAGGTATAAAACCCTTCTTCACCTCTTTCATCACCAGTTCACCACAGACTCCACAGCCCTTTGCCTCACTCCACAGCCCGTCGCCATCACCGCCTCCACCGGCCACTCTTTGGTCCAAGATGAACACAACCATTGGAGATGGTTGCGCCCAATTCCTGAGAATCGATACCTTCCGAAACTGGTGGCCTCTGCCGATCTGCCATTGGAGATGGGTCTCATACGATTGGGCTTGGTTGTTCTGCCGATCTGCCATTGTTGTTACGTTCTTTGTGGGTTGCCGTAGGTTGTTGTGCGGTGGTGGGTGGTGCGTGTTGCGAGTTTCCAGCGGTGATGGGCAAATTTGTGGGTTGCCGTAAGTTGTTGTGCGGTGGTGGGTGTTGCGAGTTGCCGGCGGTGATGGACCCGTAAAAGTGTTACCAAAATGGGTCTGTTTGGTGTCAAAGAAAAGGCGACGCCGCACCACCGTAAGATGCTACCGCGCAAGACGAAGCCGTGGGATGTCCACCGCGGGCTTGCCGATACTGTCGTCAAAGCTTCCTTTCCTCTGGTGCCTCTCTCTGCCTTTACAGCCTTATTTCTAGATCTGCCATCTTCAAACGGAAGCAGTGGCTAAATTAGGGTTTGTGATGGGCGACGAGATGGTGCTCGGCAGTGAAGTTAGGGAGTTGTAACAATCTAAGCTAATATTGTTAGTTGTTATTCAACAAAAAAAAATGTATATTAAAATAATAAACCCAAAGAGCTGTCTTGCCAAACACTTGTTCTTTTCTGTTTTTTTTTTAAAAAAAAAAAACTCTGTTAAACGGCCACCAATTTTTTAAACTGGTGAAGAAAAAAAAACACAACTCTTTCCACTTTCCTTTACAAAAAAAATTTAAAAGTGTTACCAAACAGACTCGTAGTCTTCGAACATCCTTCTGGGAGTTGACGGCCTTTGACATCCTTAACTTTTCAATTCTCTTAGCTGAGACTAGGACCTTTCTCGTCAAGCTATGTTGAGAAACAAGGAACCAACGCTTTTTTTTTTAAGCAACGCATGTCTTGTACAATTCTTCCGGTGAGCTCATCAATTCCCAGAAAATGCAGAACTTCGAGAGCACCCGGCAGTGTTTTTCTCTGCCTTCCTTCGGCTGATGAAATAGCTGATGACCACTATATACATAGTTCTTAAAAGTCAACCTGAACTTTTGCCTGATAATTAAAGCTTTTATTTAAGATGTACAATTTGATGATTACATGCACTTCATAGACTTTACACAAGGTTAAGACCCGATTAAACTGCTATTGTGTAGGATGGTTGAATCATCTAGATCATGTCGCATAAGCTTAGCTGCATGGCAAAATGTCAATTACAGCTACCAATGATCGTTGCAGCCAAGATGGGAACTCTAATTGAGCAAAGGTCGCATCAGCAGTGAGAAAATTGTTAGCTGGAGAAGAGAATCGACGTATTAGAGCTGAAAAGCTAGTGCTAGGTGCAAAGACATTAGATGGTTCGGAAGTTGCCTCAAAAGGCAAATTAGACATACCAAAAAAGGAATACTAAAGCATTCATCATAGATCAAAACGAACTTCAGCTTAGAAACTGCGTACCCTCTAGAAAAGGCAAGCCTCAATAGTCGTGTCAGGATACTCTTCACCTCACAAGATTTTGCTAGAGCAAACCGCTAGCCTGCACTTTCAAATGTCAACAAACAATTCCTGACATAATTCCACACCAGATTTCTTGTTGAAGTAACATAATTTATAAGACACTGACGAAACGTAAGGTGAAAACAAAATTTCCAAAAGGAGACTGCACTTTATACGTGTGAAAAGAATGTTGACAGACAGTCACCAATGTTCAACCTACTAATGAGAAGTTCAAACATCATAGACTGTCGCGGAAGCAATGCGCTACTGCCAGAAACTACTCGCTATGCTCGTCCGTAAAACATGCATTTATATCATTAAAGCTATAACATAATGAAATGATACGTTGCTATTTGACACTATATGGGTTTCTAACATCTTTGTTTTTTTTCAGTCTCTTTTTTCTTTTTCTTGAAGTGGCTAAATTAAGAATACACCATAGAGTCACCTTCCTCCTCCTACTTGTTGGTAACATGCTATCCATCTCATCATGAAATCCGTAATAGATTTTTGTTGGCATCGACTACATTTTGAACATTCAGTTATAGGCACGTACCATAACATGGAGAGAGTTCGTAACTTGCACTTCTATCTTAAACATCATTCACTTAAAAGCTTTTAAGAGACGACGAAAAAGCTTGTAGCAGATACATAAAATCTTCTCTTTCGCTCATAAAAACATTACTCAAGTTCCCCAATTAATATTCTATAAAGATGAGACATCTACTTTTCTTGGTACACACATACAAGGAGAGAGTACCTTCGTCAACTATGAGAAAGAAGTCCAGAGAGAGAACCAGGTCCCCCACGTCGCCTCCCCTAGAACAAATTAAGCATGCAATTTTAAAGAGAAGTCCTCACATGCATATCTAAGAACAACAATTTACAAAATGAACCTTCTCATTGTTAAATAAGTCCTCTGCAACAGCCTCCATTTGTTTTCGTTTTTTCTCCTCCTTTATTGACTCTAATACTTCCTCACCGCCATAATCAGAATCTCTGCAATCAAGAAAGTACAGATTACACATAATAGAAATTAAGGCCTTCCTCCTTTTCTAGAGACCTCACATGGGAAATAAAAATAAAGGACCAGATGTGAATAATACTTGTAAGGGTACTTCGAAAAGGGAATAAGATTGTTAAAGCTATTTCCTGATGTAGTCCCCATCTACAAGTTAGAAAAAATGAATCAGTAAGCATAAAGATCAAATTTTATCAAAAAAGTGGGAACCTATTCATGTATGTAATGGTGTTATGGATGTAAAAAGACTGAGAATTTAATGTATAAACGAAGTAAAACCTTTAATTTGCCGAAGTTACATGAAAGGGAGAACCAAGCAATATCTTGAAGCAAAATGTAAATATAAGCACTCATGAATAAAAAAAAATCATCAGAATACCATAGCTCCTAGAAAATATAATTGAAATTACAAAGACTGGCTTTGACAGCTAAAGAACTATGAGATACCACCAAAAAATCATCACGAATTACCAAAGCTCCACGGCAAAAAGAAATATTCTATTGCTAGCTTTGACAGCCAAAGAACAATGAGATTCAGGTAGGAACTAGTACAAATAAATAGTAGATGATGCATAGTTTATACAGAAACAAAAAGCATTGATGGGGGAAAAAAAAGGCCATTTTCCGCAGACAAGCCAGAAAACAGTAACCAACTTAAAATTGCAAAGATTATAGCAGTGTGTATTTCATTCACCTTTCTGAAGCGTTTGAAGTTTGAAACTGCACTGTTGATAAAAGAATTGACCAAAGCTGGCAAGTTAGTATCTCTCACAATTAGATCTTGGCTGTATATTATGTCCGAATTTCCACTTTCAGACTCAACAATCATGTGTACTTTTGCTGCTACATTTTCATCTCTGTCCCTTAAACAGGTCATCTGACCGCCTTTTGTTCTGACATCAGCTTGATCTAATGGTGCATCCCTCTTAGTATCATGTTCCATGGACTGCTTTGTTTCAACAGTCATCTGACCGCCTTTTGTTCTGACATCGACATGATCTAATGGTGCATCCCTCTTAGTATCAAGTTCCATGGACTCCATTGTTTGAACAGTCATCTGACCGCCTTTTGTTCTGACATCGACATGATCTAATGGTACATCCCTCTTAGTATCATGTTCCATGGACTCCATTGTTTGAACAGTCATCGCTTCTTTGCACTCCTGTTCAACAGATTCTACAGTATGAATAGCTATCTCTCCCTTGCCTTCAAGTTCAATGGACTTTGTTGTCCAAACAGCAGCAGATGCATGAAAGGATGTCGCACTTTCTATCTCGGCATCAGAATCTGCTACCACTGTCCCGTCTGTGGAGCACGAAGATGTGACAAGCACTGGGAAAAAAAAACTATTAATTTAGATAAAATGCAAACCTAAAAATCGTATGTTTGTTCTTCTGCAACGTGAAGAAACAACAGGATGATTATGAGCAATAAGAACTGCATGAAATTTTTATAATGACATGTATACATGCTTAAAAGATTACTTATGTGACGCCATAAGGGGGAACCTATCGTACACCACCCCAAGTACACCTGGTGTAAAAGCACCAAGAAAGTTGATCCTCTCCAAAACCAACTAAAAGGATAATGGAAATTGAACATACTTCTCAGTAAGCTGGCTCAGTGAGAAAAAAACGTATTGCTGCCCCAACGAGACAGTGAAAGAAATATATTATCTCTATGCATATCGTTTGGTCGAGGAGTACATTGAGTACCATCTGCATCTTGTATAAGATCCATCGAATTGCCATTGCAGCACCAAATCAAGTATTTCTTAGTTTGGACGAACAGAAAGAACCCCCAAAATAAGGAGACTAAGGCCACGTTTGACACTTTTTTTTTCCTCTTTTTTTTTTCAGTTTTGAAAATCGGAAAAAAAAAATGCGTTTGGTAACCATTTTTTTTTTTCCTTGTCCAATTTAAAAACCAGTTTTTAAACTGAAGAGTAAAAAAAAACTCCAGAAACTGGTTTTTTTTTTCACTTTTGGTTTTTTTTTTTGAGACCACCGGCGCTGGCAGCCACCTCCGGCCGCCGACGATTGCCGGCAGCCACCCCCAGCCGCCGCCGGCAGGCCACCGCCGGCCACCACCACCGTCGACCACCGCTACGCCCCACCACCGCCACCGCAAACCACTCAAAAAAAAAAAGTCAAAATAAAAAGAGTTACCAAACACCAAAAAAAAAAAAGTCAAAAAAAAAAGGTTATCAAACACCCACTTGTTTTTGTAACAAAAAAAATTAAGCTGCTCTTTAAAAACTGAAAACCAAAAAAAAAGTTTTGTCAAACCAACCGTAAGTCATGTTACAAGGTAGTCCAAAATCGGTTGCAGTAAGGATGTTGTCCAACTGCAGAAATAGGAATCTTGTGAGGATCACTAATAGTGAACTCACTAAATGATACTATACGAAAATCTATTTTCTACAAATGGATATCAATGCACCAGCACTGCTAAAACTAAGGCTTCGTTTGACAATTTTTTTTTTGGTTTTCAGTTTTTAAAGAGCAGTTTTTTAAAGAGCAGCTTAATTTTTTTTTTTATAAAAACAAGTGGGTGTTTGATAACCCCTTTTTTTTTTAGGTTTTTTTTTTTTGTGTTTGGTAACCCTTTTTATTTTGACTTTTTTTTTTGGTGGTTTGCGGTGGCGGTGGTGGGGCGTAGCGGTGGTCGACGGTGGTGGTGGTGGTGGCCGACGGCCGGAGGTGGCTGCCGGCAGTCACCGGCGGTGGTGGCCGGCGGCCGGAGGTAGCTGCCGGCAGTCTCCGGCGGTGGTCGCCCGGCGGCCGGAGGTGGCTGCCGGCAGTCACCGGCGGTGGTGGCCGGCGACCGGAGGTGGCTGCCGGCAGTCACCGGCGGTGGTGGCCGGCGGCCGGAGGTGGCTGCCGGCCAGTCTCCGGCGGTGGTCGCCGGCGGCCGGAGGTGGCTGCCGGCAGTCTCCGGCGGTGGTCGCCTGAGGTGGCTGCCGGCGGTGGGAGGGTGGTGGTGGTGGTCGAAAAAAAAAAACCAAAAGTGAAAAAAAAAACCAGTTTTTGGAGTTTTTTTTTTTACTCTGCAGTTTAAAAACTGGTTTTTTAAATTGAAAAAAAAATGGTTACCAAACGCTCTTTTTTTTTCAGTTTTTAAAACTGAAAAAAAAAAGAGGAAAAAAATTTTTGTCAAACGGGGCCTAATTCTTCCTGTATTAACTTAACAAGGTTATTCTAGAGGAAACTAAAGCAAAGCTTAGGACCCTTGATTACCAAGAAAGTTCCCACGGCAATTAAAAAAGTAAAACATTTCAAACAGGGGTATCTACATACTTATATACAGAGGCGACAAGTAAAAAAATTAATCTCAAAGGCATAAATGTAGGTTGGAGGAGGCACGGTCAAATCATAGATGCAGAACATTATCAGCCGTGCAACACATAAATGAAAGGTTGAACGTTTTCAGCTTATAAAGAGAAAGCAGTTGAAGAAAAAAATGAATGCACAGTACCCGCGCGTAAATAGCTAAACAAACTCAGAAAGTGACACTCTTACCAGGTTGTGAAACCACAACAGAAGGGTCAAGGTAACCGGATAAAGTAGCAGAAACCAAATTTATCTCAGTAACTCTAGATAGAGAACTAAGGTTACGGGAGCATTCTGCGCCATCTGTCACTTCTGGAGGAACTACACGCACCACCTTGTGACTTCTTTCGTCCTCCAACCCCTACAGCAATTTTGGTCAATACAAACTATTACTACCCTACAACTGAAAATGAAAAAACCAAAATTGACATTTTTAGCAGAGATAAAATTAAAATTTAAGAGCTAACTACAGAGATAACAGTATTGGAGCTCTCTGCCAGGGAATGTAAGCCAATCATCTTGTTGCCAATAACTATGATTTATAGAATCTCTTGCGATGAAACATAACCAGACAACGTAGTTCTAAATCATCTATATAGTTGATTCGCTCCAAAACATAAGGTTCTACAACCTATCTTCAACGTTCTAAAATTTTCAATTGACAGACAAGAAAGTGTATTGTGATGAATGGCAATATTAAGTATTTTTGCACCTCCCAACAAGTAGAATGTGTCTATAGGGTTTATTTACGATCAAGTTTATCAAATAAGGTACATTGATTTCTCATTCCTCACCCTTTCCAACCAGCATGTGACAAGTCGGCAAACTTTAATTGAGGATTGAAAATAAATGATAAGAAAGAGAGTACATTTTCTTTAGAGATAGGGCGAAGTATGTCACTAGCAGAACAAGGGAAACCTGTACTTCTGCCCAGATCTGACCTGAGGATATCTAACCATATGATAGACGATTGGAACTATATAGAGATCATCCTCCCAGTTCTTTAGTGCCTACTTGATACTTGATAGTGTAACCAGCCACTAGACCTTTAACCAAGTCATGCCACTCAAAACACGTTGCTGTTCTTGAGCCAAAATCCTTTCCTATAGCAGATTCCCATTTAATGAAGTAACCAGACATAGAACATGAAAACATAAAAAACACATAACCAAAACAGATATCGACATGGTTGCGCCATGCCTACATCCACGGACAAGAATGCAGTGAGATCCA
Source organism: Escallonia herrerae (assembly GCA_033070095.1). Classification (NCBI taxonomy): domain Eukaryota; kingdom Viridiplantae; phylum Streptophyta; class Magnoliopsida; order Escalloniales; family Escalloniaceae; genus Escallonia; species Escallonia herrerae. Next base: position 310,421 of record JAVXUP010000514.1, on the reverse strand, counting down.
GTAAACGCAGATATGAAGATACAAAGAAGCCCCAAAAAGTCCCTCTCTATAGCCGCACTCAGACATTCAGTAACAGCGAAACCTAAATGCTCTAGGCGGTACAAACCGGGTTGCCCGCAAGAACAAAACAAAGCAAGCCCAGCCCTCCACTTCATGAACTAGAGCTCAAAACATCTCCCATTGGGTGTGCAGAAGAAAAACATCCACTAATGGTTATCAAGAAAGTCTTTCTCTTCTACAAGACTACAACCCCATAAACCAGCTTGTCGTTTACTCTCTCGCTTGACATAAAGTTTTACCTTTTCAACCAGACTGTCAAACTAATTCCCTTTCATAAGGCTCCACATAGCATCACCTACTTTCTCTCTTAATATTTGCTAAAAATAATTTGTGCCCTTTTTATCTCTCCGCGTCTGTTTTCCTGGAAAAACGAAATTATAAAGATTGCAATGTGGGAATGTTAATTATCAAGTCAAATCATCATACAAGCATGTGTGACATCAATTATCCAGCAAGGAGACGCTCGCTCTCCTCCCCCAACCAGGAGAGAGTGTGAGATATAGAAAGGGAAAGAGAGGGAGAAGAACCACCAAGGAAAGAGACATAAAAAAGGAATTACATACTTGGCTACTTTGGCAGAATCCATTAACAGAAACAACTTTTGCACCAGCTACTTCCAATAATAACTGCAACTTGTCCTTGAAATTGTACTGTTACAGGGATAATGAGCCTAGCATCAACAAGTTATATCGATGTCCTAAAATAAAATTAGACGTAGAAATTTGCAATTCTGAGGGCTAAAAAGGAGATATGTGACAACTAAGCATGCTTAATATTTCTAAAATGGCAGTTAACTACAGTGATTCCTGTCAATCAATGGCATTGAAAGTGTTGGAAAAGATAAAATTCAATCCTTTTCTATGGTTCGCAGAAGGTGGCAGCCAGTCAAACTATGCTCTAATACTTGGCAGCCTCAGTACATTAGCACTGCACCAAGCATTTCCATTATTAAACATTAACAATGAGAATCAGATAGCTCATGGCCCCTTACATGCACACAATACATATACATTTCCATAACAACAGAAATGCAAGAAAAGGTAATACCATATCTGTAAGCCCATGAGAACATCAAAACTGAAACTGCCCAATGTCCCCAGCTAAAGAAAGCATAAAACATACGACATAGAGAAACCACCAAATGTAGACTTTGTGGGTCGATTCACTACGAAATATTACCTTGTGTGTTGATTCCAACAGAAAAGTGTATCCTGTCAAACAGTTTTCTCGAGACTTGGGATCTGTAACTTTGACTGATACTCCTTCCAAGAGCAAGGTCGGAGCATAACTGAGAAAACGCTTTATTTTATTAACCTGGAACCAACATTTTCCATGGAGCTACACTATACAGTTGTGAGTTGACATTAATCAGTGAAACTAAAAACAGTACTTACGCGCTCAAGCTCGGCATTTCTGTGCAAACATTCTTTTCTGCAATCAGCTAAAAGTCATAATCCTCTAATTAGCGGCCTTTAAAATACAACAACATACATACACGTGAAATGTATCTCACTCAACCAGAGAAGTGTACATTAAAAATATAGCTGGGCACATGAAGTAGAAAACCCTAAGTTGTCGCAAACTTTCTGCTTTGTGGAAACGAAAAGAAGAAGGCTTTCTGCCTTATGTGCCCTGCTAAGTTTGGCAAGCCTTGTCACAATTACCACTGGTTGCCTAATATATTTTGTTACGTGACCTATCGCCATCTTATTCTCACTATTTATCCTTTTCAGCTATCAGCTTAATCTAGATGAAAAGATGCAATCTAATTTCTCAATAACTTTATCAGTTCCTTCCTGGTCTTCATAGATATACAAGTCTCTCTTGTATGCAAAATATGAATGGAAAAACTTTGTGAACTTAATCCTTTCTGAGCTCTGATGACTTGAAACCCTAGATGTGATGCACTATATCACTACGATTATTTAACAAGGTTAGCCATCTAACTTCAAGAACCATCTCAAAGCATCAATTGCTTGTAAACGTGCACAAAACCCCCAACAAGAATTGAGAAGCATGTCAAATTGAGCAAGTAATAAACTTTATAAGTTTGTCACAGGCACAAGAAGTCACAAGTATGATATGCATCACATAGTGTCATTTACTAGATTATCATTGAAGCTCGTATGCCTTTCTTAGTAGCCCCATCAAAAAGTAATGTACACAATCATGCTGCAAAACAAAAGAGTAACTCTGGATGGTATATGTGACTGTGACCATACCTTAATCCAGTTTAACTGAACAAAAGGTTTTTTAGCCACAATAGCATCGACAGCATCTTCTTTCAGTGGGATGGAATCATCAACAAGCACATGTGTGCACTCTGGATTCCAATTCTGAGTAATACAGGCACCTGCGGAAGGCAGGAGGAATGATTTACTAAACATGATCTTAAAAAGATGATTTCTGCTGCTGCATAAATTTCTTCACAGAAAAACTAGAAAAAATGTTGACATGAAGAAAAGATTGTAATAGCGTTCGTGAGCACTCTTCATCTTTTTTGGTTTGGCCTTTTGCATATTATTCAAAATCTTGCACTCTGTGTAACAGTATGGAGTCCTTCAAACCACCCATTTGTAGACCCCAAGATGAATCACCCACGCAAGTACAACTAAAAGTTCTTATTTATTTGGTAAATTCTCATCTTCTCTAAAAGCCTAAGCTATTAGAGAATGAACCGGCAACATTATCGTGCTTACACTCCATCTAACATGCAAGCCCCCAATACCACGTGAAGAGACAAATCAAAGAGAAATGTCAAGTTGCACCATCACCAAGTGCACAAATATGTAAATGGGGCCAAATGCAAGCGTGTAATCGAACCGAAGACCATGACAAAGCTCTAACACCATGTTAAATTGCCATCTTCTCTAAAAGTTGAAGCTGTTAAAGAATGAGCTCAACACTTTTATCACGCTTAGCATACTGGTACGAAATGAATAGTTAATCAGAATGAGCAAGCTCGCAACAAATAACACGTGAGCAAATTTAGGTTCCTACAATACTCTGATTCTACAAGAATAAGGAAAGCGGAACAAATACCAAAAATGCTTGACGCTAAAAGTAGAATAAACAACACCCACATGCCATTGGTACACTGCCTAAGTCACTGTTCTCAAAATATCCACTGCCAAACATTTCAGGAGACAACATCAATGTTTATATGCTACATGCCGAAAGGAGCGTCGGAACCTTAAGGTGAGGATGGGTTTCGCATTCCAGATGTGATGCTACCCTTCCCTTTCAATGTGATCAGAACGTTGTTGCTGTTCAGATCATTGGGCGAAGAAAGATCAGGAATAGGAACCGCTGCGAACAAGCCCAAGACTCTTTGATACATTTTCTCATTTCTTCTAGCTATTATTTCTCTCTTAGTATAAGAAAAACATGACAAATAATGCAATAAGAAGCACGTGTACTGTAAGCAAAGCCGTAACAAATATAGAATGAGAGCCACCTTTCAGATAATCCAACCATTATTAAGCCACTTATTTACCTATTGACGATATCTGCTCACAAAGAAGTGAATTATTCTGGAAAGGCTCCACACAGCAAACCCAAAACATAAGGCGAACAATGCAAAACCTGCATATTAAACTCGTATTATCCCAGTGGAACATCCTAGCATGTCTCACATGATTGTGCAATCCTAATATGCAGCTTCGAATATCAACATTGTAAGACTTAACTTTAATTACCTGTATGTGGCATTACCATTTCCAAAAGAAACGAGGTCCCCATCCTTCAGAGTTGCTTCCTTATTTGGAAACTCTTGAACTCTTTCCTTTACACCTAGACTATTGGTAATGAATGTTCCATACTTCGAGCAATCTCGTATCCGAACTTTAGACGAAACGGCAGAAGATTTCTTTTGCAAATGATCTGGGGAAACCATTGCGTCAATCATTATTTCTGCATGGATCCTTGAAACTCCTTTGTCTTTGTTGACTATTACATCACATCCTGTAAAACGAAAACATGTAAGCTCATTAGTCACATATAGCAAATAGATACATACAGAAACACATGCCAATCTACTTCTCTCCTCCTGTGTAGGTTATGGCTTTATGGCTTCTGATCAAATATGGGTGAAACAAGAGAAGAGGCAACACCTATTTGTCAAACTAAAACCGATTATTAGAACTGTCGACCGTGCTTGCTTGCTACAAATGGGAAGATTAAGGTAGTGTTTGACAGAGTTTTTGTTTTCAGTTTTTTCACCAGTTTTGTAAATTGGAGGAAAAAAAACGTTTGACAGACAGTTTTAGTTTTTTCTCCCCTTCAGTTCTAAAAACCAGTTTTTAAAACAGGACTATTTTTGAAAACTCCATTTTGAAATTTTGGTTTTTGTTTTGAGATCTAACCATCAAACTTCATTAGAAACAATTTGCAGTCCACATTTTAAAAAACTCATTTTATTTCATCACTTTCACCGGTACCACTACTTACCCTCTAAGCCCTCACCACCACTACCGCCAGCAGATAACCACCGTCACCACCCGTCGCAGCCCCAACCACCCCACCTTCGTCACACCACTGTCGCGCCACCATAGATCTGCCCCACTGTGATTACCATGCCGCTGTCACACCAACAAATCTCTAACATTGCCACCACAATCCCGCTGTTGCCACCAGCAGATTTGCCTCACCGCCATCGGCACCACACGAATCTGCTCCACCATTGCGTCGCATCAACCAAGCGAACAACATCGCAACCCCATCTTAACCACCAAGCACCACCAACACTATCTTAACCACCAAGCTCACCGTCATAACTGCCAACTATTGATCAACGTCGGACAACATCATAATCGGACAATACCGCAATCGGACAACATCACAACCACCATTGATTAATGTCGACGCCGTCGATTTCACCACTCTCAACTACCCGTCGTCGATCTCGCCACTGATGTCGACGCCGTCGATCGTCACTATCGTCTCTCCATTGCCGTCGATCTCATCAGATCTGGTTTTTGGTAGCAGTAACTCCGTCGTGGTTTTGGCGGTTAGTCGTGATGGGTGGTGGTTACTGGCTATGGGCCGCGGTGATACTGTGACGTGATGATGTTGGTTGGTGGTGATGGAAAATAGTGTTTTGGAGAAGAATGAATATAAAGGAAAATAAAATCCTCTTAAAAGAAATAAAAACTGAAATTTGACAAACTGATCTATCAGACATCCATTTGTTTGTTTTTTTTCTTCAAAACAAAAACCACAACTAGTTTTAGTTTTTATTTTTTAGAAAATCAAAACTAAAAACTACAATGTTGTCAAACAGGCCCCAAGTTTAAATCCAGCCAGCAAAACCAAATAAGCAACTCCAAGACAAAAGCAAGCAGGTCTGCCAGTTTAGGCTTTCCTTTTCGCAACTTTGCACCTTGTAAAGTTAGTATGGCTGAAAAGTGAACGCTAAGAGGGATTTGGCCAAATGTAGAAAACTAAAACTTGGGATGGACACGTGCATAAGAGTCTAAGTAGCACCAAAAGTAGCAAATAGATAGAATTTAGTGCTAAAGTGTTGGACACGTAAATATAACAACCACTGGACTAATAAGAAAGGGAGAACTAGATCAGTAATATGAATAACATGACTCGAGACGATACTTATAGAATGTCGTCATGATGTTTAGACTGATGTTTAGCAAGTCTGACGTGAGACGCACAGCAACAGAATACATACAAGGAAACAAATGCATGAAGAAATTGGGATGACATGGCATAGCAATTACCTCTTCGTCCCACTTTGTATGTCCCTTTATGAAAGACATAATATCTATCTTCACCTGATACATGGATAACCAATTAATAGATCATCAGACACTTATATTACTCACTTTAGAAACTTGGACCAGGAGAACAATATTTCATGACATGGGAAAATGAAAATCCACTCAGTTACAGATGAGTATTTTCTTTTGTCTTCTACCTAGTGGTACATATAGAAGATCCTATATGTGATAAACTTGACGCATAGAGTGACCAAAATAAACAACAAGCAAAAAAGACACTTGTCTAAATAACTTCTTTCTCTGTTTCCACAAATAATGACAAAACTGACATGGAAGACTTTAACAACATTAGCTACGAGCAATAAAAGTAGAAAATGCATGCAATACCACTTTTAAACCTTTTCTGCTTTGACCATATAAAGACTACTATATCTTTTGCTTCAAATTAAAAAAATTACGAGCACGCACTATCCACCTAATTTGATGTTAAAGAATATATACTGATATTCAAACAACCATCTATCAAAAGGTCTACATACAAGTGTAGACTGGCAAATGGTTCAAACAGAAGTGCGCGTAAGTGCGCACATGCATCTGATATGCATATACACCTTAATAATTTGATGTAACAGAAATACAGAATATATACCGATATTCAAACAACCATCTATCAAAAGGTCTACACACAAGTGTAGACCGGCAAATGGTTCAAACAGAAGTGCGCGTAAGTGCGCACATGGATCTGATATGCATATACACCTTAATAATCTGTGTGCCCAGTTATCAAAAGATAAACAGAAGTGTGTGCATAAACTTATACATGCTTATACGCGTACATATAGCTCTTATAGAAGAATGCAGGGTAAACTAGGTAAAGGGACATTTCATAATGAAAAGCCAACTAAACAAGAGGTAAAAAGGTAATCACTTTTATTTCGTTCTCATTTTTTGATGGTAACCACTTTGTGCAAAGCTTACGCAGCAATTGATATTTCTTAGCCTGTATCAGGCAAAATACTCTGACGAAAAAAGCCGCATCGAATTTGATGTTAGCAAATACCATAACTTATATGTTCCTAACTAGGATCAGTAAGCTTCCGTTTTTCATAGTCAATCTAAACTCCAGGACAATTTTCCATGTAATACACACATTTTTCACCAGGTTCTTTTGTAACCAAATCAGTTGTGGAAGTATGCTCAATTTACGGCTGAACGCAAGGGTCTTAGGTTTTCCAATTATGCCGCAGTAATAGGACAGAAATTTGTCCGGAAAGTAATAAGCGACTTAGCTGTTTGATGAAATTCCACAGAGAAGAAAAGAATTGCTGTGAAGAATAGGTTGAAAGAGAGCGCTTGAAACCTGAAAGTGGGTCGACAGGAAAGAGTCCCCAAACCATAATTCCGCTCTTTTCTTCCCAGACGACGACGATGGAACTGCAACAGAGTTTGTACTCCGTGTGTTCCAAATAAGACCTAACTTGTCAGTTTATTAAACAAAGGGTTTCGTACACCTAAACAAAGTATTGTCTCGACACTGACGAAATATTGCATGGTATACCGCCTTTTTCAAGCATAATTCAGCACGCAAAAGATTTTGGGATTCAGAAATTTTTTCAAATAGATCGAAGAAATGCGGCAAAACAATCAAATTTGTGAAATAGTTCGACAATATTCGCCAACTAATAGTCACCAAACTTACTAGAGAATTAAGATGAATACGTTGCCAAAAGCAACATTTTAATGAGTAACGTGTTTATTTAAAGTTTTAGAGTAGTATATTGCACCATGGGACTCTTTCAATGTATACGGTTTCTTCGTATTTGTATTATAGTTCAATAATGAAACAGGAAAAAGTTCCATGCATCAATATACGAACTTAAAGAAATTGATGCTAAGGAAATGCAGGATTTATTCAACCAAATACGAGTCTCTTAAGTCAGTTAAAATAACAAACAATTGAAAAAATAAAAAGGGAATTTATCATCCTATTCCAAAATAAGATGGAAGCCGCCTGTGCTCCCAAGCTCCAAGTCTTCATTCGTCGAAGGTGATGATGCTACACTACTTATTGATAAACCATCGCCCACACAAAAACTCATCTTCCTTCAAGACAAAGGCATTTATACTATCACGATAAATTGGAGCAGTATCCTTCGTTTCATTCTGTGATGACCTCTTCTTCATGTGCAGGTTCGTACGCACATACACCCAATTATGGAGTTTTTTGGGTTTCAGGCATTTTTTTTTCCTTTTTTTTATAAGCAACTTTAAAGGCACTCCAATTCCTTTCACGTACTAATGCACTACATGGTTGACTAAGTATCTTGATAGTTAGCTTTTGCAACTTGGGAGTGTCGGCCCCAAATAGTTCCCACCAAATGCCTAGTAAAATAAAATTCAAGTTAAATACATACAAATGATGAATTTAATTTTAATTTGCTTCTATTGGTTCAATAATAAGCTCCAGATTTAAAAGACTTACGTGAATGTGCATCTTTGAAACTATTTCTTACAAATTTTGTGATGACATTAGTTTACAAACAACATATTATAAGAGTTTTGAAACAACTATTTTCCTATCTTCAAAATTTGGAATCATCTTTTAAACAACCATTTCTAGTGTAAAGTAAGCAAGGATTTAAAACAGCAGCTGCCACAAAAAGATCTCCATGCATGTTTTTATTCCATATAGCACCAATAATCTTCCAAAATATCGTAAATTTTTTGTTCTCTTCTTTGTAGAACTCCTTCATGCATTCTTTGGCCTTGTTGATTACCCGGTATAAATACGCAATGGTAAATCCCTCATCATCAACCATTCTCAAAAGTACAACGAGTCGTTTAACAACAAAAATTACCTCCTTCCGCTTTTGCCGGAAGGTGCTACCTTGGATAATTTTGGTTACCTCTTTTTCATCCTCAGTTTTGTAATGTGTCATGTTCATCCACTCAACCGATGCAACCAAGTATCTCAGTGCTTCTTCTTGTTGTAAAACTCATTGGAGAAAAATGAGTTGGGATGCAAAACGAGTCATACATATAAGAAAGGAGCCAATATAAGTATATACTAGCCAGTATTACCTAAGTAAGGTTATACAAAATATAACAAAACAAGTCGTCATACCTAGCCTCTTTAACTTCCTCCCACCACTGTGAACCCTCATTAGGTCACCACGTCTTATAATTCGACATAAACTTTATTATATTTCTAGCATTTTTCATAACTTTATTGGCTTCCGGAAGTCCATCTATATCTTCAAACATAAGATCGAAGCAGTGAGCGACACAAGATGTCTCTGTAATACGGGGGTACTTTTACTCAATTAAATATCTAGCTTTAGTATAATTGGAAGCTATGTCTGAAAAAACTAGATCACATTCGACAGTCCAACTTCCTGAATTCCTGATATTATAAAGTTTGCAATGTACTCACTACCTTTTCTATATCCTACTGGAGAAGCTACCAGTAGATTTATATGTGGCCTTTTTTGTCCATTGGTCCATGAATCCGAGATGAAAGTACACCAATTTTTAGCCCATGAATCCATAATAGACTTCGCATAATTAAAGGTTCCATCCTTTAAGCAACTCAAAATCTTTGCTCTTGTTGTTTCAAATGCTTGTAGGGATATAACCAACACCATGTTCTGCCATCATCATGCACGCCATTCAGAATTTTTCATTCCTTAGCACATTGAAAGCAATATTATTCATAATCATTGCCTTTACTAAAGTTGGTCTGCAATTTATTTCTTTCTCTTATTAACCATTGAAAAAATAATCTATCGACAGTGTCCAATGCTGCTTTGGTCATGCTCCTCGTTTCTTGAATTCTTGCCATGTTGTGGTAACGATGAACTAAGGGCTACCTGATTTTCCTAAAGCGCTTCGTAGTTTTTTACGTCTATTTTTAATTGCATCCACAACCTTTGCCATGCCACATGCATCATCAGAAGCTGTTGGACAAGATTTCACATAATTTCACATGATCTTGTACAAATAAATTTTGATGCCGAGGAAAATGGGTTCTAAGTCAACGTGAAGGTGCCACAAGGAACGCAATCCCAATCAGATGTCAAGCATGATGATGTGGGACACAACGGGGATAGAGTAAGGGCAGTGACCAAGGGCTTCCCAAACAGAACTTGAGGATGGCAGTGTTGCACGGGTGATGGGGCGAGATGAATACACGACGACAGTCGCAGTCTGATACTTAGGTTCAGAGTTAAGGTCCTGTATGTTTCTTACTTTAGAATTCTAGAGTGAGAAAGTGAACGTGAGAATGAAAATCTAAAAATGTGAAGTCCTCAAATGAATTCTCAAGAATCTGATTTATTGAGGTTGAGATGATGATGTCATCAACCGACACGTGGTACTCCCTATGAGTGACACATCACCAAGGGGGTCCACAGATGCCAGTACTCCATAGACTGTCGGATCGCATATTCACCTGGCCTACCTCGCACAATGTCGTTCTGTCTATTTGGAAAGACTGGGCCACACAGCGCCATGTGGCCAGAGAATCCCTTGATCTAGCCACCATTCTAAAGCCCTTATAGAGTCCCACAGGGCGTCGAGGGATGCCAGAGGACATGGTAATGGTGGGGAAGACCTGAAGCCCAACTGCCGTACGGATTAGGCACGATACCCTCAGGAGACCTGCTCCTATCTCGGAGTGACCCGGGGGTCATAGTCCTTAGAGGTGTCGATGAAAGCCTCTAGTGCCGGAGCACGTAGGCTAGTCACGTAGACACTCTAGCGGAGATAGTGTCTCCGATGAGTCGCCTATCCCGTGGGTGAATCCTTGCCGGAGCATTCAGAGTGCGCCAAGATAGTGTCCTGAAGGAGTTGCCTACCTGACAGGCCGAGGTAGCATCCTTGAGCAGCCGTCTACCTGACGGAATAGGAGTTGAAGCTTACTGGCAGAGATAGCGTCTTTGAGAGTGAGCCTATCCCGCAGGTGAGTCCTTGTACAGGAGCACTTGGAGCGCGCCAAGTCAATGTCTCAGAGGAGTTGCCTACCCAACGGGCCGAGGTAACATCCTAAAGGTGTTATCTACCTGGCGAAAAGGGAGTTGAAGCTCCCTGGCAAAGATAGTGTCTAGATAGCAAGCCTATCCCGCGGGTGAGTCCTTTTGCCGAAGCACTCGAAGTACGTCAAGGTAATGTCCGGGAAGAGTCGCCTATCCGACGGGCCAAGGTATCATCCGGGAGGAGTAGTCTACCTGGCAGGAGGGGAACTGAAGCTCCCTGACGGAGATATTATATTAGATAGCGAGCCTATCTGCGGGCGAGTCCTTATGTCGGAGCACTCAGAGCGTGCCATGATAGTGTACTGGAGGAGTCGCCTACCTAACAGGCCGAGGTAGCATCCCAAAGGAGTCCGCTACCTGGCAGAAGGGGATTCTTCATACCGGAGCACTTGGAGCTCCCCCTGGTGAAGATAGTGTTTCGGAGGAGTCACCTATCCCCGCAGGATGCTGCACACTTTAGGAAGTGGGTCGAAGCATGTTCCACGACCAAGGCAAGGTGCGCATGGTGTGGTGAAAAGACGAATGAACACCCGAGGGCATGCTAGTGTGATAGGATGCCAGGGGGCATGACTGTAAAAGCAGCATGACGGAGTGTGCGGTGCCGACGACATGATATTGTGACAGAGAGCCAGGGGATTTGACTATATCAGCGGCATATGGCACATGGGCACGGCAGAGTGTGTAAAGTGTCGGGGGCATGATAGCGCGATAGAGAGCTAGGGGGTGTAACTGTATTAGCACGACGCATGGGGGGTACTGGGTGTGTGAAGTGCTGGGGCATGTGACACGAAAATGGCGCATAGACGGGCGACGGGGGTCGCAGAGTCAGCGTCTGGGAGCGAGTGGCGGGGTCGCGGAGTTAGCTTTTGGGCGACGCTCCCATAGCACTTGACTGAAGGAAAAGGAAGGAAGTGAGCAACGATGGGAAGCCAAAGTCCAACCCCCAATGGGGAAGGCGGTCGACCCACTAAAGAGAAGGCGGGCCGACCCCCAAAGGGGAAAGCAAGGGGGGAGATGTGCGATCTGATCAGCAACGTCACCTGTCGAGGGGAAAGGTGTGTGACCGGCTGAGGCATGTTGGCCGTCAAGGGGGAAGGTGTACGACTGGCTAAGCAACGCCAATCGTAGAGGGGCGACTGGCTGAGCAACACTAATCGCTGGGGGGGATGGTGTGCGACCGGCTGAGCAACGCCGATCACCAAGGAGGAAGATGTGCGATCGACTGAGCAATGCCGGCCGCCGAGGGGGAGGATGTGTAGCTGGAAGCAATTAAGCAAATACGTTTTGACCGGTCTGAAGCGTTAAAGAATTGATCATTGACAGTATCGAGGTGTCACACAAAACGGGAACGGCAAGTAGGTCCATGAGTGCGACCAAGAAGGTTAGGAACAAATTTTAATTTTGTTATTCCTTCAACAAAAACTTCGAGACAAGACTTGCGATGACTTTTTTTTCCTTCGTCAAGTACATATTCCCATATAGGATCCTTTTCTCTTGGCATTCTGATATGTGATCAAAGGAATAAGAATTAACAACTAAATAATCAGCAACTTTTGATTTGAAAACGACACACTAATATCTAAAGTGTGAAGTTTTCATCCAAAATTCAGTAATGGCATGTGGTTTAAGTGGATAAATGACGACACGGGCTAAGCACTTTGTTCAGTTTAGACCAATTTCCTACTTAGACATTATGTCAAACACCTTCCATGCATTACTTGCTAACATTACACAAACAACATAATCGAAGATTTGTACACTTATTTCACTTACCCAAGTTATTACACTTTTCTATTTGCCTAAATACATCGACATATCTGCATAAATGTGCGTAGTATGAACATGTTGTAATAGTTAGAAGAAAAAAAAAACCAATAAATGTAATCCTCGATGTTACTTTACATGAAATTAGTATTATAATATTTTTATGATATCAAACTTGATCTTTAGAATATAACTAGTTTTTTAACCTGTGCGTTGCATACGGAAATGAATTTTAAGTAGTGCCACAAAAAATTAGATTTAAAAATTGTATGCAAAAGAACTACTCTAGGAGTAAAGATGAGAGAGATAACAGGAGATTTGAATTTTGATTTTCAGTTAGGATATGAAATTACCCTGATTAAAGAGATAATGATTAAGAGATAATATATGAATCAATTTAAAAAGAGAATAAATAATAATGGCCTAAGTTGGAAGTTTTAACCATACACAAAGTATTGTATATTGAAAAGAAAAGAGAATATTTGTGTCAAATAATTAGTATTTCGTATATGACACGTGACAAACAGAGAGAACTTGATTTGGGCAAATATTTTGGGAATAATTGTGGAATGAGATATTAATCAGATTAATGAGATAATAATAATTCTAGAAACTTAATTAAGGTGCAATAATTACAAATTACTTTTGAAATTTAAATTTAAACTGATAAGAAATTTTTTAACTGATTAGAGAGAGATAACTGAATTCAAAAATAGAAAGTGATAATGGAAAGCAAATAAAGTTAATTTATATAATAATAAATTAAATCCACATGGCGAAAAGAGAGAATGTCCACTTAGGCGGTGACGTGACAACATTCTCTCAGTTTCGGCTTTCATATATATATATATATATATATATATATAATTAGATTTGTCTTTTATGTTTTAATGAATTTTAAATTATGAAGAGAAAAAAAGTTATATAATAAAATTTTGTTAAAAAATTAAGTATGATATATGATTATTTTAAAAAGTGAAAATCAAACATGACTATTATTTACAATTTAAAATTTACTTTTTGTATTTTTTTTAATAATTCTCTTATTATGTTAAGTGTCATCATACTAAATTGTAATTATATAACACGAGAAAGGTATTATACTATATCGTGTTTCTTACTAAGTAGTATAAATATAGACATACCATAGATTATAGATACGAATATATATAGCACGAGAAAAGTATTATAAATATTTTGTCCCACCTTATGCTCCCATGGAAAATAATCATTTCCTTAGTCGACCGGCGGTTACTTGGGTCCTGCCCTGATCTTATGCAGTTCACTTTCTGGGCAACCTCTTAAAAACTGCCGGCGACCCCGTCTTGACCGGAAGTCGGTCTCTACATCCACCGTGACTACTGTTAACCCACACTGAACCTCCCAATTTCTACGCAATGGCCACCCAAATGCTAAAAAAGCTCACTTCCAAACTTCGCATCACCACCACCCGCCACCGCACTAAAACCACCTCCTCCCAATACGTCGCCACCAGAGCCCGAGACCCCACCTTCGAAAAGCACATGGACGCCCACAAGAATCTCCTCAAAGTCGCCGCCGTCCAGGACCTCCTCCTCGCCGCCCCCACTCCCACTCCCACCACCCATCCACCCTCCCTCTCCGTCGACTTCCTCGACCGCCTCTCACAGAAGCTCCACCTTAACCGCGGCGCCGTCGCATTCCTCCGCCACTACCCGCATATCTTCCACGTCTTCTACAACCCCGCCAAGTCACAGTCCCACTTCAAACTAACCGAATCAGCTACCAAAATCGCCCAACAAGAGGCTGCCGCTGTACATGACTCATTGCCACTTGTCATTGACCGGTTGGTTCGGCTTCTGTCTATGTCATTAACGAAAGAATTACCGCTTAGAGCGATCTTTAAAGTATGGAGGGAGCTCGGCCTTCCTGACGACTTCGAAGACTCGGTAATATCACGAAATCCTAACTTATTTGGACTTTGTGATGCTGAAGAACCCAATACACATATATTGAAATTTGTTGACAAAAATTCTGGTAGTAATCTAGTAGCCGCGGTTGAGAATTGGAGGGTCATAGAGTGTTGTAGGGAGGGTTGTAGTGTTGATAGGACAGAAATCAGGTATAGTTTTAAGCACGGGTATCCGCCAGGGATGAGGTTGGGAAAGAACTTTAAGGCGAAAGTGAAGGAGTGGCAGGGATTGGCTTATGTGGGGCCATACGAGGAGATGGGAGAGAAGAGGAGGACTAAGAACGGGGTGAAGGCTTTGGAGAAGCGGGCAGTTGGGGTCGTTCACGAGTTCTTGAGTTTGACGGTGGAGAAAATGGTGGAAGTGGAGAAGATTAGTCATTTTAGGAAATGGTTCGGGATTGATTTGAATATACGGGATTTGTTTCTGGATCACCCTGGGATGTTTTACTTGTCGACAAAGGGGAAGAGGCATACTGTTTTTCTGAGGGAGGCTTATGAGAAGGGGCGCTTAATTGATCCAAATCCAGTTTATGAGGCAAGGAGGAAACTTCTTGATCTTGTTGTTTTGGGACGTCGCGGTGTGTCTCTGGATTTTAAGTCGAGGAATACTGGTCGGAACATTGATCATGGTTTGCAAGAGCAGGAAAATGATTGAAGCAGTAAAACTCCAGAAAGTAGAGTTGAACATTCGTGATGTAGCTCCTCAAATGAGGGATCTTATTGAGGAGCTATCAGCAAGGAGGTTGGTATCAAATTCATATGCAGCTAAACCATGAAGATTTTGAAACTCAACGGATGCTGTATTGATTAATGGTGGTACAGACATCTACTTGGATGGTCATGCAAGATGTTTACTGCAGCCATCACTTGCAAGTTGCAAGAAGAAGGAAGCTTGAAGCTGTTTGCAGGGCATATTTGAGAAGGAAGGTCGATAGGCATCGGGAACCCTTGATTTGGGTGTCGAATTCGAGTGCCAGAAGAATGGCTGGCAATTCTTTTTGCTGCTTACACTAATTAACTGTTGAATTGGTGCCCACTGCTGTGCTGCTGTGCAAATTGGCTCAGCAAAATTGAATGGAAGGTTATTATAAGGTGATTTTATCACGTCTGAGCTTTCTTTGTCTGTCTTTCTTGTGTGCTTGATCCAACAATCATAATGATTTCTTATGCCTTAGAAGAGTAATTTACCAAACTTGGTTCCAATATGTTATGTCTGGGGCCCCTACTTAAGATTTTTGACATAGTGAAGAGTGACACTGTTTGACACTTTGATTCATAAACAGTTGAGCTCATTCCTGTCCTTGTTGCAGTAGTTACGTTTTTGTTGTTGGTATATGGAAGTTTCATCCTTAGCGCTTGTCCCTAGTCCTTAGAGGGTAAGTAAATGAAATGCCTAAATGAAATTGAATAAGTTTCTTATATATTGGAGTGTGGTGGGAAACTTCTACTAGGATACAAAACAGGAAGTGGGAGAAACATGCTACAGTTTTTACTATAACATGGAGGTATATGTTTCTTCTATTGAATGTTGAATGATCATGAATGCAGATATTGTTACTCTATTAACCATTTAACACCGCCGTTTGACCATTCCGAGCTACCTTCTCTTTTCCAACCTGATAATCCCCAATGCCAAAGCACTATACAGCCTCATACTTTCTTTGGAGCTTATTTGCATGTGCTTGTTATGTGATTAGCATTTTTTTCTTTTTGAGTGCATAGATAACACCCTTGCTACAGCCACGCAGGTTTTTAATTGTAGAATGCTATTAATTTATTTTTGCGGTTGTCCTACTCTCTAAGATATTTGTTCAGGAAGAACTATTAGTTTATATGTTATGTGTGCGTACCTCCACACAAAAAGCCTCTCCATAAAAGTGGGAAAAAGGCTGCGTGCATCAACCCTCCAAACCCTCAATTGTAGAAGACTCGTGCATGTTCGGTAGGGAAAATTTGATGACTATGGAACAATGTTCAAGGAGAAGTTTCATAGATGTTTTCTTGTTTGACTCGGTCGTTAGCCCTCTTAACTCTATCTTTGGATGATAACTTATATAGAGATTTTTAGGGAATCTGATGCTTGGACTCCTCAATTGGTATATCTAGGATTGCATGTGTTAAGCATTCAAATAGCTGGCTTTATTCTTGTTATATCTTTTGACCCTTTGACACTTGAGGTCAAGTATGACATCAGTATGTGGATGTTATTTTAAGTTAACTACCTCTCTTTTAGGAGCTTGGATGTTATTTTAAGTTAACTACCTCTCTTGTAGGAGCTTCTTGTCACACTCATTTACCTGTGCTTAGTTTTCATGATGAACTGTCATGTTGGAGTGTTCTTTGACTGTTTATCACCGTCCTCCTTAGACGTATTCCAATTAAATCTCACTGTCATATGGCAACTCTCTGGCGTATCATGGTCATGTATATTTTCTGCAGCCTAACTGCATGTCATGATTTACTAAACAACAATAGTTTGGATATGTCCCAATTAGATATTGCAAAGAGTAACCTTTTTCTGTTCAAGATGCGGGATCTTTCCTGGCTATATGTCCAGTCCATAATACAGGAATTAATTAGTTTATTGATGCAAAGTTTTAAACTAGGCATGCTACAACCTATCTCTGTGTGAACCTGCAAACTCAGAGCAAATCTGAACAGCTTAATGAACTTGTATCTGATAAAAAAAGGTGGTCCAATTCACGAACCACAGAAAATATCCGTCAATTTAATGAGCTGTGCTGCGCGTATTACTGTTAAAAATGATGTCTGGGACAAAATATTGCATAAATGCAGATCCTTGAGGTGCTCACATTCTAACTCCTCTTAGATTTGGCGATTACCTCCTTCTGCTTTTGCTCTTGAACCCATGTTAGTTTTCTTCGTGCTGAATCAGGTTTTGTAGTCTTATCAATTTAGTATTGGTGAAGTACCTGCATAGCTAAGAGGGAGAAGTTATTGCCTTGATTTTCATGTGAATCTTCTTTAAATTATCTAAAAAATTGTGCATGTCATTTTGATGAACAAGGCCTTTGCATTAATGCTTGATCGCTTATTCTTTTAGGTCCTGTCTGGCCCTTTTCTCTCCTTTTCTTTTCTCTGTTTTGTTCTTTTCTGTATCTAAGATACTCAGCTTTTGATCTCTGATAATGTGATTGTTTTTGGATTTCCCTCTTTCTTTATCACTTGCAGTCTTGCACAAAGGTTGCTTTTGATTTTGTCTCACCGGAAAAAATTGGTGAGTGTATTCGTTTGACTGAGGAATTTCTAGTTCTTCCCCATGATCATAGGGCTAAGGCAGACAAATTAGAGGTAAAAAATTTTATACTGCTATTCACCTGTACTTGCTCAATATTGTTTTTTATTTGTTATATTATACCCAAAATTGTCAATCTTCACTGTTGGAGGAAGTGTTAAAATCGCTAGACCAAAATGCTTTATGGAAACAAAATTCAAATGTTTGATTCAGTATTTGGAAATGTTTATCGGAACAATTTGCTGTCAATTAAACTCATAGCCATGTTTTAGGAAAATGAGTTATGTATTTAAGGTCCTTTCGTCATTTTCTGTCTCCCATCATTTACTTTTCTCCCCATCGAGTCACGACTCACGACCTTCATCCTGCCCAAAAAAAGGCTATACCCAACTTTTCGTGAAGATCATACGGCAGATGTTGGATCTAGACGAGTATGATGCTGGAGCTCTGTCGTTGCTTTGGTTGGAGTCTGAGTTGTGTCTTCCTCATGCGGAGGCGCATGAGGATGCTGGAGCTCTGCCGTCAATTTATTGGGGTTTGTGCTTCGAGAGAGAGAAACATGGGGGTACTTTGGGGGGGTGGAGTTTGTATAACTTGGCAAACTAATATGGTCAAGAGTGCTTTGGGATATAAATTTTGTAGTTTTGTGGCAATAATTTTTATCCACTTTTACCGAGACTTTTTTATTTTATTTTCTTTAGCAGAGAACAATTTTGCTTCTGATTGCAGTATCATTTTTAATGCGTCATTATAACAGTGGAAAATTTTACCCATAAACTGTTGTTTTCTGGAGACCGCTTTCTGAAAAGTATTTTTCGGATTATGTTTTCCGTGAAACAACAGGGCCAGTCTGCATGCTGTTTTCCATACTGTACTGATCATAGGGGAATTGGGGTTGTGAGTTCATGTTAATAAGATGTGAAATTTGCACTTCCCTGTCCCATACAATAGTTAATTTTATGATTAAAACACCCCCAACCCCCCAAAAGAAAAAAAAAAAAACAATCCCTCGCAAACAAACAACAGAAATTCTAAAAAGGATAACATTTGCAATTTTTATGTTTATGCCTTACCTATGGTTCATAAGCAATTTGCTGTTGGCTCCCAAAGGAGTGCTGATAGGCAACACTTGTTTAGTAATTTATATGAACTTTATTTGCTTGTTTAGACTAAATAACTATTTTATACTCCCTTCGTCTCAAAATAAGTGATCACATTTCCTTTTCGCGATGTCCCAAAATAAGCATTCCCTTTTTTGGGATGACGCACAATCAGTGACCGCATTCCAATTTTGGTAATATCTGCGTTAAGTTTTCAGATTTGCCCTTGCCCTCTATTTCTCTCTCCAGCTGCACCATTTTTTCACTCTCCTTCACTCATTTATCTTTTCTCTCTCCACTCATTCACCATCATATCTTCTCTTCTCTTTCCAAACTTTTCCACCTTTTTCCTTTAACAAATCAGCTAATGTCCACTGTAAGTACTCTAATGTCAACTTAAACAAGGTACTGTGCTCCGATAAACTATGTGGTAGTCATTTTTGTGGTGGAACAGGTATATGAATGAGGATAGTTGTTTGGATATAAAGCTTTACATTTAGATATGTGACAAAACCAAAAGAAAAAATGGAAAAAATGAAGATGTCTGGGTATGGTTTATTTATGTTTCCGAGAGCTTCCTGGATGGAGATTTGGGGACTCGTTTGGACTTAGGTGGTTTTACATTTGCAATTGAGATGAAGATGCTATTGATTATATGTCAACTACAGCCCATCGTCTTGGTGCACCATCTAGGTGGACAAGTAGAGTCCAACATGCATGATAATTGGGTGATTGATTAAATAGGAAAGATGATTCACTAGGCGGATAAGGTGGTCGACTAGGCGATTGATAATAGATGAGCACTGTAGTAATAGCAAGTCAAGTCCCATCTTCAAGAAAAAACGATTTTCTTTTTCTTTTCTGTTTTATATTTAGATCTCTCTCTACCATTCCTTGGACGCATGTGTGAGAGATCTTTCGGCTTCTGGTTTGGGAGGGGTAGGTTTGGACAGACTACCACAGGTCGAAGGTAGCAGGGTGTCAATGCCTGCAAGTCACCTCCATTTTCTTTCTTTTGGTCGAGAGAGAGAGGGTGGAGGAAAGAGTTAGGGAACATTGTAGGCCATGATTTTTCTGGTCTAAAATAAGTGAATTCTTGGAAGGGGTTAATAGGGTAAAGCAATGCATTTTGACCACTCCCTTAAGATGTGTGCAATTTCAAACCTAGCACTTATTTTGGGGCAGAGGGAGTATCATTTGTTGTACAGTATGATTTTATGCAAGTCTATTCTCCTGTTACATTTATACTTTCCCCGCCCCCACTTAAAGAAACAAGGAAAATGCCCTACATCCACTCCGACTGATCTTGTCATCTCTTTGGCCCATGTTTATAAACTTAAGCTAGGAAACTTGGCTAGATACAAGTAAGCTTAGCTTTTAGTGGTTCTGTGTGTTTGTGATCTTGCATTTCCTGCTGATGAGAAGATAGAAAATGAAGTTCCCTTCCTCCATTCTGGGAAGGAACATGCTCTTACATGTCAGTGGGGAATAAGAAAGAGTTCAGTCCTTTATGAAATGTAATAAATCTTGGCATTACTTAAGAAGCTGTAAATTCCAAGGTACTTTGTTTGTGACGAAGGGACTCCTTCAACTTGCAGTGTGTACTTTCTGAGGCTCAAGTATATGCTGTGTGCCATGATCTCTCGCTAATTTAAAACCTTCTAACTTGAACTTGCATCTAGTGCTACGCCCAAATATCCGACATATTGAAACATGCATAATTGCCCTCCACCCTCTTGGTTATCGTTCTCTAAATAATTTTGCTGTTTGAAGTGCATTTGATGCATGTGTGGAATTAATTCCCCCCATTTTTCTCTGCATGAGTAGGTCAATAAGATGTCCCTTCATGTTCTTAGCCAAGCTGTGTATGAATTGGAGCAACTCGCAAGGTGAGTGCATGTTTACTGTCTCGATACTGTTGTCGTATGCAACCTTCATTGCAAGAAGACTTGAATTATAAAAAAATAAAAATAAAAATCAAACTTGGCCGCAGTTGGGTGCCCAACAAGTTTTGCCGGAGTAGTTGTTTACAGATTGTATCTCCTGCAGGTCGAGGCAGTAGAAGCTAGAAGCTAGAAAACCATTGGAAAATCTCATGCCATCTTCACAACTATGTCCTGCCTTCTGTCAGTCATCAGAGCGTGTCCCGCCATCTTCTCCAGACTGTATGTAGTACTTGAACCTAACAGCTGAGAACCCACGACAACTGGACAAACATATGCGCTTGTGGTTGAACCATTACCTCTCAATTTGAAAATTTGTGAATTGAACAGAATCAAACGCCATCGGTTTGGACAGTTCGGTTTGTTCGTTTTAAACGGTTCAATTTAGTCGGTTTGGATTGATTTGCGCCCATTTAAAGATGACATTCTTTTGCACACTATTATTAGATCTACCAATACTTAAATATTAAAGTTATATTTCTTCTAAATTACATATAATATTGTTACTTTCAATATATATGTATGAGAAAGAATGACGAAATATGGAAGAGAGTATGTCACCATAATTGTGTTATAAATGCTCTTATTATTTTATTTTCTTTTAACTTTCAAGATTTGTTTATTTATATTTGCTTAATACGATATATGTGAAAATTATCGACGACTGTTACTAAAAATAGATAAACATATTATATGTCAGGTCGGTTTAGTTTGACATCGGTTTCAAAATGTGAACCGTGAATCGAATCAAAGAAATGTAAAATCAAACCATTAAGATTTTCGAACGGTTCGGATTGGATCGGTTCGATTTGGTCGGTTTATTACTCATCTCTAATGGTTACTGCCCCTGTCGAATGAGGCTACCTTTTGTCAAAGCAATGTCCCTCTTTTTGCCCAGCGAGAACAAGTAGCTATTTCCGAACCGGATTTTGCTTCAAGGATAGAAAAAATTATATGCTCAGATAACTAAATAGACATGGTGCCAATTTTGCATTTGTAAGACATTAATGGCTCTCTTTTTTTGGAAACCATAAACTATCCTCAGATGAAAGCTGTTATCACTACTTGGACATTCAGAATCTTCAAGGTTATTTACCGGTGATTATCATGCTGGAAAGAGCTCGATTAATTACTTCGTACCAGATGTTTTGTTAGATTTTAGCTGAAGAAATTTGGACTTTTGAGTTTGATGATTGTACACCAGTTTTTACTTATTACCAGTTACGTCCACCTTTGTCATCAGAGATATTACTTTATCATGCCTTCTACAGACGATTGTTGGTAGCATTAGAGATGGAGTGCGAGTGGCAAAAGAGTTTCAATATTCGTGGTATATATTAAACAAACCGTAACAGGTGGTCTTATCCTAATCGTCTGTTTAGGGCAAGGATCTTTTGTACAACACTTATGTTATACAATAAAACCAATACCAATAAATGCATTTTAATGATTTCTCGCTACAAATTTAATAACTCCAAGAAACTTTTTGAGTGGATTTTTTTGTCACAAAAACAATGTCCTTTATATTGCTTAGTTCAACAGAGATTACTGAAAAAATAGCGAATTAAATTAATCAAGTGATATGATGTATACACCCCAGAATGCAAGTCCACAAGGCAGGAAACTTTTAGTTGCCGCACAAGTGTACCATTTCTCTGATGAGAATGACTTCGTGCTACAGTCATACTTAGGGTTCGTTTGACAAAATTTTTTTTTTGGTTTTCAGTTTTTAAAGAGCAACTTAATTTTATTTTTTTTACAAAAATAAGTGAGTGTTTAATAACCTTTTTTTTTTTGAGTTTTTTTTTTTTGGTGTTTGGTAACCCTTTTTATTTTGACTTTTTTTTTTGGTGGTTTGCGGTGGCGGTGGTGGGACGTAGCGGTGGTAGACAGTGGTGGTGGTCGGCGGTGGCTGGTGGCTGCCGGAGGCCGGCGGCCGGAGTTGGCTGCCAGCAGTAGCCGGCGGTGGTCGCCGGCCGCCGGAGGTGGCTGTCGGCGGCCGGCGGTGGTGGCCGGCGGCCGGAGGTGGCTGCTGGCGGTGGGAGGGTGTTGGTGGTGGTCTCAAAAAAAAAAACCAAAAGTGAAAAAAAAAAAAAAAATCAGTTTCTGGAGTTTTTTTTTTCCTCTGCAGTTTAAAAACTGGTTTTTTAAATTGGAGAAGGAAAAAAAAATGGTTACCAAACGCACTTTTTTTTTCAGTTTTCGAAACTGAAAAAAAAAGTTGCGTCAAACGTGGCCTTACTCTAAATCATTCTTCTTCATCTGGGCGCCTGAACTCTACTAGATCATATTCTTAAAGAGTATGAAACCAAACAACAATCCCCTAAACCAGAAGTTTGCAGCTACTAGAAACATCTCCCATCTATATAAACTTCTTTTGCAACATTCCCTCCAAGATTATCAACCGTCATTTACTACCCACAAAACATAAAAGCAGGGCAAGCACTCCTCTTTTCCTAGTCATTCAGCTGCTGGTCGATCATATACAAATTACTTGCACAACTGAACCAAGAGAATGTCACCTGCTCTTGCTCTTTGTGTCTCCCACCTTCCCACCAGCAGATCTCAGGACCTTTCAAAGGATACCCATCTCCCCACAAGTGCCAATAAGGAAAAACCATTTCAAAGAACAACTGTAAGAAACAAAACTGGACAGGCGAAAGCTGTTATATTATACCACGTATACTGGTTTCGGCCTTACGGGAGGAGCTCTAGTGCAGCCTGCAAGAGCTCAACTAGAGAGCCCGGAGGAAGCCACTTAAAGCAGAATGTCATACTCGAGATTCATAGGAGTACCTAGATGAAGATGCTGTCAAGAAAGTAGACATATTCGAGAACGGGATCGTGTCGGTTGCTGAGATATAGATCCTGCGCTAAACAAAATTCAGAGGGTCAAAGTACAGTTGCCTGGATTGCTAACAGAACTGCTGAGGAAACTCTAAGAGAGAGGCATGGATTTTGCCCTCGTATGTATACGCAAATAACACTTCAAATCTTTCACAGCAATTGTTTGACCTATTCTCTGATCGCTTAATTAATTTTTTTGAGCAGGTTGTAACTTGATGACTTAAGTAATAGGCCATAAAACGAGGAAAACAAGAACAAATTTCTAGAAGGTATTAGGACTCAGATTTGATTACTGGGATCCGAAAAACTCTTCAGACTAGTAAAATCCAATAAAAATACATCAAAGCTGGTAAAATTCCATCTTTCCATGTTCCCCATAAGCACATGATCATACTAATATCTTATACAGGAGCAAAGCTAAATTCCAGAGGGAGCCGAATACTGGTGTAACATTTGACGATGTAGCTGGAGTAGATGAAGCAAAGCAAGATTTCCAGGAGATAGTTGAATTCCTAAAAACCCCAGAAAAGTTTGCTGTAGTGGGGGCCAGGATTTCCAAAGGCGTACGATTAGTCGGCCCAACTGGGACTAGAAAGACATTGCTGGCCAAGGCCATTGCTAGAGGAGCCGGAGTCCCATTCTATTCTCTCTCTCGTTTTGAGTTTATTGAAATGTTTGTTGGGGTGGGGGATTCAAGAGTGAGAAATTTGTTCAACAAGGCAAAGATGAATTCGCCCTGTTTGATTGTTAAATATCTTCCTTATTAGTTTGCGACAAAATTCCAGTGAAAGTGGATCAAATGAATTATGCTCATCATATTTCACAGATAGTGGATAACAGGTTTTATGACTTAGAATTAGAGATTAATTGATTTTTCTTATGTATATAAATACATGCTCTTCTCAATCCAAAGATACACACAGAAAACATTCAGTCAATTCTCTTTATGTCTTAATTTATCTCTTCTCTTTATTTTCTTAAGATGGTCATCCTTCTAATATTTGTTTTCATTCCAAACCTTCAAGCATTTCAAACTTTCAAACACCAGCAATATCAATGTCAGCATGGATCCATCAAATCCATATTTTGTTCATCATTCAGATCATCTCGGTCACTTGCTCATACCCATCAAATTAAACGGAGCCAATTATCCATCCTGGAGTAAATCCATGATTCATGCCCTCACAGCCAAGAACCAAATTGACTTCATCAATGGATCCATTAAGCAACCTTCAAAAAAAGATCAGTCAATAGACTACGCTTTACAAAACCAATGCAACAACATGACTTTATCATGACTTATTCACTCGGTGGAACTGGATCTAGCCAAAGGAGTCATTCATGCAAAGACCGCCTATCAAGTGTGGAAAGATTTCAAAGACCAATTTTCACAAAAGAATGCGTTAGCTATCTACCAAATCCAAAAATCATTGGCTTCTTTTTCACAAGGTACCATGATTGTCTCAACTTAGTTCACCAAACTCAAAGGCCTTTGGGACGAGTTAGATACATATCAAGTACTTCCCACTTGTAAGCAGATGAAAGCACATGATGAGCAAAGGGAAGAAGACAGTTTAATATAGTTTCTCATGGGTCTCCACGACACCTATAATGTTGTACGTACAAATATCCTCATGATGTCGCCACTGCCTAATGTATGACAAGCCTATTCCCTTGTTATTCAAGAGAAAACACAGCAACAAGTGACACCGGAATCAACTGAAATTTTTTCCATTGAGGCTGCAATTTAGAGACATGGAAATAATTTCTCAAATAAATTCAAAGACAAGCATTACAGACATTGCAATTGAGAAGATCATACAATTAAAAGTTGTTGTATTCTAAAATTTCATTGTAAGTATTGTGATAGAAAAGGTCATACAAAGGACATATGTAAATTTAAAAATGGGACATGGGTTCCCAACAACACATGAGGCCAAGGTAATCGATACAACACTTCACAACAGCGGCAACGTGGGTCTCAAGGAAATGCATTCAATTCATTTCATGTTGCTAATGCAACATATTCTTTTCAATCTACACATGGGGTCCATTCGCAAGACACAATAGTTCACCCGGGCTTTCCACAGATCAACTTCAACAACTTGCTTATGCCTTGTCTATGATAACTCAAAATCAGAAGTCTCTTGGTAATAGCGAGGCTTATGCAAATGCTGCAGGTCTATCTCTTTTTTAAAATGCTTCAATTAATTCTATATTCGCTAAGCCTTTGATTTTGGATAGCAGAGCTACTGATCGTATCACTCCCGATTCTACGCTTTTCACTCAAACGAATTCCTCATCAATACCCATTGTCAATTTACCCATGGGGTCTTCTGTCTCAATCAATTCTATTGGCACCATATCATTTAACTCAAATATCACCTTAGATAACGTTTTATGTGTTCTTTCTTTTCATTTAAATTTGATGTCTGTTAGCAAACTCACCAATGATTTAAATTGTTGTGCAACTTTGTTTCCCTCCTTTTGTGCTTTGCAAGACTTGGCTGCGAGGAAGATGATTGGCTCGGATAAGTAGCGTGGTGGTCTCTATTACATGTCCCCACTACGATAGGCACCTGTTTCTCATCAAGTTTCACAACCCTCTAATTTGTGGTACATGCGTCTAGGACATCCATCACCACTTCGCCTAAGATTATTGCTCCATTATTGCCTTTTCATAATATCTATTTTGATAATAATTGTGTTGTTTGTCCTATGGCTAAACAGACAGACTTCCATTTCCTTCAAGCACTATATCAACTTGTGCTCTATCTGATTTGTTGCATTGTGATATATGGGGTCCACACAAAGTATCCACTCATTCAGGGGCTCGTTTTTTCCTTACAATTATGGATGATTTTACAAGGTGCAAATGGTTATTTCTTATGCAATGCAAGTCAGAAACTCAAAAACTTTTGCAGTCTTTTATTGCTTTTACTAAAACTCAATTCCATGCCTCAATCAAAGCAATCAGAGTAAATAATAGCAAAGAATTCTCGTCCATGCAAAAAAAAAAAATCACTCTCATGGTATTAAATATCAACATACTTGTGTTTCAACTCCACAACAAAATGGGGTAGTTGAACACAAGCTTTCAGTCTAACTGTAGCACGTACACTACGCTTTCAGTCTCACTTGCCCCTTACCTTTTGAGGAGAATGCGTATTGACTGTTGTCTACCTTACCAACCAATTGCCAACACCATTGTTATCTTCTAAGTCACCTTTTGAATAATTGTACAATCATCCACTATCATTTGATCACTTGAAAGTCTTTGGTTGTCTGTGTTATACAACTGTTGTTCATTCCACACATAAATTTGATTCCCGTGCCAAACGTTGCGTCTTTGTTGGGTATCCTACTGGTCAAAAAGATTTCAAACTTTATGATTTGACAACTAAAACTTTTTTGTTAGTCGTGCTGTCAAATTTTCTAAAACTATCTTCCCTTTTATGTCGGCTACACATCCAACTTCCACATTGCCTTATTTTTCTCCCTACTTCATGGAAAATTGGCAATCTTCACTGTCCTTACCCATAAACATCCCATTTTCCCAACCTCAACCCACCGAGCTCACAACCATACAAGAATCTACATCTTCCATACAATCTTCCTTAGCTGAACCAACAATTACAGAGGATATTTTTCCTAATCCTACCTAATCTCTTACAATCCTCGCCTCCAGCCCAATCCACTGAACCTATTTCAAACTCTTTAGTTTCCATCATTCCTTCCCCTTCTCCCCTGTGCCAATCCCTTCGGCCCAAGCAACCTCTAGTATGGCATAAAGACTACATACTGTCAGCACAAGTCAATCATCATTCCATAATGCCAAGTTCTACGTATCTCACTTTCTTTCAAACTCTCGTATCTCTTCTGCCCATTGTACTCTTTTAGCCAACATTATAGGTCATACCGAGCCTCAGTCATATGCTCAAGCTATCCTCGATCCACATTGGCAGCAAGCAATGAATACAGAATTAGAAGCATTGCAACAAAATAAGACTTGGAGTTTGGTTCAACTTCCTGCTGGTCATAAACCTATTGGCTGTAAATGGGTTTATAAAAGCAAATACGGATCTGATGGCACAATTGAGTGTTATAAGGCTTGCCTTGTGGCAAAGGGATATACTCAAGTTGAGGAAATCGATTATTAGGAAATATTTTCTCCGATAGCGAAACCCACTACACTTCATTGTCTTCTCACTATTATTTCTGCTCGACATTGGTTCGCCTACCAATTAGATGTTCAAAATTCTTTTCTTCATGGCGACTTGCAAGAAAAAGTGTATATAGAACCTCCACCTGGTCTCCGCCGATAGGGGGATAACATTGTATATCGGCTCCACAAATCCTTTTATGGCCTCAAACAAGCATCAAGAAATTGGTTTCTCACATTTTCAGAGACCATTCAGAGGGCATGTAATCAACAATCAAAGGCTGATTATTCTCTTTTCACCAAAGCTAAAGGTTTATTCAATGTGATCCTCATCTATGTTGACGATGTACTTTTCACTGGGAATGATCTTCAAGAAATTGAACATCTCAAAATTTCTTCTCAAATGCTTCCGCATCAAATATCTTAGAGACTTAAAATAATTTTTGGGTATTGAATTCTCTTGTTCAAAGAAAGGCATTTTCATGTCTCAGAGAAAATAAGAGAAAATATGCACTAGATATTTTACAAGATTCAGGACTTCTAGGTGCACGCCCAGATAAATTCCCAATGGAATAAAATTTAAAGCTCACTCCTATAGATGGAATTTTAATGAGTGATCCAACTAAATATAGAAGATTAGTTGCCAAATTGATTTATCTTACCCTCATAAGGCTTGGCATAGTCTATTCTGTTTGAACATTAAGTCAATTCTTGCACGAGCTTCGTAAACCTTATTGGGAGGCAACCATACGAATCCTTAAATACATCAAAGGTACTCCTAGTCAAGGTTTTCTAATTCCTTCCATGAACAATCTTGCTTTGAAAGCCTTTTGTGATTTAGATTGAGGAGGTTGTCGTATCACAAGGAGGTCAGTCACGGGATATTGCATTTTCCTTAAAAATTCTCTTGTCTCATGGAAATCCAAGAAACAAGCTAATGTTTCTAGATCATCAGCAGAAGTAGAATATCAAGCTATGTCAAATACATGTTTAGAGCTAACTTGGCTACGTTATATTATCCAAGATCTAAGGGTTCTAGAGGTAGCTCCCACGCAATTATTTTGTGACATCAAGTAGCTTTGCACATCGGGGGAAATCCTATTTTTCATGAGCCCACGAAGCAAATTAAAATAGATTGTCACAATGTTCGAGAAAAACTACAAGCCAGAATGATCAAAACGTTATATGTTCCTACCCGTTTTCTGTTAGCAGATGTCTTCACAAAAGTATTGGGAAAAGATCAATTTGAGACACTACGTAATAAGTTAGGACTTCATGATATCACTCTCCAATTTGAGGGAGGGTTTTAAGGAATATCTTCCTTATTGGTTTGTGACAAAATTCCACTAAAAGTGGATCACATGAATTATGCTTATTGTATCTCACTGATAGTGGATCACATGAATTTTGCTCATCATATCCCACTGATAGTAGATCACGGGTTTTATGTCTTAAAAGTAGGGATTAATTGATTATTCTTGTATTATATAAATACATGATCTTCTCAATGTAAAGACACACAAAAAAACATTCGGTAAATTCTCTTTATGTCTTTATTTATCTATTCTCTTTATTTTCTTAAGAATTTTCATTGACAAGATAGATGTTGTTGGAAGGCAGAGAGGCACTGGCATTGTGGAGGAAACGACGAGAGAGAGCAAACACTAAACCAGCTGCTCACAGAAATGGATGGTTTCACTAAAAACAGTGGAGTGATTGTCATTGCTGCTACTAATAGGCCTGAAATTCTTGATTCGGCTTTACTTAGGCCGAGAAGATTCGACAGACAAGTGAGTTCCTGGTTTCTATTCGTCCTTCATAATTTTGATGTTATTCAAAAAAATTTCTTAGCTTCTTGTTGAGGAGGCTGCCAAGGAAGTGGGTTCGCAGTCGACGTGGAGGTGCCACAAAGAATGCAGTCTGAGTTAGATGTCAAGTATGCTGATGTGGGACACAGTAAGGATAGAGCAAGTACAGAGACCAAAGGCTTTCCAGACAGAGCCTGATGATGGTAGTGCTGCGAGGGCGATGGTGCGTGATGAATATAAGACGACAGGCACGGTTCGATGCTTGGGTCTAGAGTTAAGATCTTGTATGTTTCTCTCTAAAACTGTAGAGTAAAAAAGTGAAAGTGAGAATGAGTTCTGAAAGTGTGAAGTGTGAAGTCCCCCAAATGAATTCTCAAAACCCGTATTTGTAAAGGTTGAGATGATGATGTCATCAACCGACACATGGCACTCCCCAGGAATGACACGTCATCAAGGGATCCACAGGTGCCGGTGCTCTGCTCCACAAACTATCAGATCGCATATTCACCTGGCCTGGTCTGCACAATGTCGCTCTGTCTGTCTAAAAAGACTGGCTCCCAAAGCGCCAGTGTGACTATAGAACCCTCTTGATCTAGCCACCAGTCCAAAACACTTGCAGTGTCCTACAAGGTGTTGAGAGACACCAAGGATCTGGCAGCGGTGGGAAGACCTGACACCCAACTACCAGGCAGACTAGGTGTGATGCCCTCCAAAGACCTGCTCCCGTCTCGGAGAGACCTATGGGTCATAGTCCCTAGGGGTGTCGATGAAAGCCCCCAGTGCCAGAGCACACAGGCTAGTCACGTAGACACCCTAACGAAGATAGTGTCCCGGAGGAGTCACTTATCCTGCGGGTAAGTCCTTGTGCCGGAGCATTCGGAGTGCACCAAGGCAGTGTCCTTTGGAGGAGTTACCTACCCGACGGGCTAAGGTAGCATTCTGGAGCAGCCATCTACCTGGCAGAAAGGGAGTTGAAGCTTCCTGGCAGAGATAGTATCCTGGAGGAGTCGCCTATCTCCGCAGGTGAGTCTTAATACCGGAGCACTCAGAGTGCACTAAGGTATTGTCCCGGAGGAGGCGTCTACTTGATGGGCCGAGGTAGTATATTTGATGAGCCGTCTACATGATGGAAAGAGAGTCTTTGTGCTGGAGCACTTAGAGCTCCATGGTAGAGATAGTGTCCCGGAGGAATTGCGTATCCCTGTAGATGAGTCCTCATGTCAGAGCACTTGGAGCGGTAGTGTCCCAGAGGAGTCAGCCTACCCAACGGGTAGAGATAGCATCCTGGAGGAGCCATCTACCTAGCAGAAGGGGAGTCTTCATGCCAGAGCACTTAGAGCTCCCTAG
Source organism: Escallonia herrerae (assembly GCA_033070095.1). Classification (NCBI taxonomy): domain Eukaryota; kingdom Viridiplantae; phylum Streptophyta; class Magnoliopsida; order Escalloniales; family Escalloniaceae; genus Escallonia; species Escallonia herrerae. The sequence goes on along the minus strand of JAVXUP010000514.1, from coordinate 279,418 downwards.
CAGAGATAATGTCCCAGAGGAGTCGCCTATCCCCACAGGATGCTGCACATTTTGAGGAATGGGTCAAAGCATGTTCCATGACCAAGGCAAGATGCACATGGTGTGGTGAAAGGATGAACCAACGCGGGGTCGTGGTAGTGTGATAGAGAGTCAGGGGGCAAGAGTGTGTAAGCAGCGTGGCGCATGGGCGCGGCAGAGTGTGTGTGGTGCTGGAGGATGGTAGTGTGACAAAGAGCCAGGAGACACTACTATATCAGCAGTGCTTATGACAGAGAACCTGGGGGTGTGACTATATCAGCGATGCTGTGCATGGGCGAGCGGAGTAGGCGCTCGGGCGTGGGCGATGGGGATCGTGGATTTCGAGCTCAAGTGCTGATGATTGGGGTCATATGGGCGCTGATGAGTGTCGCAGACGGCGCATGGTCAAGGTGGAGAACAATAATTGAGGGATGGCAAGCCAACCTTTGAGGGAAGGCGTCCAACCCTCATTCGACCCCCAGGGGAAGGCCAAGGCCAATTCTCTTAGGCAATTGAGAATGTGCATTGACGGGCAGTGTGCGATGGCCGAGGCACGTCATGTGACAAAGTATCATGCAAAAATAAATTTCTTAATGACGACGTATCGTAGAAAAAGGCAAAAGACCTCACGGGTGTCCCTGGCACCAGGTGTTATCTCGTGACAGTAGTCATCTGCAACCATGCACCACTTCCATTATATATGCCCCTGGTACCGAGTATTATCTCGGGACAATCGTCGCCTGTGTCCATGCGCCACTTCTATATGCCCCTGGCACCAGGTATTATCTCGCATAGTCATCACCCACGCCCATGCGTCATTTTCATCACATGTGCCCCTGGCACCACGTATTATCTTGCGGTAGTCGTCGCCCATGCCCACTTCTGTGACATGTACCCTTAGCACCAGTTATTGTCTCGCGACAGTCATCGTCGCGCCCGTGCACCACTCTCATGTCTCGTGTTGTTGGCACCTCGCCCATGTGCCACACTCATGTCTCGTGACGTTGGCATCGCGCCCATGCGCCACTCTCATGTTACATGCCCCCGGGCACCACACTCATTCACTATACCATGCGCCCTCGTCGTGGACGTGGATCATGCTTTGATCTATCTCCAGAGTGTGTAGTATTCCGAGGGGCTTCGCTCACAGTGCTCCCGCATGAGGACCCTTCGCAGTAGGATAGGCTCATTATCATTGAATCTATCCCTGCTGCGGTGACGTAAATGACACTAGGCAAGCTTGAACTGTGACCATGTCGTAATCACGTTATTGGTGATCGTCAGCATCCCTAAGATGATGACCCCTAGGTCACTCCAAGACGGGAGCAGGTCTTAAGAGGGCATCACGCCTAGTCTGTCTGGAAGTTTGTCACAGGGACCCTTCCTCACCGCTGTCAGGTTCTCTCCCTATCTCTCAACGTACACCCTGTGAGATTTAGTAAAGGGCTTGGACCAATGGCTAGGGCAACGGCGTTCTGTGATCATGCCGACGCTGTGCAGTCAGTCTTTTTAGACAGGTAAAGCAACGCCGTGTGGGACAAGTAGTGCAAATATGGGAACCGATAGTCCAAAGAAGAACCGACATCTATGGACCCATTAGTGATGTGTCACTTTCAGGGGACGACATGTGGCAACTGATGACACATGCTGACTTTTGCCTATAAATAGAGGACCCTGGACTTCATTTTTCACAAAGAATTCTCACTCTAATAAAAATTACTTTTCCACCCTAGAATCCAGAGCTACTGAATTCTAGAGAGAGGAATACAATTTGACCTTAACATTGGACATAATATTGGACCCTAACTTGGACCTCAGCTTGGACTGTCGACTGTCAGTCCTGTTCGCCTCAGCCTTATCTCCACGGCACTACCACTCCTCTCGGCCTGTGTGGGAAGCCTTGCTCTCTACCCTTACTCCACTTTCATTGCATCTCACTTTGTATCTGGCAGCTAACACGGACTGTATCCTTTGTGGTACCTCCACATAGCTAGAAACTCATTTTCCTTGGCATCAGATCTTTAATTGATTTCAACGAAAGCTTCTGTTCCAAAGCGAACACTTTCATCATGTTGGAGCATCGAGAGATAATAGAGAGCACAATTTAAGTTTCAAGATAAGAAGAAAAGCATAATAACTACACTCATTAAGAACTATCAGTCAGAGGAAAGATCTACGGTCAATTTTTAAGCTAAACTACCTTCTTAATTCTTTATTTTTTTTAAGTTGTAATAACTTACAAGCATACACTGGAACAAAAGAGAGTGTCTGTTCCAATACATAATAGAACTTACGTGCTTTACACCTGTAGGACACTGACCCAAGGCCATGATCCAGTGCAGAAAGTCACATTGATCCCTTGGGGCCAAGCTCGTGGTCTAACATGGTTCATACCTAGTGAAGATCCAACTTTGATCTCCAAGCATCAACTGTTTGCAAGGATAGTTGGAGCTCTAGGAGGTCGAGAAGCTGAGGAAGTAATTTTTGGTGAACCAGAGATCAATATTGATGCAGCCGAGGATTTTCAATGAACAACTCAGATAGCAAGACAGGTACTTCTCACGAGACTTCACATTCGATGTATGATTGGAACGACAATGAACATTAGAGTAGCTTTGCACCTTAGCTAATGGTTATTCCTTGTTTTACCAAATGGTAACAATGTTTGGAATGTCTGAGATTAGGCCTTAGACATTGACTGAGCTAACAGCATAGATCAATGATGTGATACTGAGGATGCTAACACAAAACTCGATGTTAGAAAAACTTACAGAAGAGATCAACAAATCTGTACGAGAGATCATTGACAACGCATAAGAAATTGTGATGACCATATAAAGGAAAATAGGGAGGCAATAGATAAACTGGTGGAGGTTCTACTAGGAAGAAGACCCTCACATGAAGTAACTTTAAAGCAATCCTCTCAGAATTCAGTGTTGTACTTTTGGACATGACGAGCAACAACTCTATCCGAAAGATGATTGAGGCCTAAGTAAAAACATCAATATACAGTTCATGAGGATATTGAAGACTAGAATATCTCCAAATTGATGAATTTTACTTATGACGAAGACTCTTTTTATACTTTTTATATGTCAATCTAGATTCTAGTATCAACCTATTACAATCAATCTAGATCCTACTATCAATTTATTATAATCAGACAAGATTAACTAACTTAAAGAAGCTATTCCTATAATTATTTATGAAGATAAGTTAATAATAACAAAAGATCTTCCAATATCCTCCAATACTCCCACTCAAGTTGGTGCATGGAGGGTGAAAATGCCCAACTTGGTTAATATCTCATGAAACCGATCACATCCGAGTCCTTTAGTGAATATGTCAAGCAATTGGTTCTGTGAAAAAATGGGCCGAGTGACAAGTGTCTTTGACTGAATGTGCTGTAAAAAAAATGGCAATCAATTTCAATATGCTTTGTTCGCTCCTGGAAAACGGGATTAACAACAATGTGAATAGCCGCCTAATGATCACTGAATAGTGGAACCAAAAAATTTTATGCCATTCGAAGGTCTCGTAAAAGTCATAGGAGCCAAATGATTTCATCGGTAGTGGTGGTCATGGCTCAATATTTTGCCTCAGCCGAAGAGTGAGAAACCACTATTTGTTTCTTGGAGCGCCATGAAATAGGAAGAGACCCAAGAAAGATAATATAGCCTATGGTAGATCTGCATCTCGTCAGACATCCCGCCCAATCTATGCCATAATATGCTCGTAATGAAAGGAACCATCTGAGAGAAGCATGATACCCTGTCCTGGGTCTCCTTTAAGATAACTCAACGCCTTATATGCAGCATTAAGGTGTGGTTGTCGTGGTGCATGCATAAACTGACTAAGAATATGTACCCATAACTAATGTCTGAATGAATGACGGTGGGTGTTTGATAACCCAATTTTTTTTTTTTAGTTTTTCTTTGGGTGTTTGATAACCTAGTTTTTTTTTTGTGGTGGTTTGCGGTGGCGGTGGCCATTCCCTCAGGCTCATTCAGAGGCACCAGTAAATCTTGTAGGGCAACTTCCTATAGCGATCGGCCTTCCTCTAAGGAAAGGAATGAAGTTTGAAGGAGAGAGACATGCTATTCTAGTAGAGCTCGATTGATCACCGCGATGGCGTTCATTCAATCAAATATTTTATGCCAGCCCTTGCAATTTCGCTTTACTGAACCTGGCCATATGAGTTGATAATATTTTGGTTCGCTGACTTTGGATGCTCCTTTTGCCATAATGATGGCAGGCAAGTGTTCGTGTAGCCAGATCTGGAGAATGGTGATAGAGCCATGCAATGATTCCATGAGATTACCTGGGCAGAGGAGGGGTCCTCGCACCTACCATCTCAAACGCTCCAGTATGATTCACCAAATCCATTAGGGCTGGCCAAGGGGCCATTCCCTTGACTCGTACTAATGAGAATCTTACTCCACGGGAAATTGAACAAAAAGCTGTCGAATTGGCCTATTTTTTGCGTGTATCAATTCCTTTGAATTGAATTAGGGTGAAGGCTAAGGCCCAGGCTACGGTGGTGGTGGCCGGCGGTGGCTGGTGGCTGGCGGTGGTCGCTGCCGCCGCCAGCAGTTGCCGGCGGTGGCCGCTGTCAGTCGCCGACCGTGGTTGCTGGCTGCCGGCGGTGGGAGGGTGGTGGTTGTCTAAAAAAAAACAGTTTTTGGACTTTTTAAAAAGCCTTAATTTAAAAACTGAGTTTTTAAACTGAAGGAGAAAAAATGGTTACAAATGTAACTTTTTTTTAAAAAAAATTTCAAAATTAAAAAAAATTGAAAAAATAATAGTCAAATAGGGTCTTAGTTTTCTATGGACTTGTTCAATCGGTTTTGTCGCAATTAGCATTGCTAAGAGCAGTGGCATCGAAATGCTTGAAAAAGAATTCTGACCATGATAACTTTTCAATCATTATCGATCAGTGGTGCTACTGTTGCAACATGGCAGTGGTATTTTTGTTGTATCACCGTTTTGTGCATAGTCATTCCATATTGGGATTTGTGTCCGGTTTTAGCTAATTGCTTTATCTAACTCATCGGCCGTTTTCTCTTGCTGACCCCGAAATTCGTGCCCTTTAGTTTAGCGATCAACCCTTGGCGACATAAGTTTATATTCACCCCTTCTTTTGCATTGAACATGCAATACCAATTCACCCTTTTTCAACGTGTGAGTCTGCCGAATGGGTTGCTATATGATGTCACTTGAAAACTCAGGGCTTTGTTTTTCTCTTTTTGTTTTGTTAATAATTTCTTTTGCTCTTGATTCAACAAAACGGTCATCACTTTGAATTTAACTCCTTTTGGCGTGTAAATGATCATAGTGGTTTTAGCCAGATGCAAGCATTAGCAGAAGTTGTATCTGGCCACTCTTTATCATTGTTTTTCCTTCTTTGGTCGTGTCAAGTTCATACAAACTCTAGTTTAGGCGATTTAATCTTTGCTGTGTTTTATTTTGTTTTCTATTCGGTGTGTCTAAGTGTAAGTGTATTCTAAGATCGCTTTGGACACTCCTTTGAATTATTTGTAATATCAGTTTATGTTTATGCCGTATGACATTGTATAGCTTATGAGTGACACTTAATGCGAGCCTTAGGCTTCTAAGTGCATTTGACCTATAACTTTGCATCGTCTGGACAGCTTTTGGCGTCTCGCTCAATTTATTGAATATATGTTATCTTATTCTGTGAGTCATGTGACGGTATATGTAATCTTTTCTGTTTCTGACTTATTAAAACGTGGGTTAACTCAGTGCGATGAGTTAGAGATCGCGATCTTATTTTCTGAACCTGATTTCGCTTGTCAGTGATGACATGTGTGACCTTATTTTGACTCACTCTCTAGTGTCTGTCTCTGTACAAAAATATATTTTGGCATTTCAAAATTCTTTTGTGTATCTGTTCCGTTAAAAATTCTGTATGTCCACGATTTTGTTTTCTCAGATATTTTGTATTCTTTTTAGTTGGTCCGTTGAGTGGCCTTACTCGGTATTTGGCTTACTCCCTTATTATTTTTCATTTCAGGTGATCAGTAGGTGGAATTGAATTACAGGGCTAGCTGTGTGACTGAGAGCTAACAATTTTTATCTCGGAGTCAGTATTAGTATTTTTAAGTATAATAATTAAGACAATTGAATTTGTTTAGAATTTATTTTAGAACTCCGTGTCTGAGTAATTTGGATTATATAAATGCTTTGGGCCACTATGACATTTATTGATATATCTTTATGTTTGATTTGTAGATGTCCAGAATGATCACTTGGGAGGCTTTTTGATATTTTAAGATTTTCTGACTTTGTTTATTTGATAGTAACGTTCCAAAAATTCTGGAATGTTACATAATACACCAAAGTTGTTACAACGAAACAGTAAAGGAAGAAAAGAATTACATATAGAGAATAAAGAGAAGGCTATCACCTAGCGGTTTCTTATCCGAGCCTCGAAGAAAACTAGAGCCTTTCTCTTTCTTTCTTTATTTATTTTTTCTCTTCTTTTTCATCTCTTTTCCTTCTTTTTCCTTCTCCCTTTTGACTTCTTCAGAAGCAACCTTGTCCCTCCTTTTTTTTTTTTTTAAATTTCTGACTCTCCCCTACTTTTAGCCAACCAACAAAAGATTGTACTGCCTTTTGATAAGCCTTAGCTTATCTTTTCATTCTCTTTGGCTTCACGTGATAAGCCTTAGGCTCAAAGACTTTCCCTCTCCTCCGATCATAAGCCACTATTTCTTGTATGTTTTTATCTCCAAAAATATTCAAGTACTTCATATGCAATGTACTTCTTATTTGGATGGAAGATACGCCTAAGTTCATATCAATCTCTTCCTTGAAGCATCTCCGAAAGCATTTTATAATGAAGCTATATCCATTAATTTCTAGACTTTTTTTGATATTTTTTTTGTTGAAAGGCCACCGATTAAAATTTGGCTGACTTTTATTTGGATTAAGGGAAGGCCCAAGTCCTTCAAAATTTCGGTGCCAACAAATGCCCCTCGTGATTTAGAATTTTTGAATTTGCGAAAAGGCTGGATCACGACTTATTTGACAGCTCAACTTTTTCAGTTCTATCTTTTGGTGTAGACGCACCGAACAGCAACAATCTTGAAGTAGGTCATAAACCTTGCATTTCTTGTTCTCGTGCAATACTTTTTTCCTTTCTCCTGCAAGCATTATTCTTGTCGCTCATGACCAACTCAAATATCCATTTAGTCTTTCTTGGCTAAAAGCTTCCATTTGGTCTTTCTTGGCCAAAAGCTTGAGCCATTGTAATACTATTGAGAAAGTCGTTGAGGTCCCTTATTGTCACTTGAGAACTTCTTCGTGAAGATTCATCTTTTCTTTGAAATATGCCCCGAGTTGTCTGCATACCTGTATGATCAAGGCATCGTGTAGCTAAATAACTTTTGTTGGAAGAATGATTCTCTTTTTTTTCTTTAAAAAGTTCTTATTGTTATGACTGAACTTATGGAGTATTCCTCAAGCTGCCTACGAGCTAAAGGATCAAGTCATCACGTAGTTCAACAACTTTTTTTTTGAAATGGGAAATAAATTTATTATTATTATTATTATTGTGATTGAACCTGAGAAATATGGCCCAAGCTACCTATGTACCCGAAACCATCACATATTTTTTTTTTTTTTGATTCCTATGGCTAAACCTAGGAAATATGTCCCTGATTGCCTACGTACTCGAAGGATCAAGTCATCACGTAGTTCAACAACAAATCTTCCTTTGATTGATGTGACTAAACTTGAGGAATATGTCTCAAGCTACCTACGCACCCGAAGGATCAAGTCATCACGTAGTTCAAAAATAAATCTTTTTTTATTATTGTGGCTGAACTTGAGGAATAACCCCTAAGTAGCCTACGTACCCGAAGGATCAAGTCATCATGAGAACAAGGTCCCCTTTCTTGAACGACCGCAGTCTTATTCTTTTGTTAAAGGCACTTTTCATTTGTTGTCGGTACATTTCGAGACTCTGCTGAGCAATAAGTCTTTTCTCATCGAGGCTTTCTAGTTCAACCAACCTGAGTATTTGAACTTTGAGTGGCAAAACTACCTCGCTTCCAAACATAAGCGCATATGGGTGGCTCGGGTTGAGGTTCTAAATGTGGTCCAATATGCCCACAAGGCTTCAAAAACCTTCACTCCAACTCCTTTTGTTTTTGTCAACCATTTGTTTGAGAATCTTACACAGAGTTTTATTGAAAGCCTCTGTCAATCCATTTGCTGGAGCATGGTACATGAATGAGTGGTTATAGTTTATGTTGTACTTGGCATAGAGCTTATATAATGCCCCTTCCTTGAAGTACTTTGCATTGTCTGCAATGATGGATCGGGAACCCCAAATCTATAAATTATGTGGGTCCTGATGAAGTCTGCGACAATTTTTTGCTTAATATCTTTCAAGGTGACTGCTTCGGCCCATTTTAAGAAGTAATCAGTTGCCGCTAAGATATATCGGTGTCCTTTTAATGATGGTGGAGTGAATGGTCCTATGACATCCATCCTCCAAGTGGCAAATGGCCATGAATATGTAGTGAAATGGAAAGGTTCTGGGAGGTTGCGAATGAAATCACCATGAAATTGGCATGCCTTACACGTTTTAGCAAAACCAATACAATCAACTATCATAGTTGGCCAACAGTATCCTAAGCATTTTATCTGCATTTGTAGCTTATGACCAAACTGATGGGCTTCACAGGTTCCAGAATGGACTTCTTTCATAACCCCCTAAACCTCATCTTAAGCAATACACCTTAAGGGTACTCTATCTAAAGATCTTTTATGGAGAGTATCTTTTCACATTACAAACTATACGAAGCGCCTTTGAATCTCAGCTTATTTAGCACGGTCATCTAGTAACCTTCCATATGAATAGTTGAAGCCAGTCTAATGGGTCATCTTGTCTTTCTAACCTTTCTGATGTTGTAAGGACTTCATCCGCTTGCACATCCAAAATGACCTTTTCATATGGTTGTAATATTACTTGTGCCCAACCTGTGATGGTCATTTCCTTATTTTCAAAAAGGCCTAAAGAGGCGGCAACGCTAGCCAGAGCATTAACTCTTCTGTTTTACCCCTTACGAACATGTCATATCTGAAGCTTTGAGAATTTTGATAACAGATAATCTGCCCTCTCGTAATAAGGCAAGAGGTTGGGCTTTTTGATTTGGTATTCACCCTTCAGTTGCTTTACGATCAATTCTGAATCTCCAAGTCAAATCATCTGTCGGAACCTCTAGGGATAGCTCGAGCCCCGTAATTACAACCTCATATTCGACTTCATTATTCAAACAACCTTCTGTTAAAGAGAAATAATGAGGATTATGCCCCACTTTCGGTGTAATGAAGACTATCCCAATACCAGATTAGTTATTCCTTGGATTATTTTGTTTTTCACCATGAGGACTTCTCGAAGCATCATCGAAATATATTTCGCACCCTTTCTTAATCTATGTCTGCATGACCTTTTCCAGGGAAATCCAAATCCAGCGGAGAATCATCTGGAACAGGGTGGGCAACTAGAAAATCCACAAGGGCTTGTCCTTTGACCGCTTTTTGTGGAACATATTTATATTAAACGGGTGAAAAAAAACTACCCATCTTGCACGTTGTCTTGTTAACACCGGTCTTGACAGAATGTACTTTACGGGATTTGCTCTAGCTACCAAACGGATTATGTATTCTCCCAAATAGTACTTTAATTTTTAAAGAGCGAACACTAAAGCAAGGCATACCTTTTCCATGGTTGTATACCTTAGTTCGGCTCTAACTAATGTCTGACTCAAACAGTACAGGGCCTCTTTTGAAGAAAATAATTCCTTTGAAGAAACTGTCAGTAGATTTATATGTGGCCTCTTTTGTCCGTTGGTTCATGAATCTGAGATGAAAGTACACCCAGTTTCAGCCCATGAATTCTAATAAACTTCACATAATTAAAGGCTTCATCCTTTAAGCAAGTCAAAATCTTGGTTCTTGTTGTTTCAAATGCTTGGAGGGATATAACCATGCTCTGCCATTATCATGCACGCCACTCAGAATTCTTCATTCCTTAGCACATTGAAAGCAATATTATTCACAACTTTTGCCTTTACTAAAGTCAAGATTGCAATTTCTTTCTCTCTTATTGACCATTGAAGAAATAGCCTGTTGACAATGTCCAATGCTGCTTTGGTCATGCTCCTCGTTTCTTGAATTAATGCCATGTTGTGGTACTGATGAACTTAAGGGGTTACTTGATTTTCCTAAATCACTTAGTAGTTTTTGACGTCTATTTTCTATTGCATCCGCAACCTTTGCCATGTCACATGCATCATCGAAACTGTTGGACAAGATTTCATATTATTTCGCGCGATCTTGGACAAATGAAATTTTAATCTTGTTATTCCTCCAACAAAAACTTCGAGACAAGACTTGCAACAATTTCTTTTCCTTCATCAAGTACATATTCTCATATAGGATCCTTTTCTCTTGGCATTATGATATGTGATCAAAGGAACAAGAATTAGTAACTACATAAGAAAAACTTTTGCTTTGAAAATGACATACTAATATCTAAAGTGTGAATTTAGCAATGGCATGATTTAAGTGGGCGAATGACAAGACAGGCTAAGCACTTTGTTCAGTTTAGACCAATTTCGTACTTAGACATTATGTCAAACACCTTCCATGCATTACTTGCTAGCATTATACAAACAACATAATCGAAGATTTGTACACTTATTTCACTTACCCAAGTTAATGCACTTGTATTTTTGCCTAAATACATAGACATATCTGCATACATCTACACAATATGAACTTGTTGTAACAGTTAGGAAAAAACAAAAAGTCAATCAATGTAATCCTCGATTTTACTATTCACATATATATATATATATATATATATATATATATATATATATATATATATATATATATATATATATATATATATGCATGGTATATGGCGTTTTCAAGCATAAGTTAGTACTTAGTATCGCCTGAATTAGTGTAATATATGTGTGAGCTTTGACAGACCTAGTTAAAGACTCCTGACAAGTAAGCACACTAGTCTCACACGGTCAATAATCTAAGCCTTAAGCATTCAGTCACCGAAGAGATGAAAGGAATATAGTCCCCAAAGCCTTCATTAAATAAGCTAATGCTCGAGGGTCAGTGACACCGAGACTCCTTGCCAAACCTCAAATTCGAGATCATCAAACCCAACACTGAGAGATTGGGATAAGACCTCGTGGCCACAGGAAGGGGGTTATTTAAATCTCATAAGAAGTGCTCTTTGGGACCTAGCAAAACATCTGGTTAGGTGGTTGGGAGCAGGCATGTGAATTGTGCTGAGATAAAGGATAAAATCCACTGGCCTTAACAATTTACTACAAATGTCCGCAATGGAGCATAACGTCTTCTCAGAGTTCTTGGGCAGCTACTCCTTAAATTATTCCTTATATAACTCATCCTCCGTACCCTTTGGATGGGCAAACAAAATCTGTTTTAACTCGTTCCTCCTTTTTGTCCACATTAGTTGAATCTGCTAAAGTGGAAGTGCAACTTCACTGTCAGTGTTCACCGTTAGAGAAATGTGACTCCTCATTGACCACCCCGCACATTTATTATATACTACCATGTCTTAGCACAAAGAAAAACAAGAAAAGAAAAGCATAATATATTAACCAATACTCCATCAAAATCACTAGTAGTATCACAGTTCTACCATTTTCTTTTTCCTCCCAATCAAACATCCACAACCTACTTCTTCCCGATCTCAGCGTAGACACGGTTCATGTTCCACTCTTCTTATTTCAAGCTGTCCATCCTTGCATATAATGAGTATAGTCAATAATAGGCTCACATGTAGCATTTCTGCCATGTCTTCCAAAAAGGCCCTCAATAGGGAGAAGGGGGATAGGAAAATATTTCACACAATAGCTTAACCCTCGATAGTCGGGATCGATATTTCATAACCGTAAAATATCTTCTATCCAACACTTGAAGACGGGACCCAACTTTTCTTTTCTTCTTGTTGTTTTCTTTTGTAGATCCAATAAGTTATTAAATTTACTAAAAGAGCATAAAAGTCAACATCTTCTTAAGAGGAATAGAGGAACCAACCTTTGGACAACAATCAAACCGTGTAGATTTCTCATTCACATCAAAAGCACCACCACTTTCTAGCGAACAAAAAATTACCCCGAAGACATGTCACTAATGCTTTCGTCACAAAAAATTCCCTAACTTGGTTCTTGTTCGTGTGCACCTCTTAATTGATTACGCTCAGCTCAGTCCATTTTGTTCTTATTGTAAATGTGACTTTTTGGATCAATTGAAGTGGTGCATAAGTTGCTTACTCTCGACATTGCTCCACACATGTATTTTGATTCAATTGATATGGTATTTGCCTTCCAAATTTCTCATCTCCCCCCCCCCCCCCCCGAAGTTTTTCATTTTTAAAACACAATGAAATAACCTCTGACACTATAACATCTAACCGTCTCACCCCATGACCTTCCACCCCCACTGTATAATTAACTACTTCCCTTCATGGGATTTTCGTTAGTTATTAAATATTTTTTGTCCCGTCTCATGCTCCTTTTGTACTTAATCATTCCCTCAGTCGACCGGCGGTGACTTAGGTCTCACCTTTATGCAGTTCACTTTCTGGGCAACCTCTTAAATTTTCGGCAACCCCGTCTTGACCAGAAGTCGTTCTCTACGTCCTCGTGACTAGTCCTTAACCGACCACTGAACCTCCCAATTTCTCCGCAATGGGAACCCAAATCCTTAAAAAGCTCACTTCCAACTCCCCATGACCACCGCCCGCCACCGAACCAAAACCACCCCCTCTCAATACGTCACCACCAGAGCCCGAGACCCCACCTTCGAAAAGCACATGGACGCCCACAAGAACCTCCTCAAAGTCATTGCTGTCCAAGACCTCCTCCTCCCCCTCCATCGAATTCCTCGATCGCCTCTCAAAAAAGTTCCACTTTAACCGCGGTGCCACCGCATTCCTCCGCCATTATCCCCAGATCTTCCACGTCTTCTACAACCCCACCAAGTCACAGCCCTACTTTAAACTAACCAAATCAGCTACTAAAATCGCCTAACAAGAGGCCGCCGCTGTATATGACTCGTTGCCACTTGTCCTTGACCGATTGCTTCGGCTTCTGTCTCTGTCATTAACAAAAACATTGCCACTTAGAGCGATCTTTAAAGTATAGGGGGAGCTCAGCCTTCCTGATGATTTTGAGGACTCGGTAATATCATAAAACCCCAGCTTATTTTGACTTTGTGATGCTGAAGAACTCAATACACATATGTTCCCAACCTATTTTGGTCGCACCCAAAGGCCCACTAGGGGTCCCATTTTGCATAACACGTCCGCACAAGCAACAGGCAATATTCAATAATTCCAACCGGTCAAAGGTGCACTCTCAAGTCACGTGCTCATCCTTGCGCGATTGCTCATCATGCTCCGACCGCCGCCCGTCGGCGCACCTTGGCGCTTACAGAAGGAAGTCGGCCTTGGTCTTCCCCTTGGGGTCGGCCTCGGACTCCCTCTGGGGTCGGCCTCGGCCTTCCCCCAAAGGGTTAGCCTTTGGCTTCCATACTTAGCATCTTCACTACTCTTTAAGGGGCCGGACGTCACTCCCCGACCCCTTTGCCCCGAAGTCACTCCTCGACCCCGGTCGCACGGAAGTCACTCTGCGACCCCCGCCACCCGGACGTCACTCCGCCGCGCCCATGCGCCATGCCATTAACACTATCGTGCTCCCGGCACCTTACTCACTCCACCGCGCCTATGCACCGCGCTGCTGATACAGTCATGCCCCAAGGCTCCCTGTCACACTACAGTGCCCTTGGCACCATACGCATTCCATCGTGCCCATGCGTTACGTCATCTCCACCCCGGGCACCATACACATTCCGCTACGCTCATGTGCCACATCACTGATACGGTCGCGCCCCTAGCTCCCTATCACACTACAGTGCCCTTGGCACCATACACACTTCGTCGCACCCATGCGCTGCGCCACTAACACAGACGTGCCCTCGGCACCTATTCACTCCGTCGCGCCCATGCACCGCGCCACTAACACAGTCGTGCCCCCTGGCTCTCTGTCACACTACCATGCTCCTTGCATCGGTCCATCCTTTCACCACACCATGAGCACCTCGCCTTGGTCGTGGAACATGCTTCGACCCACTATCCAGAGTGTGCAGCATCCTGCGGGGATAGGTGACTCCTTCAGGACACTATCTCCGCCACGGAGCTCTTCAACTCCCCTTCCGCAAGGTAGACGTCTCCTCCGGGATGCTACCTCGGCCAGTTGAGTAAACGGCTCCTCCGGGATGCTACCTTGACACACTCTAAGTGCTCTGACACAAGGACTCACCCGCGGGGATAGGCGAATCCTCCGGGACACTATCTCCGCCAGGGAGATTTTCAACTCCCCTTCTGCCAGGTAGACGGCTCCTCTGGGATGCTACCTTGGCCTGTGGAATAAGCGACTCCTCCGGGACACTATCTTCGCCAGGGAGCTCTTCAACTCCCCTTCCGCCATGTAGACTGCTCCTCCGGGATGCTACCTTAACGCTCTTCGAGTGTTCCGACACAAGGACTCACCTGCAGGATAGGCGACTCTTCCAGGACACTATCTCCGCCAGAGTGTCTTCGTGACTGACCTACGAGCTCTAGTACTGGGGGCTCGCGTCGGCACCCCTAGGGACTATGACCCCCGGGTCACTCCGAGAAGGGATCAGGTCTTCGGAGGGCATCGCGCCTAGTCCACCTAGCAGCTGAGCGTCGGGTTTTCCCACTACTACCAGGCCTGTGGGACTCTGCAAGGGCTTGGATTGATGGCTAGATCAAGGGGTTCTCTGGCCACACCGTCGTTGTGGGAGCCAGTCTTTCCAGACAGATAGAGCGACGATGTGCGGGGCAGGTAAGGTGAATATGCGATTCGATAGTCCGTGGAGCACCGGCAGCTGTGGACCTCTCGGTGACGTGTCACTCCCGGGGAGCACCACGTGTCGCATGATGACATCATCATCTCAACCTCTATAAATAGAGGTCTCGAGAATTCATTTGGAGGATTTCAGATTTTTAGAATTCTCTCTCACTTTCACTTTCTCACTCTAGAATCTCACTTTCTCACTCTAGAATCCTAGAGATAGAAACATACATGACCCAGACTCTGGACCTAAGTATCGGATTGTGACTGTCATCGTGTATTCATCCTGCGCCATCGCCCTCGCAGCACTGTCACCCTCAAGTTCTGTCTGGAAAGCCCTTGGTTTCTGCTCTTACTCCACTCTTACTGTGTCCCACATCATTACACTTGACATCTGACTCGGACTGTATTTCTTGTGGCACTTCCACATCGACTAGTAATCTAGTAGCCGCAGTTGAGAATTGGAGGGTCCTAGAGTGTTGTAGGGAGGGTTGAGGGTTGATAGGACCGAAATTAGGTATAGTTTTAAGCACGGGTATCCGCCAGGGATGAGGTTAGGGAAGAACTTTAAGGCGAAAGTGAAAGAGTAGTAGGGATTGGCTTATGTGGGGCCATACGAGGAGATGGGAGAGTAGAGGAAGACTAAGAGCGGGGTTAAGGCGTTGGAGAAGCGTGCAGTTGGGGTCGTTCACGAGTTCTTCAGTTTGACGGTGGAAGTGGAGAAGATTAGTCATTTTAGGAAATGGTTCGAAATGATTTGAATATAAGGGATTTGTTTCTGGATCACCCCGGGATGTTTTACTTGTCAACAAAGGGGAAGAGGCATACCATTTTTCTGAGGGAGGCTTATGAGAAGGGGTGCTTAGTTGATCCCAATCCGGCATATGAGGCAAGGAGGAAGCTGCTTGATCTTGTTGCTTTGGGACGTCGCGGACCTCGCGATGTGTCTCTGGATTCTAAGTCGAGGAATACTGGTCAGAACATTGATCGTGGTTTGCAGGAGTAGGAAAATAACTGAAGCAGTAAAATTCCAGAAAGTTGGTAGAGTTTAACTTTGGTGATGAAGCTCCTCAATCAAGAAAGGGATCTGATTGAGGAGCTAATGACAAAAAGGTTGATATCAAATTCATATGCAGCTAAACCATGAAGATCATGAAACTCAGAGGATGCTGTATTGATTAATGGTGGTTCTGACGTCTACTTGGATGGTCATGCAAGATGTTCACCGCAGTCATCACTTGCAAGAAGAAGGAAGCTTAAAGCTATTTACAGGGCATATTCGAGAAGGGAGGTCGATAGGTATCGAGAACCCTTGATTTGGGTGCTGAATTCGGGTACCAGTAGAATGGCTGGCAATTCCTTTTGCTGCTTGCACAAATTATATGTCGAATTAGTGCCCACTTTTCTGCTGTTCTGCAATTGGCTTAGCACAATTGAATGGAAGGTTCTGTTGAGGTGATTTTATCACGTCTGAGCTTTCTTTGTATGTCTTTCTTGTGTGCTTGATCCAATGATCGTAATATCCATTATTACTTATGTCTCATAAGAGTAATTTATTAAACTTTGTTTCAATATGTTATATCTGAGGCCCCTACATAAGATTTTTGACACGTTGAAGAGTGACACTGTTCGACACTTCGATTCATAAGCCTTTGCTTAACATGTTTTTATGAGAATCAAGTGGCTTTATATGTTTTGGACGACAAATATATAAACACTAAAGCTGCATATCCCGTCTTTGTTGCAGTAGTTACGTGTTTGTTGTTGGTAGATGGAAGTTTCATCCCTAGCGCTTGTCCGTAGTCCTTACAGGGTAAGTAAAAAGTGTTGGAATTGGGTTTTAAACCCATTGTGAGAAGCAATTTTGAATCAATTTTCAAATGGGTTCTAAACCATATTTTTGTTAGGGCCAAATTGATTCATGTTCATCTATTGGAATAGATGATCATGGTATATTCACATGTCTAAAACAAATGGAAGGTGAATGAGAAAATTGAAGTTAAAGTTGGTGGATCAACTTGAAGGGAAGAGAGAATCCCACATAGAAGAATTAAAGCAAATGTTGTCTCCTTATAAGGCTTAGCCTTGAGCTAAGGGATGGGCCCCTTGGGAGTACCCATGTTTTGTAAGGAGGGAGGACCTAGGTTGACCCAAGGTCCACCACGCGCGCGCCGCCCCGCCCCGTCCCGGTCCGTGGCTTGGGCTTGGGCCCATTAGGCTTTATTCTTTTTGGGACAAAAATATTTAAATAAATAAAGTTTATTTATTTATTTATTTATTTATTTTCCGAAAAGTTGTGACCTTTCCAGCTAAACAGTTTTTCCTGTGAAGAGTTGCACCCCCCAGTGGATACTGTGTATAAATACGAGTCAGTTTTACAAAAATAAACTAATCCCGAAATTATCTTCTGCAATTTTTCTTCTGTCTCGTTCCTGTGTCCGAAAGAGTTCTGTGCTTTTGTTTTGGTTCGCCGGGTCTGCAATTTGGAGTGCTCCTATTTCAAACGTATTGTCGTTGTATCCTGGGAGACTGTCGTCAAGAACCGTCAGCACCATTGCGGGACGAATAAGTCTTAAGGACAGTGAATCAAATTCACGCCTCGACCTTTTTCCTTTGCTGTTCTGCAATCTTCTTGTGAGTTGTAAAATAAACTATTATTTCTTTCCTTACGTTACTGCTGTTTTTGGAACCTTAACATATGCATGTTAGTATATTTTCGATATTGTTTTTCTGCACAAATATACACAAAGTATACGTAGAATCCAACATTCTTAAGACTTATTCTTGTTTTTTGCATACTTTGTGTTGCATGTGTAGAATCATTGCTTTCGAATTTCGTAATAGTGTTTTCAAAACAGTGTTCTCAAAACAGTGTTTTCAAATCAGCGTTTTCTAAATTTCGTTTTCTTATTTGATTCTGTCAATCTTTACGAAAATTATTTTCAGATTCAAAATTTAATTTTAGTGATACTAGACTCTGATTTATACTATTGTGATAGACTGGACTGTTTATTAATTGTTGTTATATTCTGTTGATAGATTTATAACAATGGCTACTAGTGAAACCAATTCGGAAAGTGGACCGATTAATCCCAACGTGCAACACGGTGGTGGGACTGTGTATGCGACGCCTTATGTGGCACCAACTCATGGTTCTGTTGGACTTGGTGAAAGACCGGAAAAGTTCAATGGAAAAGATTTCAAGAGGTGGCAACAAAAGATGTTGTTTTACTTGACCACTCTTAACTTGGCAAGATTCTTGCAAGAGGATGCACCAGATCTTGGTGAAAATCCTGACCGGCAAACTGTGGTTGCCGTGGAGGCTTGGAAGCATTCGGATTTTTTGTGCAAGAACTACATCCTCAATGGATTGGACAATGCGTTGTATAACGTATATAGTCCAATGGTCAATGCGAAAGCATTGTGGGAATCCTTGGAAAGGAATTACAAGACGGAAGATGCCGGCTCAAAGAAATTTGTAGTCGGCAAATTCCTTGATTTCAAGATGGTGGATTCTAAGACAGTGATTAGTCAAGTCCAAGAGTTTCAGCTTATTCTACATGATATTCATGCGGAAGGGATGGTACTTGGAGAGTCTTTTCAAGTGGCTGCTTTGATAGAAAAATTGCCACCTACTCGGAAAGATTTCAAGAACTATTTGAAACATAAACGCAAGGAGATGAAGCTCGAGAATTTGATCGTCAGATTAAGGATTGAGGAGGATAATCGCCAGTCCGAGAAGAAGGCCGGTAATTATCATCAAGAGGCCAAGGCAAATGTGGTCGAGCAAGGTCCATCAAAGAGGAGGAAAATTTCCGATTCCGATGATCCAAGCGGAGCAAGAGGCTCAAATTTCAAAGACGGTGAGAAGAAGAAGTTCAAAGGGAACTGTTTTGTGTGCGGCAAAGCTGGCCACCGTGCAAAGGATTGTCGTAAAAACAAAGGAAACTTTAAGAAAGGAAAGAATTCTCAAGCCAACGTGACCGAAGTTACCAAAATCACCGAAGACGTGACAGATTTGAATTTATCTGCGGTGGTATCCGAAGTCAACTTGGTTGGAAATCCCAAACAGTGGTGGGTAGACACGGGCGCTACTCGACATGTGTGCTCCGAACGAAATATGTTCACTACATATGAGAGCGCCAACAACGAGAATCTGTTCATGGGAAACTCTTCTTCTTCAAAGGTGCTAGGAATGGGAAAGGTGGTCTTAAAGATGACATCCGGCAAGGAATTGAGTCTCAACAATGTGCTTCATGTGCCAGACATTCGGAAGAATCTAGTGTCAGGCTCATTGTTGAGTAAGAATGGCTTCAAGCTAGTGTTTGAGAGTGATAAATTTGTACTCACTAAAGGTGGGATGTTTGTAGGAAAAGGGTACTTATGTGATGGTCTGTTTAAGTTAAATGTAATGACCATCGTGCCTAAAGTTGTACCAAATTCCGATATTAATAAAACTATTTCTTCTGCTTACTTGTTGGAATCTCCTAATTTATGGCATTGTAGATTAGGTCATGTAAATTATGGTTCCATACAAAAGCTAGTGAAAAATGGATTTTTGCCTAAAATGAATTTTGACTCACATAAAGCATGTGAAATTTGTATTGAAGCTAAAATGGCAAAAACGTCTTTCAAGTCAATTGAAAGAAGTACGGAACCTTTAAGTCTAATTCATAGTGACATATGTGACTTAAAGGTGGTACAATCTAGAGGAGGAAAAAAATATTTTATTACTTTTATTGATGATTGTACGAGATTTTGTTATGTATATTTGCTTAGAAGTAAGGATGAAGCCTTGGAAGCATTTATGCAATACAAAATTGAGGTTGAAAATCAACTTAGCAAGAAAGTCAAAGTACTAAGAAGTGATAGAGGTGGAGAATATGTTTTCCCTCTTGAAAAATTTTGTGCTGATCATGGAATCATTCATGAGACCACGGCACCATATGCGCCTCAGTCAAATGGAATTGCTGAGCGGAAAAATCGTACTTTAAAGGAAATGATGAATGCTTTGTTGATAAATTCTGGACTACCAGATAACTTGTGGGGGGAAGCGGTCTTAACCGCAAATCATATACTTAATAAAGTACCTCACAAGAAGCTGCAAAAGACACCTTATGAGCTATGGAAAGGTCGTCCTCCTTCCTTCAAATATCTTAAAGTGTGGGGGTGTCTAGCAAAGGTAGCTATCCCACCACCTAAAATGGTAAAAATAGGTCCTAAAACGGTTGATGGAATTTTCATTGGATATGCAAGCCATAGCTCGGCATATCGGTTCTTAGTGCATAAATCTGAAATTGACGATATACACGTCAACACCATTATGGAGACAAGGAATGCACATTTCTTCGAGGATATATTTCCTTGTCGAGTGGCACAAGAACGGAGTTCTTTAAAAAGAACTAGTATGGACCAAGAACCCTCACAAGAGGAAGATGAGCCAAGACGTAGCAAGAGAGCTAGAACGTCTACATCTTTTGGTCCTGATTTTCTAACATATTTGTTAGAAAATGAGCCTCGTACTTACAGTGAAGCAATGTCGAGTCCCGAAACTCCTCATTGGAAAGAGGCTATTAACAGTGAAATAGAATCCATCATGCAAAATCATACGTGGGAACTGGTGGATCTTCCTCCTGGAAATAAACCATTAGGGTGTAAATGGATTTTTAAGAGAAAGATGAAAGCTGATGGAACGATCGAAAAATATAAGGCCAGATTGGTCGTCAAGGGATATAGACAAAAGGAAGGCCTTGATTATTTCGATACATATTCACCAGTAACGAGAATAACATCCATTCGAATATTGATAGCTATTGCAGCTATCAATAATTTTGAGATACACCAAATGGATGTGAAAACAGCCTTCCTAAATGGAGATCTAAATGAAGAGATCTATATAGAGCAACCCGAGGGGTTTGTAGCTCCTGATCATAAGAGGAAGGTGTGCAAGCTTGTTAAGTCACTTTATGGACTAAAACAGGCTCCGAAACAATGGCATGAAAAGTTTGATAAAGTCATGATCGAAAATGGCTTTAGAATCAACGAATGTGATAAATGTGTCTATGTTAAAGGGACGGAAAAAGGATATGTCATTGTTTGCCTTTATGTGGATGATATGCTCATTATCGGGAGCAATAATGAATTCATTAAGGCTACAAAGAAAATGTTGGCCAGTAAATTTGATATGAAAGATATGGGTGTGGCTGATGTTATACTTGGTATGAAAATTACCAAAACATCAAATGGACTAGTCTTGTCACAATCTCATTATATTGAGAAAGTGCTAGACAAATTTAAAAGTTATGATGATAGTCCGGTTAAGACACCGCTAGATGTAAATTTGCATCTAACAAAGAATACTGGGGAAGGAATATCTCAATTAGAGTATTCGCGCATAATTGGTAGCCTAATGTATATCATGAATTGCACGAGACCCGATATAGCATATGCTGTCAGTAAACTGAGCAGATATACTAGTAATCAGGGAAAGAATCACTGGTTAGCTATTGTAAGAGTCTTAAGGTATTTAAAATATACCTTAAACTTTGGTCTGCATTATACAAGATATCCAGCTGTATTAGAAGGATACAGTGATGCCAACTGGATATCAGATTCTAATGAAACAAAATTCACAAGTGGATATGTGTTTACATTAGGAGGAGCAGCTATTTCTTGGAAATCCTCTAAACAGACATGTATTGCCAGATCCACTATGGAATCTGAATTCATTGCTTTAGATAAAGCAGGAGAAGAAGCGGAGTGGCTTCGTAATTTCTTGGAGGATATTCCAAATTGGTCTAAACCTGTGCCACCAATTTGCATACATTGTGATAGTCAATCTGCAATTGGAAGAGCACAAAGCAGTATGTATAACGGCAAGTCTAGACACATACGTCGCAGACACAATACCGTTAAAGAATTACTTTCTAGTGGAATTATCTCTATTGACTACGTGAAGTCAAAGGATAATATTGCGGATCCGTTAACGAAAGCTTTGACTAGAGAGAAAGTAAATACGTTATCAAGGGGAATGGGTCTTAAGCCTATGAACTAAAGAGTTGCCATAATGGAAACCCTACCTAGCTGACTGGAGATCCCAAGATCTAGGTTCAAAGGGAAAACCGAATTATGTAAATGCGACTCAGACAGAGCACTGTGGGGGTTAAAACCCTAATATCCATTCCTATGATGAGAAGACAGTGGCACCTTCAAAAGGTTAGGTTAAGCTATGCTTTTAATGACTCTTATATCTTGGAAATCCAAGTGGGGGGTGCAGTAAGAACCTCTAATAAGAAGTCACCTATGTGAGTAAGAAGTGGGCCGCTTCTATGAGAATTGTAAGGCTGAATTCTCAGAGAGTACTCATGAAAACCAGGAGTGTTCAGGGCCAAAATGAACACAACAATGAGAACCTCAAAACAATGTTTGAACGATACTGTGTGAAATTCTATTGTCTTGGTTTACACTAAAGGTTGAACAGTTCAAGACATCATGTTCACTGGTTAACCAGTAAATCCGATAGTTCTCACTAGGGAAGGTTCAAGGCCATCGGCTACCTATCCCGATGCAGTGTCTTTCTAAAGAACTCTTTCTTGTGTCAGTGTTTCTTTGTATTAGTGTCCAGTCAATTTTCTATTCATGTGGGGGATTGTTGGAATTGGGTTTGAAACCCATTGTGAGAAGCAATTTTGAATCAATTTTCAAATGGGTTCTAAACCATATTTTGGTTAGGGCCAAATTGATTCATGTTCATCTATTGGAATAGATGATCATGGTATATTCACATGTCTAAAACAAATGGAAGGTGAATGAGAAAATTGAAGTTAAAGTTGGTGGATCAACTTGAAGGGAAGAGAGAATCCCACATAGAAGAATTAAAGCAAATGTTGTCTCCTTATAAGGCTTAGCCTTGAGCTAAGGGATGGGCCCCTTGGGGGTACCCATGTTTTGTAAGGAGGGAGGACCTAGGTTGACCCAAGGTCCACCACGCGCGCGCCGCCCCGCCCCGTCCCGGTCCGTGGCTTGGGCTTTGGCCTATTAGGCTTTATTCTTTTTGGGACAAAAATATTTAAATAAATAAAGTTTATTTATTTATTTATTTTATTTTCCGGAAAGTTGTGACCTTTCCAGCTAAACAGTTTTCCTGTGAAGAGTTGCACCCCCCAGTGGATACTGTGTATAAATACAAGTCAGTTTTACAAAAATAAACTAATCCCGAAATTATCTTCTGCAATTTTTCTTCTGTCTCGTTCCTGTGTCCGAAAGAGTTCTGTGCTTTTGTTTTGGTTCGCCGGGTCTGCAATTTGGAGTGCTCCTATTTCAGACGTATTGTCGTTGTATCCTGGGAGACTGTCGTCAAGAACCGTCAGCACCATTGCGGGACGAATAAGTCTTAAGGACAGTGAATCAAATTCACGCCTCGACCTTTTTCCTTTGCTGTTCTGCAATCTTCTTGTGAGTTGTAAAATAAACTATTATTTCTTTCCTTACGTTACTGCTGTTTTTGGAACCTTAACATATGCATGTTAGTATATTTTCGATATTGTTTTTCTGCACAAATATACACAAAGTATACGTAGAATCCAACAAAAAGAAACACCTACAATGAAATTGAAATAAGTTTCTCATATATTGGTGGTGGGAAACTTCTGCCAGGATCAAAACAGGAAGAGGGAGAAACATGCTACAGCTTTTCATGTAACATGGAGGTATATATTTCTTCTATTGTAACATTTCATGCTTCTGGGTCAATTGTTGCTTGACTTATCAGACATGTACAAGACTGGCTTTTGCGGAGCATGATGTGGGGCATTTGGCTTGGAAGCTGGTTGTGGATCCTTTATTCAATTAAATTCCGAGTGCAGTTGGAAGGTAATAGTTGTAAGATTATGCAGAGAACAAGTTGACATTTTGAAGCTGTTTTTGTGTGAATCCTAGGAAGTTGATATTTCTAGTATACCGATAATATAAATCTTAGGTCTAAGAGAATGTCAAGATTAGGGCAGACAAGCTTGCGCAGACACCATTGACAGTGTGGAATGTCTAAGAATTGAATGTTGAATGATCATGAATGCAATTATTGTTATTTTAGTAACCATCTAACTCTGCTGTTACCGACCATACCGAGCTTCCTTTTCTTTTCCGACTCATAATGCCCAATGCCGAAGCACCATAAAACCACAAGCTTTCTTTCCTTTGCAAAACTGTAACCAATAGGTAGAATTGTGCTTGAGGTGATCGAAAGAAGATATCATGAGATGTTTTGTACACAACGCCGACCAAAAATGAAAATTTATTTGTAATGGCATGTGCCAGAGGGGTTGGCCATTGTTGTTTGGTTTTCTACGATTTTGGACATTCCGTCACTTTACATAATCCTGCTGTTATAAGTATTGCTCAAAGCTAGGGGCTGAATGCTAAGATCTCTATCGCTTTTTTGCTAGTTTTTGGCATAGCATGTGGCAGGATGAATAGGTCGATGTGCCGCTGTGTCTCTGTGAGGTGTTTTGGGTTGTACAGATATTATGCAGTTGAATGGCAGTAATGAAGTTCCTCTTCATTTTTGTTGTTTTTAAGAGTTGCTCCTGGCAACCGTTAGATCCTACCCTAATCCTAATTCCCATAGAATGGGTGATGCTTTTGTGTGCACCTGAGATACCTGCTACAAGTCATAACTTTTAAACATAATTGGAGTAGCAATTATTATAGTTAGTAACATTATTGCTGAAGATTAGTACAATGATAACAATCGATTCAGCTTATGAACATATCTTTGATTACTGCCATGTAGTCATTGAAACAATCCTTGTTTTAACTAACGCACCAAGGATCCTTTAAGAAACAATCAATTATGATCCAAGAACAACTGAGGGATACCATTATCAAGATGTCAGCAACACAAAAAATGTTCCTTTTCCCACAGGGTGGCGATGTTGTGGTGGTGGTCGTGATCTCAAATTGCGTTTTCTGGCTGGAGGCTGTCCGCTGCATTGGTTTGATTGGTATGGATGTTTACTTTTAACATAAAATCAAAAGGTTGTCTTGAAGATGTGGATTTTATGTAGACAAGCTTGAGCCCTTTGAATGACAGCATCAACCCTATGGGACCTATCATCACAATCAGCTCTCTCAATCTTTTGTTTGTCAGTCTTTACTTCACACCAGGCTTTCTTCCTCTTCTTCCCAGTTGAAGATGCTGCACAGACCACAGCGGGAAGCTAGATATCTAAAGGGCAAAATAATTAAAGAACATGGGGTAAAGGAACAGAATAAGAAGTAAAGCTGACCTTGGGTGGTAGCACTGGAGGTGGTGGGTACAAGGACTGAATGTTTGGGCCTTGCCATTAATGACACTGTGATGTTGTTCTTGTGCTTGGATGAGTCGGAGAGAAGCAAGCTTTGGGAGTGAAGCATGTGTAAGTCAGAGATGAAGGACTTGAGCTCCAGCTTCAGATAGTCAAACCTATCTGGGTGCTGGCTTTCCAGTATCTGCAGTTCCTCCTTTGCTTGTTCTATCATCTTCATCCCTGATCCCATGCCGTAAAAAAGGGTTGCTTAGCTGGTCTGTACATGAAAGGGTGGGAGGCCAAAAAGGCTCCAAAACCGGGATGTTTGTTTGTCTAGTGGACACTGGCAAAAAGTTTATGAAAAGGCATGCCAGTTCTTTCTCCCTCCCCAAAGCACCATGAATGTAACAAGACACTTTTTGTCTCCTGCAAAATTTTGACATATCTACAGTATCAGTTACCGTTGATGTGCTGTAATTAGAAGGCTTTGTTGCTACACACTTATCAAAAATGAAAAATGGCAAAAACCTTATATGGCCATATATTTGTTCACAATTAGCAATGGTAGTTTCCTTTTTATTGGATGAATATTATTATTACTGCAGTATTAGCTGTAGCCGGGGTAGGGGGAGTCTCTGACCTCCTCAGAATCACAAAGTAGATTTGGGAGGCCACACCTTGCCTAGGGTGTTGCAAATAGAAAAAGAGAGTAATTGCACAAGTAAATAGAGAAAATGGAAGAGAATTTCTAGCATTCTCCATTGCCTCCCGATGCCCTTGTAGCAGAGTTATATGAACATCTGAATCTTGCAAAAAAACCTTGGAAACTAAATTTGTAAAGGTAAACTCAGTCTGCAAAATTCTCGGAACGTCTTAATGACAATGGATCTCCGTGAAAGAGCTACAAAGTCCACTTCAACTTTTTTTCTCCATTTATACTGCTCATTATTAGACCTGGCAAAAAGGGAACCGTACCCGTTACCCGACCCGTACCCGGTCCAAAATTCCAGGTACGGGTAGCCATTTTCAGTACCCGCCGAAATTGGACCCGGACCCGAACTGACCCTTAAAATCCGGGTAGGTTCGGTTCGGATTTCGGGTAACCCGAAATTACCCTGATTTCTTGAATATAAAATGGAAAATTGGAATGTGCCGCCCTAATTTCACTACATTCGTTTCTCAATTCTCTCACTCTCACATAGACGATAGACCCACTTCTCATTTCTCACGCCGTCGCAAGCCAAGACGACAACAATCTGTCGGCGACGGAGCCCTCCGGCGACATAGCACTCCGGCGACATAGCATTCCAGCGACATAGCACTCCGGCGACATAGCATTCCGGCGACAGAGCCCTCAGATCTGCCGGCGACCGATCGTGAACTCGTCGAGACGGCGCGACGCCATATCGATAGATCCAGACCGACCATCGACCGACCACTGCCGTAGCAGCGTCGACAGCCGCTGTTCAAGCCGTAGCAGCACGCCATCGACCACCGCCGTCAGCCTCCGTCAGTCCACCACCGTTGTTCACGCCGTACGCCACGGAACTCCACCTGGAAGGTTGGTTAATCTATCCTCCTCCTAAGTATAAGTTCTCAGTTCTCACATGATGAAATGGATTTATTCTTTCTTCTTTCCATATAAACTTTGGTTACTAGAACTTCAACCTTTCAAGGGAATTTCGGCTGGGATTGGTTGGGTGGCCTGGATTGATGTCTTGGGATTTGATTCCTTTGAAAGAGGTTGGTAGGTCTTGGTTGAGGCTTGACTGACCTCCATTACTTATAAGTTATAATCGCATTTACTTCGTAGAAAGTAAGAGCGAACTGAAAGTTTTCCTTCAGTTCCATCTTTGCCGGCCATCTATTTGGTAAACCTGTAATTTGACTTCAAAAACATATGTGCTCCACCTCATTGTTTTCTTCTCGGCATTCTACTGCATACTCATATTCTATGTACTGGCGATCTCAGCAATCCTAAGTAGTGATAGCTATTTATGTTCCTGCTATATCCTCCTTCATTTCAATTTCATACATATGTGATCTCTGTATGACTGTATGACTGATTTACTGTATATACTATATACTATATATGATTATGAATAATTGAATACTGAATTGAATTCAGTGAATTGGTAGAGGTGAATTGTTGTATGACTGTGTATATATGGTCATGCAAACAAATGTTGTATGACTGTATGTCTGTATATAATGTGTTCCCCAGCATTGTCCAGCTTGTTGGTTATATGGACTACTGAAGTGAAATTTTGAAATTATGTGTTGTGTAACTTGTGTTGGTCTTGTTGGATTTGTTGACTTGTTGTTCTAGCTTTTTTTCTTATTCTTTGTTTCGGACTATTGTAGAATCTATGGAATCTGTAAACAAGAATCCGCCCATTGAGAATGTTGAGGTTGTTGATGTTGAAGATGAATGTCCTCAAGTTTTTACCAACCTTGATGAAGTTGCCAATGATATTGACATTAGTGTTGATGAAAAGTCTACTAGAGGTGAAATTTGGACTAAATTTGATATTGTGGGGGAGAATAATAAACATAGGGTTGTGTGTAGGTGGTGTAAAGTCTCTAGTTTTGCCATGGGGACAACTCCTGATGGGAAGCCATGTAAGGGTACACATGGGACTTCAAATATGCATAAACATCTTAAGGTTTGTAATGTGTACAAGAAGGAATTTATGGACGTAAAACAGATGCATTTAGATCATTATGTGAAATTGAGGTCTAGAAAGTTTTCTCAAGATGTTTTTCATGAAAAAATGGCTATTGCAATGATGAAGCATAACTTACCTTTCTTGGCTGCTGAATGTGAGGGTCTTAGGGATGTTCACACTTATTTGAATCCGGATGTCAAGCATTATACTCGTAATACTGCAAAAGCCGATTGTTTGAAAATCTCGTTAAGTCAAAAAGCCATGCTTAAGCTTGCTTTGGGAAGAATTAGAGGGAAGCTATGTCTTACGGCGGATGTGTGGACTTCTATTAGATATGAGGGATATCTTTGCTTGACTGCACACTTTGTTGATGAAAATTGGAAATTGCACAGTAAGATTCTTAATTTTTCTCATTTTGCTCCGCCACATAATGGTAAATCCTTGTGTGACAAAGCATATGAATTTTTGAAGGATTGGGGAATTGAGAAAAAAGTCTTTTCGATCACTTTAGATAATGCCAGTAGTTGTGATAACATGCAAGAACACTTGAAGAATATATTGCTAGTCAACAAAGTCTTGGTGAGTAATGGAGCTTATTTTCATATACAATGTTCGGCTCATATCTTGAACCTCATTGTGCAAGACGGGTTGAAAGTCGGTAATGATGAGGCTATTTACAAGATTAGGGAGAGCATTAAGTATGTGAAAGGATCCGAGGGTAGGAAGATAAAGTTTGCCCAGTGTTGTGAGCAAATTGGTGTGGCTACGTCGATGGGTTTGCGCATGGATGTTCCTACTCGTTGAAACTCTACTTTCTTTATGCTAGAGTGTGGGCTTAAATTTCGATCAGCGTTTGTGAATTATTCCCTCATTGAACCTAGCTACAAGTATTGTCCTACCAATGAAGAATGGGATAGGGGGCTAAAATTGCAAAGTTTTTGGCCCCATTTGCTGTGATGACCAATCTTGTGTCTGGGACTGAGTACGTAACTTCAAATCTGTATTTTAATTCAGTGTGGAGAATTCAGTTGCGTATAATGGAAGAGATGGAAAGTGAGGATCTAGTTTTGAGAAAAATGGCGATGGAAATGTACCCTAAGTTTTTAAAGTATTGGGAATCTTATAGTACTATCCTAGCTATAGCAACAGTGCTTGATCCTCGCTACAAGTTGGGATATGTTGAATATTGCTATGAAAAGATTGAAGCGGGTAAAGGGGAAGATAAGGCAAAAGAACTCAAAAAGAAGATCGAGAAGCTCTATGAAGAATATGTGGTTCACAATTCTATTATTTCAAAAGATAAAGCTTCAGTTGGTACAAGTATCGTTTGCTTGGTGGAAGAAGATGAAGCTGAAGTAAGTTATTTCCCTTTTTATGTTTACGTTCCTTGTTTACGTGTTTATATTTTTTGTTTAATACATTTCTCATTCAAAAAATGTAGGAGTACTTTAAAAAGCGACGACTTGAGGCCAAGAAGAAGTCGGATTTGGATCTTTATTTGGAGGAGCCGGCATATGATCGCGTGGAATATGCATATTTGGATGTGTTGGACTATTGGAAAGACAATCGGTCTAGGTATACTATTCTTTCTAATATGGCACGTGACATTATGAGCATTCCAATTACCACTGTTGCATCTGAATCAGCTTTTAGTATTGGAGCAAAAGTTCTTTCAAAAGTTCGGAGTTCACTTACTCCGGATAATGCCCAATCTTTGGTTTGCGGACGTAATTGGTTGTATGGATATGCAATTCAAAGTAAGTAATTATTTTTAAAGCATTTGAATATGAAGTTTATATTTATGTTTTGGGATTTAGTCTAATCATATTTGCTTAAATTTAGGTGATGATCCGGAAGATAATGACCTTGAGGTATCTTTGCCTATCAATGCAAACATGGATGATTCGTTGGACTTGGATGCAAGAAGCTTAACGGAGATTTGAAGACTTGAAGTTTTAGTTGACGCCGGTGGAATTGAAGACTTTAATTTCAATGAATTTATGCATGTGATATTGTAATATGATGATGTAATTGTTGTTTAAAGTTTTTGGATTATGGGCGGGGATTTGGGAATGGGGTTAGATGCTTGAATTTGTTCATATGCTATTTAACAATTAGTATGCTAGTAACTAGTAAGTAATTAGTAGTAAGTAACTAAGTAGGAATGTAGGATATTATGAGTTTTAATGTTTATGTGACATAACATAAAATAACCAAAGTGAAAATTGTTTTTACAATAACAAATTAACAATCAAAGATAGGAAATGTGTTGATAAAATAAGCAAGATAACCGGCAAATGCTGTTTTTGAATGAGTTAAAATCTGTTTTGAATTATAAAAAAAAAAAAATTGCCAAGACCCGCGGGTGGCGGGTAGGGTACGGATCCCATATATTCGTACCCGGGAAAACTCGGGTATAAATTACCCGACCCAGTTTTATCCGAACCCGGTCGGGTATTACCCGTACCCGCGCGGGTCGACCCGTTTGCCAGGTCTACTCATTATATCTTTTCGGTCTTCATTTTCGTGGTTTAACTCAATTTTTTGTTTTGTGTATTTTATGAGTTAAATTGATTCAATCTATGCATGATTTCTTTAATTGCACACACATCAAGTATGTCGATTACGCTCTTTACGCTATTTTCTTAAAATGTATCTTAAACAAACATTGTGCTAATGCTACTAGTACTAAGTTCTCTGTAATCATGCGCCTGCTTTATCTATTTATTGATCCAATCCGGTATGAAAAATAAAAACAAAAGAAAAATGCTTAATTGATGCCACTAAACATTCAACTTAAGAGACTAAAACCAATTAATTTAACCTTCTTTAGCATCGGGGTTATGCAAATAAAATGTGGAGAAGAACATGGTTCTCCAGCACCTGTTAGTAATTTTTTGTGTTACATATATAACAGCAACCGGAAGGTGCGTACATTGCACATTGCCCAAGATATAAATTTCGTATTGCGTCTCTCTTCAACATTGGCGTACTTTTCTTTAACTTTTGGATTTAGAGTCAGACAAGAATGATTTGTTAGTGGTTAGAGCATTCTTACTGGTGGTTAGAGCTTTGGTATTATGTTTTTTTATTATTCTGAGCCTTAGTGATGTTTTATCTTACAACTATTGTTTCAGTTATTATTTTTCTTACATTTCAATTTGGGTCTTTATAATGACTATATGTACATGTTGTTTTTCATGGAATATATTTCTTATTGCTTTAAAAAAAACCTTATTCGAATACCGCTGTTACAAATGCAAAAATAATATTTATATTCACGTAAACAAAAATAGAATCCCCCATCTTCTCAATGCTGGCCATCACTAATGACCCAACAACTCGGTCAATGCCAGTCACCTTTGGCTCGGGCTCGGGCTGAACCGCTGGATTTTATTTCGGATCTGACTCTGGGCCGGGTATCAAAAATAAGAAAGAAAAATAATATTCTCTCTCCTCTCCCTTTATCAAATCTGAATTTAACACACATATCAATCTATTTGATTTTGCAGAGATTTGGGTCTGAAAGGTACATATATTCTTCAATTATATCTGTTTCCATTCTTATGGCTTTCGTTTTGATGATTTAAGTGATCATTGTAATTTTTGCTAACCACCGATGTTCTCCAGAATTTACGTCAGTTTTAGGTTTATCAAAAACAATTAGGTAGAGTTCAATCTTGTTTTGCTTAGCTTCTCCCTGTTATTATGTCAATTATTGTTTCAGCAATGAATTTATGCTTTGGTAACATGTCAAGTGAAATGTTTTATGTTTAATAATCGTACTTCCGTCAACATGTGTGCAACCATAATTATGTTGTTTAACGTTTGTTCAAACGGTCATTCCTTTTCCATGATTTCATGCTTAGTCTCGCAGCGGAGACAGAGCGTAGCTTCGTCCTTTTGAGTTGCAAAATTTAATCCAAGGATCGATAACACCAAGAAATTCTGCTCACGTTCTCGCTGCTGGAATCACAGCCCAGGTAAGGTAGCCCGTGACTTCTTCTTCTTCTTCTCCTCCTCCTCCTCCTAATTCCTCCTCTTCTCCTCTCTTTCTCACCGGTCGAAAAACCCTAATAAGCGATCTCTCTTGGGTCGTCGCCGGAGCCGCGAGTCGTCGCCGGAGTCGCGGTCTTCGTCGGAGTTTTCGGTCATCGTCGGAGTCGCTGGTCGTTGTCGGAGTCTCTGGTGGTCGCCGGGGTGGTCACGCTCGTGGCTACTTCGCGCCGCTGCTCTCTCTCGGTCACTCTCTTCTTAGATCTCAGATCCCATATGCACTCGATCCGCACCCGGTATTTAGGAAAATAAATAAATAATATCGGACGCGCACCCGCACCCTTCGCGCACCCGCACCCTTCGCACACCCGATGTCGGTGCTTCTCTCTGATTGGCGCACCCGTGCTTTATAGTTTATGATTTTCAGATCGCGATTCTCCTTATTACATGTACTATCTTTTTTTGGCAGTTGTATAATTTGTCTTCAATGGCTAATAGAGTTCAAATCCCCGGTCGGAACTCAGCTCTCATTGCCATGATTGCTGATGAGGTAATAGTATTCTCTTTGTCAAGTTATAATGCCCGTTTAGCATATTATGATTCTGATAAAATTGCCTTGCTGCATCTCTGCATGTTCATGACTACATATATAGTTGGATTTCATGGACAGTAATCTAGGATTTCTGTCAGGGGTATATTAATATTAGGCTTCATCCAGTAATAGAAACTATTGTTGCATACGTAGCATGTGTTGCGGACACTTTACTGTAGATGATATATATCTGATTGTAATATAGATGCTTCTACGCTGTGTGTTTTTAGAAGGTTTTCTAGAACTTTAGTGGTTACTTTTACCTCTTCATGGAACTGCTCAAGACTTCCACGTTCAACTTGATTTTGAGCTGGTGGCTAGCTTGTTGGAGATTGTATATAACTACGACATATAGGCTTGTAGATTGTTGCGTTGTGTAAAACTTGGGCTCCTCAAATATGGATGACAGCTTACCTAAGGTTTTTGGTAACCCATGTTATACCCCTGTCATAATGTTTTCATGCGAATGCGATCGGCGTCGGACCCGTAATCTTGCGAAAATCTCTAACCTGAGTTTGGTGAAGGTAGGGTTGAATTTAGGGCATCGCACCCGCCCTGTCCCATCATGTATACTCCAAAAGAGAGTGGCGATGTTGAATTGTGGTTAATACAAAGCTCGACGAAGTATTTTGTTTTGTTTTGTTTTTTCGCGTCAGCCTCCCGGAAAACATAACCTGAGTAATAGCCATGGCCAGCTCTTTTAGCCAATTAACATGTCTTTAGTTCATATTTTCCTATGGAGTGACATTCGCAATATGAGGGACATTCATTGTAGAGTGCCACTGCTCCCATTTTGCAGAGCATTTTCCCTTTGTTTTTGGTACTGGCCGAACTTTCCATGGACTTGGACTCGGAGTATGGTTTTCTATCTTCATTTAACTGCATTGCTAAGACAGAGAATATAAGAGATAGGTCAAGTGCTTTTAGTGTTCCACTTATTTTCTCATTGTTTGACCATGCAAGTTTTCTCTGAATCATTTGGGGGGTTGAGGTAGTGACAATTGGTTGTGGCAGAAGGTTTGTGAATGTGGTGGTGGCTTGAAGTGGTGGTGGAGACGGCAGTTGAGGAAGGTTCGCGAGGTGGTTGGCCTGGTGGCAGTTGGTGGTTATGGTCTAAGAAGTGGCAATTGGAGGTGGGTGGTGGCGGCGATAGTGAGTCATGGATTATAAGGCTGGTACTAAACCAGAGGGTTGGGTGAAGTGTGGATCTTGGCAGGGGTTGTGTCAAGTGGGCAACTGGGTTAGATGGTATCAGGGGGAATTAGGGTAACTTTAATTGGCTAATTATGATGATAGCCATTTTCCAAACTTTTTATTGCACAAAAAATACGTACCCTTGCACCAAATATTCAAAGCCAATGGTGACCACTTTTTTGGTGAACTCTCCAACTCCAACAATGAATCAAGCACATAATTACGATTATGATCATGACTTAAATATATAATCACAATTTTTATTTGTCATTGATATTTGACTTTCACTTTTGTTGCTAGAGTGATTATGTAGCGATAGTTATAAAACTTATAACAACAAAAATAAAATGTTCAAATGAGTAAAAATAAAGCTTAAACATCACTATATTCAGTCAATTTTACTGATCCTTAAAATCTATAGCACGAATTAAACCTTAGTTGCACAAAGCGGGAGCGGGAATGGGGGCGGGGGAGCGTAAGAACCTGGAAGAATTTAAGGTTGGGAGCGGCTTGAATAAATAAATTCGTTAGAGTATTACCATTTCTTGAATATAGCTTGATAGAGGAAGGGAGAGAGGGAGGGAGGGCAACAACAAACAAGGAGGCTTTAAAGACTTGAAGGAAGAGAGAAACAAGGAATTGAGCCGAAAAGGGCTTGATTTCTAGGTACTCTCTCCATGCATCTCTGTCCAGCTGAAGGGATCGAGTTCCCATATGAGCTTGGGACGAGATTCCGTGGAGCTCCTAATTTGGGATCGCAAAAGCGAGTTTCTGTGAGAGAAGCGTCACCATATGAGGAGTTTCCTGCAGCTAAGAATTAAACAAACTAGATGCCCCGAATCATATAAGGAAGCCACTATATGTCTTAATGGAATTTCAGTTCTCTTTGAAAATGTAGATTTTTTATAGTGTTATGCTACACAAAATTTTTAGTAGTACTTCCTAATAGAGTTGTGAGAAAACTTTCTTAGATTAATGTACAGGTAAGAGGCCCCTCTATCTTTTTGGTGGACAGGGGACTATGGTAAACTTAGAAGTGATTACATCTCCATTTGATGCGATTTAAAGTTGTATGGGAGCGAATTAAAAGTTATTAGTTTTTTACTGGAAAAAGTTATTCTCACTCCATATTATGCTAACTTAGCGCCCTAGACTTTTAAGACTAATAATGTATCAATGAAAATTAAGGTATTTGTACCACTTATTAGTCAATTCAAACCCAAAATAAGTATATCAAGCACAAAAAATTGAGCATTGATTGTGTTGAAGTAATGTAAAAGCTTTTATCCACATTTCAGAAGTCAGACCACCACTTATCCAAACACACAATCATGTTTATGCAAGCATTGTACTTTACAAAAATTCGGTGGAAGTTTTATTAGGATTAATCACAAAATCATACACTAAAAGCTTTCAGGGATAATCTCATATACCATTTTAACACACACGTGGCAAGAAAATGTGGCGAGAAACTTTTGCTGAAAACTACCTCTTGACATCTAAATGATTTACAACGCTTAAAATAAAACTTGAAATGCACTCAACAAATAAATAGGTGTTGTTGCTGATGCATCCAATGGTTCACAGCCTGAGAGATTTTTCTCTTAATTTGAAGGGGATCCCTTGTACCCACAATATGGAAAAAAGAGGAGATCAGCTTTGATAGTTCTTTTTCTCAAAGAGGCTGACTTGAGTGCCTTCTTCTGCTCTTTTTTCTTCTCTGAAGCGGTTGACTGCTTTTGGCACAGCTTCCTTTATTGTATTTTTGCACTATTTTCTGTCTAAATTCCAAGATCACCAAAATCGGATAAGAACATACAATTCTTCACCATTCAATACTTCTCCTCATTCATGTTAAATAAAAGAAACTCACCAGATCTGTAAATCCAAATCCCGTGCTGTTAGATCTTATTGCAGGGCGGATATGAAGGACAAATTCACATTAAAAAAACCTTTCACTACCGCTCCCACAGCAAGCACCACCCCACCTCCGACCCCCCACTCCACCCACCACACCCCCAAATCCCCACAACAGCCCATCCCCTACAACCCCCACCCGCCTCCCCAAGAATCCGTTCCCAGCCCCACCTTCAAAACATTCACAAACTCTCCAAGTCTTACTGGACCTTCACATACGGCATCCTCTGGCCGATGGCAACCAATCCTTCGTCACACTACTGCTAAGAATAGAGAGGGTTATCTAACTGCTCATATGTTTCCTTAGATTTCCATCACATGCCCAAAAGTAAGGGATTGAATGAACTAAGAGCAGTGTTTCTAATTTCCCTGAGAAGTAACAGAAGTTAGACGAAGCAACAGAGAGTCAGGTTAACTGCAATTGAGCAACTTTTCAAAAGAAATATAAAGCACGAGATGCAGTTCTGGCTAAGATAAGGGAGATCATGGGGCTAAAATTTAGGATGATCGAGCTGTTTATGCTTATTCCTCTGGCCAACAAAGACTTCACACGTAATTAAGTGCATGAAGAAAAATTCAAAATTCTAAAAAAAAAGGTTGGGACAGTAGTAAGCAAAGAGACTACGAATCGAATACACACACACACACATATATATATATATATATATTTGATATTTAGCAATTACTTCTCGTTTTGACGGGCATGTTGCTTTTAAAATTGATCAAAAGAATCTTTAGAGACAACAAAAAATGGTTTGTAAAACGAAAAAAAGAATGGAAAGCAAACTAACGGGTAGGCATAGGAAAACAAAGAGATCAAGCAAAAGGTGATTGAGTCAATGACATACATGTGAAACCAAATTGATTCAAAGACATACTTGTCATTTGATTCTATAGCTGTCTAGTAAGGTTGACGAAAAAACAAAATAATCCAGGCATGAGTGGCAAAGGGTGAGACCAAAAAGAAAAGGCAAGGAAAATAAACAAATAGCAGCAAGATTAAACATGCTTATGAGAAAACTTCAGTAAACAGTTAGTGGGTCAAAAGAGCCACCACTCATAATGCAAAATTTCTCCACGTCTATTTTCTTTTGTCGGTTCCAAGCCTTCCTTCCCGAACCTCTAGATCCCAACCGGAAACCATAAAGATGTCATACTGCCAAAGGTTAAACTGAAAATCAGTAACAACGGCATTGGAATGTGCAATTGTGGTTTAAGAATGTTAAGAAATAGTATACTTATATTTTTCTTGCCCTTCCACGCTAAATGCAAAAACTGTAGCTAAAGAATCTCTAGTGACAAAAGAAGCACAACAGCCAAAAACTAAGGAGTATGATCTTCTCCACACCCCTTGCAAAGGAGTACGATATACTCCACACCCATTGCAAAAGTCCGTGTATGAGGAAAGGTAGCACTTATGCCCACATGAGCTGTAGCAAGGTTACTGCTTGAAGCATTATCCACACCCCTTTCATTGCTAAATGCGAATATGATAGCTAATTAGCCGCGGCACCCCTGAGGTTTGTCCTAAATTTGAATATGATAGCTAATTAGCCACGGCACCCCACTGTGCCCTAGATTTCATTGCTAAAGGAGCAAAATAGCAGCAAATTAAGAATCATAAAGGAGCAAGTTAACGGAGTCATTTTATGTAGGGTAAATTATACACGGCACCCCTGAGGTTTGTCCTAAACTACACACGGCTCCGCCTAAGTTCTTTTATTACACTAAGCTACACATTTCTATTTTTCTATTAACAGAGTTAACAAATCTAATGAAAGGACGGTCATACCCCTGATAAACAAGTCAATTTACCCCTTCTCTCTCTCTCTCACACACACACACACACGCCACGCACGCACTCCTACAACACCTTTGGACTGCCACACCAACTGCTGGCGAAGCCACAGGCCACCAACCACAGCCGCCATGACCCACCACTGCCCCCATCAACACGACCCATAACTGTCGGCCACCACCTCTCCGGAAAGACAACAGATCACAAATCTAAAATCGGCCAAACCAATAATTGCACAACCACCTACTGCACACCCACAACCACCAACCGCACCACCAGTTATTTTCACCTTGTACCACCACCACTAAACATGGATCTCAATCCACCACTGCTTAAAAATAGGTGCTGCCGCACAGATTAGAGATCATCTGGGGCGCACGGTCAATGAGTGCAGATAAGCGAGCTAGGGCTTGGGTCTATTTTCAGTAATTGCTTGCTTGCGATCATTAATCAAGGTATGTGGTCGTGGGTTTGGCCGGTTGTCATGGGGGTTTTGGCGATGGGTTTAGATGTGGCGGCGACAGGCTTTGTTTGATCGCTCGTTGGCTATTGGTGGGCAGTGTGGTGGCCGTTGGTGGATATGGTGGCTGATGACGACCAGCCTCTGTTGGTGGGTCACTTTAGTCACTGTTCGTGGGTTGCAATGGTCGCCGGAAGGTGTTGCTGGCGGTGGCATATGGGTTTTGCAATCGGTAGAAGTTAGTGGTCGTGGGTGGGCCGATTTAGATATGGAAATGGGCCGCTGTGGGTCGTAGCGATGCAGTGTGGTGGCAGTTGGTGGGTCTGGAAGTCGCCGGTTGTGTGTTGCGATCAGTCGCTGGAGGATATTGCCGAGTGGTGGGGTTGCCGGCGAAGCATTGGGTTGTAAGGAAGAAGATGAAGAGGGCATTTTAGGAATATCGTAATAATTGGAAGGTGCCCTAACTTTTCTTGACGGTTCCCTAACCGAAATGAGTGTTATGTAACACAATAACAAACTAGAGTAAAAAAATTTAGGCGGAGCCGCGTATAGTTTAGGGCAAATCTCAGGGATGCCATGTGTAATTTACCCTTTTATATACTTGTAGCGATCGCTAGCAATTCCCCTCAAACTCTCATTTCTATACTCTCACGCTTGTTTACTTTGTGTAAACTCTATCTCGGACTAGTGTTCATAAACTACCCAAAAAGATGGAGACTGCACATCAGCCTCGATCTAGAACATAAGCTTTGTTTACCAATTAGTATCGTAATCAAAAGAATTTCAGAAAATTTAGCAACTGGAAATTAAAGGAGATTAATTCTATCTTTGCTTACGAAAAGCTTTCACGTATGGTTATGCACTATGAAGCACCGGTGCGGCACTTAGGGTGAAGCACCGGCACCGGATACGCATCGGGTGCTGGTGCGACACCGGTGCGTGTCAGGTGTGTGTCCAACTTTTTTTTTTAATTTCTTAAATTCTAGGTGCGGCTCGGGTGCGTATCGACTCAAATCTGTCACCACCGGCGACCATTGGAAACTTCGGCCACCACCGGCGATCTGAGAGGAGACATCGGAGAGAAGAGGTAGAAGTAGCAGAAGAAGGAGAAGGAGAAGAAAAAGAAGAGGAAGGAGAAGGAGAAGGGAACTTACCGGCGATCCACTATGGCGTGTGCCATTCGCCTTCGCCTTCGCTGTCGCCGTCGCCTTGCGCTTGCTCCAGAGAAGAAGGAAAGGAGTCGATCTGTGCCAAGCCAAGGAGAAGGAGTTGGTGTGTCGATGTTATGTAGGTTTTTTCTGACTTTTGACTTTTTGCCACATAGTTTGTTATATTGTTAAAGAAACCCAATTGTTAAGTTATTACTTAAACCAACCCCAATATTTCAAAGAAATAACAGTGATACCACTTAAAAACTTATAATGTTCAGTTCTTCAATTTTAATATTATAAAACAACTCATTAAACTTAACAAATTCTTACAAATTTGGTTGAAAGCTTTAAAATTTACAAAAGAACCCATTAAACTTAAAAACTCACTAATTTGGTTGGAATATTAATATCTTTTCACATGTATCAAACACATATATTATGATTATTAAGATTTAAATTGTTTTAAAAAAATACTAAGTATATATAATTAAAAAAATATTTATAAAATATGCCGTATCCCCGCAGCACCCGTATCCTAAAATTTTTAAAAATGCCGTATCCGCGTATCCGCACCCGTGTCCGTGTCCGTGCTTCTTAGGTTATGCATGCTTCACCATGCATATTTTGTAAGATCATGCACACACTAAAGGGTAACAATGACCATCACATATGCAAAATTATCACTAAGTTGTCAATACTTAAGCAAGGCATAAAAGTACTTGCCCCCTGAAATGATTGAATTGCATGAAGCACCAAAAGATCATCAAATGAACCATGCCAAATTTACTCAGTTTATTGAGTATGAATCAAACCCAGAGATCTAATACTCATCTCAAACAATGAAGCACGAAAAGATCCTAAGGTTAATCATGCCAGATCTGCTCATTTTAATTGCAATTATTGAATATATGAGCAAAACACAAAAGTAACACAGTGAAATATAATTAAAAACAGGGTACCCATGAAGTGATTAAAGAGAAGCTAAAATCAGACAACACGAGATGTAAATGTGATGAGTAAGTGAGAATATTGCTCATCTGCTATAGATTTTGGCTGGAGTCACACTTTTGAAAAATCTGTATCATTGCCAAAGCCAAATTGACAGTTTGTTATTGACCTAAATATACCCTGATTAGTAAGTAAAGAAAAATCAGCAAAATATTGGATACGCTAAAAATTGCTCAACCTTAACTCTCTTGGCCGCGATTTCGCTGGGTGGCAGAGCCCCTCTGCCTCAACAATACCTTGTTCTCTCTTCCGACCTCGATCTCCGCCTCCCTCCTCCCCTCCCTCTACCTCTTCCAATTCAGAATTGAAATCATTGGGCTGATCAAATACAGAGGTGGACGATCTTCCTGGCTTGCCGGCGCGCGACTTGGT
Organism: Escallonia herrerae; assembly: GCA_033070095.1. Taxonomy (NCBI): domain Eukaryota; kingdom Viridiplantae; phylum Streptophyta; class Magnoliopsida; order Escalloniales; family Escalloniaceae; genus Escallonia; species Escallonia herrerae. Next base: position 238,994 of record JAVXUP010000514.1, on the reverse strand, counting down.
CTAGGCGGCATAGAGGAAAAGGAGGACGACCTTGAAGGCGGCGAGGGAGTGGGAGGAGGAAGTTGGCGTTTGATCGTGCACCGTATGTAAATGGAGGAAAAGGGAAACAAAGATAAGGAAACCGTTACTATTTAACGTGGGGATAGATAGAGAGTTTTTAGGATAAGTGGCATACAAGAAGTTTTGAAGACGAGGTGAAAATCCAATAGGAGCTTGACACATTATTTTTTTTATTTAATGAAGTTGAAAATTCTAAAAAAATAGGATTCATAGTTTGCTGCTCATTAAGGCTACATGTTGCGGGTTGTTGTTACTCATATCTTTTGAGATCAGCAATGAGATCATTAGCCTTGTAGATTTTCCTTTCATGTATCTTCTTTTTTATTTTTGCATGTTCCTTATTGCATTCCAAGGAACTGTACATTTATAGTCTTGGAGCTTCTTTGTTAGCCTGGATGAGTTATGTAACTGTGACTTCTCTAATGTAGGATACAATAACTGGCTTTTTACTTGCTGGTGTGGGCAACGTTGATTTGAGGAGGAAGACAAATTACCTTATTGTGGACTCAAGTACGATTTCTTCCTTGAATGCTCTGAACATCTGATGTCTTTAGCATGTGTTTGACCAAAAGTGCAAGGAGGGAGAGAGGGAGCCACCTAATTCACGTGTTATCTTTTTATACTTAATTGCTTAAGACTGCCATGATGTTCAACTTGGAGCTTCCATCATCGTCATCATCGACCATCTTGTAGATTTTGGATGAAAGAGGGAAGGCCCTAATCTTGAAAATGAGAAAGGGAGGGGACACTAATGGTAGATTTCTCATTATGTACGTAGGTTGTAATCTTGTCGTCTTTTATTGAAATTGTACATCTGTCTCACTATGTGGATATCGCTGCTAATGCTGTTATCCATAACCTTGTTAGGCGGACATCCCTTTATTCTTGCAATAGTGGACTAGGTCAAGAGATTAATGGCTTTGATTTGTTTATTCCTTTACTGACAGTATAATGGCAACACTTGTCCCCAGTGGTAGAGATTGGTTGGGCGTTTATTACCCTATTCTGTTGTCTCATTTAATTTACCAGAATCTGACTTCTCGGCTATGTTACATGGACTTGGTACGAGCGTCTTAGTCAGATATGTGTCCAAGTATTCTATTTGTCGAATTTTCAGAACCCAAAACACCCCACAAGGCATAATATTCCTATCTATTTTTATTTTTTAGTAAATCCTTAGTAAACATTAAGCGTATTGTTTCAACTTAAAGCTGATATCATTTCAGAGCAATAACGAACCAAAAAAAACATTGTAATATAGTGTTCCTAGTGGCAAATCCTACGGGATGTGTCGGTCACATATTCCATATCCAAGTCCAAGGGTCAAGTGTTGGACATGCGTGCTTGATTCATTTTGAAAAGTCCATGTAACATAGCTTCTCAGTAGTTGCTTTGTGGAATATATTTTGGTTATGCCTGAGTTAGTAGACAAAGGGTGTGCATGTTTTTCTTCTCTTTTTGCATAATATGTCTCTCTTCTGTTTTCACTGGCTCATAGAGGATTCTTGATTATTCATTAGAGACAACGGTTAAGCAAATTGAAGATACATTCAAGGAGTTCACAGCAAGAGAAGACATTGCAATAGTCTTAATCAGTCAATATGTAAGTTTCTGATGCTCCACCATCTTTGTCAATCGATTAAGCAGCTTTATTTGGAGAAACACATTATCAGGATGACATCATGAAAAGCATTTTCCTTTGGTCCATATGATGTTCACACATTGCTTGCCTTTTTTTTTTCTTGCACGAGTAAAAAAGCTTTTTCATTTTGCGAAATTATTTTCAGGTTGCAAACATGATAAGGCTTCTCGTAGATAGCTACAACAAGCCAGTTCCAGCAATTTTAGAGATCCCATCGAAGGACCATCCATATGATCCTACACATGATTCTGTCCTTTCAAGGGTGAAGTATCTCTTCTCTGCCGAATCAGTGGCATCTGAGCGGCGTTAATATTTTGTACGAGCTTATTATGCTCAGGCCGCACATGTAACCGGAAAACTTGTGTAAGTTGATCGTCTTTTGATTCTTTTCATGAGTTGCATACCGGAAGTCAAAAATGATAATTTGGTACTTGTTATTTGATGAAATATGAGAATAAACTTTGATAGTATTCAACCCGCAAAGTTAGAAAGTCACTCTGATATTATTTATTTTCTTGGGTGAAATGTCCTTTATTCCATTTAAGCTCAAAATCAACTTTACAAGGTCTCACTACATGATTACTCAATACAATCTATGTCTGTTCTCTGGTATAGTGGTATACTATCTACAGTCAAAATCAACTTTACAAGGTGCTTCTTTCTTCTCTTTGCATTAGGACACGGGTGTAATCTCCGCTTTCTGCACAGTTGGTTATTAAACTCTGAATATAGAGCCCTCTTTCAGCTGAGTACTCTGTCTTTTTTCCACATTTCAATCTTGGCATTGATGTCATTCATCCCATTACACTGTCCACTGAAAATTCTTGAGTTCCTTTCCCCCGAGATAGTGTAGCATGTGACTGCAAAGGCTAATTGCCCCAAAGCTTTTCCCTCTAAATCCTTGCACTGCATGTTGTAGGAGTGAATTCCAGGTTTGGAAATGTTGAGAGACTTGCGATTTCCGTAGTGTACTTTCCCAAATAGAGTGAGTGAGAGGGCATTCCAAGAGTAGGTGCTCCATTGTTTCCTGTTGTTGAGCACAGAAATTGCATTTGTCATCACTTATGAGTTATGACTTTCCATGCCTCAAGTCTATCCTTTGTTCTCGGTCTTCGTTTACAGATCATCCACAGTATCACGGCACACTTGGGTATATTCCCAGGGAACCATATGAGTTTCCACCATGATACAGGTTCTGCTTTCTGCCTTAATTCATTCCAGGCAGTCCAGGCAGTGTGAATACTAAATTCCCCGGTTGTGCTCAGCTTCCATCTCACTTTATCTTGACTGTTATTTAGTACCATATGCCTGATCTGATTGTTCAATGCATTTAGATCATGTGATCTTGCTGATATATTCCACACCCCTGAATTAAAGGCTTCACCTACTTTTAGCTCAGCTGTGCTTGCAGCATCATAGATCACCCCAGTTCCAAATTGCTTAACAATAGGAGGTCCATTAGGTAGCCAATTGTCAAGCCAAAACCAAGTCCCTTGTCCATTTCCAACTCTGTACTCCACAACATTTTGCACAGTACTTCTCAGCTTTAGCAGCTTACACCATGCACGGTACTTCTCACCCTGATAGTATTTAAGCTGCAAAGTTAGAAAATCTCCGGCATCTTTATAAGATCAGGCAGAATTACAATGCTTGGTTGCCAAATGAGAAAACCCAACTCTTTGAGCTGAATATATGTCCTGTTCAGGAAGTCTGGTACGACCATCGTACCATATTTTCTTTAGTCTTCTGTTTGTCCGTCATGTGATGTGGATCATGGGAGCATGAGACGAGACATTCTTGCAAACCATCCCGAGGCATTCAGATATTTTATTTTATGTAACACCAGACAAATCTTTTTTATAGCATTGCGTACTTTCAAGGTGCGAAACAATTTGCTTCTATAGCTTTTTAGTGACGTCATCAGCCACTCAGTTGTTCTTTTTTTTTTTAAATTTTACCGAAACTCCATCTCCTCTTGGTGACGCCCACCGGGAACGGCATAAAGAAACAAATCGGCCTATCAATTAATCCGAAGGGGGATCGATCCCTTGCTAGCAGTTCTCGGCGTGCTGTATTGCTAGCAGGTCTCGGCGTGCTGTAGATCGTTAAAAGCGTCCCTCGCGGCATAAGATTGGAATATAAATGGTGTAGAATGTGGATCGCCAAAAAAACTGTGAAAACCTAAACAAGAAAATCTAGCTGTCAAAAGCATGTGCTTGGGGGAGAGAAAATGATTTTATACTCACAATTTGTAGTTTGTTTACTCTTGATAAAAATTTTCACAGGAATAAAAAATTGCCTTCTTAAAGAAGCCAAGGCTATTTTTACTCCTCAATATGTTAATTCACCTCTTGCTTGTCATTAATGGTTAACAATTGTCCATAAAAAAATTTATTTTATAACAAAAATAGAATGAAGTAGTACAGTGTAATATTTTTCTTTTTCTTAATGCATATCTAATCTAATAACTTGTAAAAACACCATCAATTCCTAAAACTAGCACGAACCCAACACCCCACGCTCCCCCCTCCCCCCTCCCTCTTCCAACACCTCAGGTGCATCCAATACTCAAAAAGGCACCATATACACACTTTTATGACCTAAAAATCATTCGCTAGTCATAGTCTAATTGTGTGTTTGCGATGTCAAAATTTTTACGGCAAGTTTTGTAGTGACACTACACCCTCCTCATATAACTTATCAGCTGCTTACGCCAGCCTAAACCCATCCAAACGCAAGCTCCTTTGTGATAATCTCAAAGATTTCGAGACTTATAATGACTTCCCTTGGTTAATCAGCAGAGATCTCAACGACATCAGTGATGCTAGCGAAAGAAAAGGAAGAGAAGAGTTAATGGAGACCCAACGCATTAGAAACTTCAGAAACAATATCAGCACCTCTCATTGACCTTGGATGCAGTGGACCCAAATTTACCTGGACAGATGGGCAAAAAGGTCTTACAAATACTCAGAAAAGATTGGATCGTGCTATGGCCAATTCCGACTGGTGCTTTGAATTCTCAAACGCGCAGGTGTACAACCTCCTCATAACCTCCTTTGATCACCGTCTAATTCTTTTAAGCTGCTCTGGTACACACCCTCATAACCTCCCTTTTGCTAGACCTTCCAGATTCGAAACTGCTTGGACTACTCATGTGGACTTCCCTAAAGTAGTTCAAGAGGCTTGAAATATGCATAGTAACGATATTTTAGCTGCTACTGGTTATTTTAAAGTCGCGGCTCTTAACTGGAATAAAAATACCTTTGGTAATATTTTTCATCGGAAAAAAAGACTTTGGGCGAGGCTGAATGGCATCCAGAAGACCCTCTCGGTTAGCTGGTCCCATAATCTTCACTTCTTAGAAAAGGGACTTTGGAAAGGATTACCTTGACGCCCTTCTTCAGGAACAAATGGTCTGGTTTCAAAAGTCTAGACTTAAATCTCTTGAGCTTGGTGATAGAAACACTCGCTACTTCCATATGAACACCATTACCAGACATAGGAGAAATACTATCAGAGCCCTCAAAAGTAGTGATGGGAATCGAATTACTAATTAGGAAGACCTTAAATCCCACGTTTCTAGCTATTTTAAAACTATATTTACTCCTGACCATGACCATATGGGCCATGATACCACTAGTGGCCTTGTTTCTCAGTTTCCTAAACTTGACTTTCGGGACTCCAACAATCTTGGAGCCCCCATATTTGATAGCGAAATTCGTAAAGCTTTCTTTGATATTTGAGCTTTCAAAGCTCCTAGTCCTGATGGCCTAAATGGTTTATTCTATCACAAGTACTGGGATGTGGTGGGTGAGTCTTGAGTTAATTTCAATAGGAATTGTTATGCTAATGGGGAGATGCCCAAAGACAATAATAATGCCTTGGTGAATTTGATTTCCAAAGTGGACAACCCCCAGGAAATTTGTCAATTTAGACCAATCAGCCTTATAAATGTGACTTACAAAGCTATGTCCAAAATTTTGGTTTCAAAATTGAGACCTCTTATCCCTAAGATCATTAGTCCTGCCCAAAGTAGCTTCATCCCTGGGCGATCCCCCATTAATAACACCATTATCACCGAGGACATCATACACACCCTTAAACACTCCAAAAGTAGAAAAGGGGGCATGATATTTAAAGTGGATCTTAAGAAGGCCTATGATAGGTTGAGTTTGAATTTTATCGAACAAACTTTGGTGGATTTTAATTTTCCTTCTAATTGGACCAAACTTATTATGAGTTGTATCACTGGAGCTTCCATTTCGTTCTTCTTAATGGTACCCTTTGCCTCTTATAACCCTTGGTAGATGTATAAGACAAGGCAACCCCCTCTCCCCTTATATTTTTGCCCTTTGTATTGAAAGACTCTCATTCCCTACATGATTTTAACATAAAGAAGAATGTTCTTGGCCTCAGAGCTTCTAAGTCGGGACCTCTCATATCCCATCTCTTCTACACTGATGATTTGATCTTGTTTTGTCAAGAAAGCAATGTTAATTGTGATACCCTTATGCAAACCCTCGAAGATTTTTGTAGAATGTATGGTCAGAAAGTTAACCTTGCCAAATCCAGACTCTATATCTCTCCTAATGTCCCCCTGCGTAGAGCCAAAGAGCTTAGCATTAGATGTGGGTTTCCTCTCACTAAGGATATTGGTATCTACCTTGGGATCCCCATGGTTCATAAGCGCATGTCCAGAACCTCTATGATGGCATTATTAAAAAGATGCAAAACAAATTGGCCAGATGGAGGACCAAATTTTTATCTTTGGCTGGGAGAGCTACCTTAATCAATCTATCACCTCTACCATCCCCAACTATAACATGCAAACCCATGTCTTTCCCAAAAAAGTGACTGACAATATTGATGGAATTAATGGGGGTTTCTTTTGGAGGGAACACTGAGAATTCATCTTGTGAGCTGGCAGTCGGTTTGCCAACCAAAAGACTAAGGGGGCCTTGGGCTTAGAAAAGCCCATGTTAATAACCTAGCCCTCTCCTCCAAAATTGGCTGGAAAATCATTACCAATAAGGAGCTTCTTTATGTGAAAGTCATCAAGGCCAAATATATGCAATTGACAAATCGTAGAGATTGGTCTGTGAAAAGAAATGGATCTCATATTTGGAAGAATATTAGAGCTGTTATACCTATTTTGAATATGGACTTGAAATAGAGAGTCTCGAACGGCAAAAATCTCCTTTTGGAAAATATTGGTGGATTGGTAATCATCGCATTGATCCTAATCCTTAAAACCATTAGGATTTGTTGGTGAAGGATGTCATTACTGACTAGGGGACTTGGGACTTGAACACCCTCTCAGCATTAATACCCCCTGCTGATTTCCTTCATATTACCAAAATCCATCTCCTGATAGCTAATCCCATGGAATACTCTTTGATCTGGGGAACTGATAAGAATGGTAGGTTTACTACCTCCAGTGCTTATAACCTGGCCGACATATTGCACTCCCCCCCCCTAGTTTTGAATTTGCTTGGATCTGGAAACTCAAGATTCCCCCGAAGCTAAATTTTTTTCTCTAGACTATCTTACGGGGTCATCTTTTATCTAATGCCCTTTGTTTCTCCAGGAATATGACATCTAGCCCTACGTGTGAGAGATGTAATTTGGAGCCGGAGACCACATAACACATTCTTCTGAAATGCCCCAAAGCCCTTATCACGTGGAAGAGATTCTTTAGCCCTATCGACATAGCCCGTAGCTTCAATAGTGACATTAATTCTTGGATAAATTATTACTTGTTCCAAGATTCTAGTGCCCTTTTGTGGATATATAGAAAAAAATTGTTTTCATTGCTTGTCTCTGGCATATTTGGAAAGGCAGGAATCATGAGGTCATCGAAGGAACGGTTTTCGACCCCCTAATTTCGTGGAAGAAGACCCTAGATTTGGCTAAAGATCTCAACCATATATTTGTCAATCCAGAATCCCCTTCCCCTTCCAAAATACCTAAGCTAATTAATTGGTTTGCTCCCCCTGCAGGTACCATCAAAATCAATACGGATGGTTGCGCAAAGGGGTCCAACACAGGAGGCTTTGGAGGAATTATTTCGGGACAGTAGCGGAAGCTGGCTAGGTGGTTTTTTTTGTGGAATAACTCATCAACAACAAAAATGAAGAAGCTAACCACCGTGCAGATATGCTAGCGAACTTAGATACAAACCAAGATGGGGCTTTGTTTACCTCAATGAACCCCCTGAAAATTTAGGACCGTTGTTGCTAGCGGATGCAAATGGAATGATGTACCCCCGAACTTAATTTTGTATTCTCTTTTTTCTTCAATAAAAAAAAAGATAACATATACTACTACTTGCATTGCGTTTTCGCAGTCTTTAGCAAGGCATGTTGATATTATTTCTTTTCCAATTTTTTTTTTTGAAATAGCCTAGTACAAAATATTGAAGACTATGTATAAAAAATATGCAAAATTATTTAAACGATGAAATCTTTAAATTTGACTAAAGAAAAAGAAACATTTAGAGTCTATTTGGAACCATGGATTTGATGGGATTTGGATTTGGAATTGAAATTCGAATTTCACTTGTTTTGAACCATTAAAACTGGATTTGGAATGGAATTCTATGGGATTTCATTGGATTTGTTTTAACGTACTGAAATCCTACCAAAAGAGGTCGGATTTGATGGGATTTGTTTATCAGAAACTATCTAAAACTTGAATATCCTCAATTACCCTTGAAGATTCTGCTGATATAACATACCTCTCTTCCTGCAGGTCTCCTTCTTCACTTCTACCACCATACACTGATGCCTATGCCCTCGAAGACTCTGCCGATATAACGTTACCTCTCTTCCTGGAGGTCTCCTTCTTCATTTCTACCACCATATTGATCTTTGTCAAGATTGCATTTTTGAGAATTTATTCTAAGCTTTTGAGATGTATATTGCGTAGGTATTGAAGGTATAAGAATTTTGTTGCTGAAATTTCATACGAAGCTTGGATCATTGGAACGAATTAGGTCAGTATTTTGAATCTAATATAGCCTAAATTTAATTCTAGCTTACTCATGTAATATGGAGCTTTGCCTTAATACCAAGGGTGACAAGAAATTGCAGTACTTAAACTATTGTATGCATCGTATCAATATGCTTCATCACTATAAGATCATTCCGATGGTAGTTTTTGACGGTAGGAACCTCTCTTGTAAGGCGGCGACAGAGCAAGAGTGGTGCAGGCATGTAGAATTGGCTAAGCACTCCAGACGTTTGATGAAATGCCCCACAGGACATAATTAATTCGAACTGCATCGTAAGTCCTAGGACAGTGTTTGGCAACTGAATCTCCTATAACCCACAATTCCTGTCAAGTTTGTTTGCATGTAACCTTAATCGAGAGAAGGCATGAGTAAAAATACTTCTCTTACAAATAGGAATGAAACTGTTGTTTAATTTTTTTTTAAAGTTCATTTGGGATGTTTGAATAAGGACATGGGTTAATGTCGTGTCATCTACTATTTTTATGACAGTTGCTTTAATTTTAGTATTGCTTTCGTATTAAGATTGTTTTGGGTATTGAATTTGTCGTTCATAATAGTTTTAAGAACATACTTTTATTTGACCTAAGATTATACTAAAAATTAATTATAACGTTTGTTTTTTAAGTCAGAATCTTAAAAGGAAAATAATTGTGCAAATGACAATTCTCTTTCCCAACTTTAGTCAAGGATAAGAATTCTATGGATTTGAATTCTAATTTATTCCAAACGGAAAAATTAGAAGTCAATTCAATTCAAATTAATTTTTTAATTCCTTTTTGAATTCCAATGTCAAAAGTAGGTTCCAAACGAACAGTTACGCTACTTGTTTTTACTTATCCCCCCTCAAAATTTTCACCCCAAACCATGGGCGGGGAATCCATCGTTTTCTCTCTCAAACAAAACATTTTGAGTGACAAAATCCCACTGTACACGCATTTATACCCTCTCTCCAGCTCTTCCCCCTCCCCTCGAGAAGAGAATAAAACACATTTCTCCTGCACACACAGACCAAAGCCGTGGCATGATACAGGCGTGACCATGCCCAATACAGGACGGAGGAACGGAACCGGAAAGTCTCCGGCGAAGGAAGAGGCCACCGCTTTCTTCGTGCTGCCGCCCGACGCCCTCCGCTGCGCCAGGAGCGACGGCAAGGGGTGGCGGTGCAGCCGCTGGAGGATCCACGACAAGACTTTCTGCGAGTACCACCACCTCAAGCAGCTCGCAGCCAGCTCGAAGAAGAAGCCTCCCTCTGCCGCTAGGGCTTCCAAAAATGGCGTCATCTCGACGAGTGTTCGAAATTCGGGGGCTTCTAAGAGGAGGAGCCGCGGAGATGATTCGGATGAGGAGGTGATTCCGATGAAGAAGCGGCGGGGTACTAGGTTTGATGTGGAAAGCGGGGATGACATGGAGGAGGAGGAGGGAAGGGCAAGTCTGGTAAAAGAAGGTCAGAAGGAGAAGAAAATACTGAGAGAAGGTGACGAGGATGATTCGAAAGGGGAGGGTGGTCATTTGTTGGAAAGAGGAAATGAGAATGTGAAGAAGAAGTTAGGGTTTGTGGAGAAAAAAGAGGTTTTTACGAAGCAGAGAGGGGAAGATGGGGATGATGACTCAGATGAAGAGGGTAGTAATTTGGGGAAAAGAGGAAATGAGAGCGTCAAGAAGGGGTTTCCTAACCGAAAAGGCAAGAAGCTGATAAAAGAAGAAGAGGAAGACGGGGATGGTGATTTCGATGGAGGGGATAGTAATTCGGTTGAAAGAGTGAATGACAAGAAGAAATCGTCATTTATTTCGAGGCAAAAGGGCAAAAGACTGCAAAAGGAAGAAGAGAAAGATGGGGATAGTGGTGATGGTGATGAAAATGGCGATAACTCGGAGGAAAAGGACGATCATGATGCTAGTTTGGCTAAATTTGGAGAGAAGAGTTTAGAGTCTGCGTTGCCGCGATGTAAGATTAATTTGGGGATGGTACCAAAAATCACGGTTAAGGAGGAAAAAGATGGAGAACATGAAGAAGGTGTCGATGATGCTCATGGAAAAAAAGATGGTTTAGAGCACAAGGATGAGATTAAGTTGTCGAAAAGAACTAAAAGCACGATGAAGGTGAAAGCCGAATCATCATCCTCGCAGAAGAGGAAGAAGGGGGAGAAGAAAATGGATTTAACGCCCAGCTTTAAAGAAGAAGAAAAGGAAGAAGATGACGATAGTTCAAACGATACGGATTCTGATCGTGTTTCAAGGAAGAGAAAAACAAGACAGAAAAGTTTGCGGATTGATGCAAGGAGGAAGCATTTCAGTACCGACGTAAGCTTAGACCCTCCCTCCAGTCACTCCACCATATTTATGTGTCCCAGTTGTTAATGGCTACACATATAAAGCCCAACTGTACCTTTTTTTTTTCCCTCAATTAATTGGACAGGGGAGCAAGGATGATTGTCAGATGTGCCATCAATGCTTTAGCAGTGTAAGGAGGGTGGTGCGATGCCGCAAACGGAAATGTATGAAACGTTACTGCAGCCCTTGCATCGAGAGATGGTATTTCTTTTCTTTGTCCTTGTCAATTGTTGACGAAATCTACTTCTCCAAGGCTGAATGTGGTTATTACTTCCCTTGGTGACTTGTTCCGCTACACAACTGATATGATTTTCATGGATTTGATAAGAGAGGAATTTCGATCTACGTGTTGATATGTTTCAGATGCAACATACTTATAAATGCACTTGCTGAGTTTGTATGTGATTAGTTCTCACACTGCACTCTATGGGATTGTATACAAGTAGCAAAGTTGTTTTTGGTACGTTCTTAACCGTGGATGCCATAGTGGTCACTGGTATTCCTGTACTAAGAAATCTTATCTCTGTTTTCTAAGGTAGTTTATCATGTTGATTTGTTTCAGAAGTATGTGGTTAGCCAAAAAATTTATGTGTTTATGTAGCTAACAAGCTTATTACGAAACTGAGTATTATGATTTCATTTCTGGTGCTTATCATACAATGATGCTCTAGGCTTGCTAATGGCTCCATGACTGACTGATTATGAGATTGAGGCACTGCATGTGATTTTCTCAACTGCGATGGAATACATTATGTGGATATTCCTGAATTAAATAGACTTTTATGATTCAGCTCATTGCCAAATCAATTATAGTTCCTCTCTCTACTGAATACGATTCTTTTTGGTTAGCCCTAGTGCCAAAGCTTCAATAGCTTTTGCCATAGCTATGTCAACTTCTGAATTGTTGTCCGATCTATTCGGTCTGCTGTACATTGCTTTCGCAAAACCCATGGCAGCTTTGGTCAAAGGCCTAGACTGGTGTTTAATTTTGACGAAATATGTAGTCGTCATAATTGGAACTTGTTTATTGTCTTTTCATGGAAAATTAAGGTATCCCAACCTATCGGAGGAAGCAATAGCAGAGACCTGCCCCTATTGCCGCGGAAACTGTAATTGCAAAGCTTGTTTACGTAGAAAGGACTTGCTCAAGGTTTGCAGTATGATATTTGTTGTTCTAATTTTTTTTTTTTGAATCATATCTAATGCATTAACTTGCGTCGCTGCAGGATCCCAAGTATTCAGGATTTCCAGCAAACAAGAATGAAAAGGTTCGACACTTGAAGTATCTGGTTTGTGCACTCTACCCGTTTTGGAAGCAGTTTAATCATGAACAAATGTTAGAAAAGGAGACAGAGGGTAAGATTCAAGGTATGAGTTGCATTTCAGTTTGTAACACCGTCAATAGTCACTGGTGGTATGATACAAGTGCAACTATTGACTTCATGCAATTTCTCTGTCATTCTAAATATATCGGATGCTATTTGTCTAGTCGTTACATGCTTTTAATGTGGAGAAAGATAGATGTAAATAAGAGGCAATTTTGGGTATGTTCCATTTCCATTTACTGGAGGATATTAGTTACTCTCGGAAAGCTATATAGGTCGAGCATAGATGAAAAGCTTAAGTAGGTTCATTGAAGTTTGACTTAATAGAGCTCATAATGGCTCTTGGCGTACCTACAGTGCCAGAGGTGGAGATCTTTGACCAAAGTATCACAGATATAGTTGCCTGCCCTGAGAAAAGACGAAGAACAATTTCAATAAATTATCTGCTTGCTCAATATACAGAAGGATATCTAGTACTCACCAGAAAGCTATTTAGCAGAATAAAAACTTGAAAGGCTGCAGTGGTGATTTCTATGAAAACTCAAAAGATGTTTCAACTCGTTTCTGCAAAAATAAGTTGTGCCACTGCTTCTCCATAAATGAGCCTAGGACCAAGGTTTCTGGTCTGTCCAGGAGATGAACATAATTGGGTGTTCAATAAACTTATCAATTTTTCTCTATGTGATATAAATTTGGTTATTTAATATTTATGTGATGTTATGTGTCTTTAGGTTTTCAATTGAACTTGGAATTTTAAGATTTCCAAATTGAACGGGATGTGATGTTATGTTTTTAAAATTTCGAAATTGAACTTGGAATCTCAGATTGCAGCATAATTTCTATCCTTTTCTTTAGCTGAATTTGGACAAATATTCTCTGGCCGGTCATGAGCTCGGGCCAAATTTTCCAATAATTACAGGACATGGACATTCCCATTGCAGCTTATAGAACCTATAACGGGTTTATTTGGTTGTTTAGGTTTGTTGTCATCAGAGTTAGAGATACAGCAAACAGATTGTTCCAGCGACGAGCGTGTGTTTTGGTATGGCCCTTTGTTATAGATTTAAGTTCTTCTGGCCTTTGAATAACCGAAGTTAAATATCTGATGAGTAACACGTGCTATTGCAGCAACTATTGCAACACCTCTATAGTTGATTTTCACAGAAACTGTCCAAGTTGTTCATATGATCTTTGTCTCACTTGTTGCCGGGAAATTCGAGAAGGCTGCTTGCAAGGAGCTGAGATTGGGGTTGTGAAGCATGAAGAAGTACCTCTTGCTATGCCTTTAGGTGAAAAGGGTTATTCTGACTTATTTATGGAGTCAAATTCGAAGTGTAATGAGAGGGAAATATATAAGTGGAAGCCAAAGGAAACTGGTGATATACCTTGCTCAAAGAAAATGGGTGGTTGCGGACATGATCGCTTGGTTCTGAAATGTATGTTTTCAGAAGGCTGGGTATCAGAGTTAAAGGAGAAAGTTGAAAAAGTAGTTGAAACTAGAGACACTGCCAATGAGCCCCAAACTGACAAGAAGCACTGTTCCTGTTTCATATCCAGGGGTGAAATTGATATGGGTAGTAACAAAATCAGGAAAGCTGCCAGTAGAAGTAATGCCGATGATAATTATCTGTACTCTCCTTCAGCAAGTGACATTCAACAGGGGGACCTAGAGCACTTTCAGAAACATTGGACTAAGGGACAGCCAGTAATTGTCAGTAATGTTTTTGAATTCGCATATGGCTTGAGCTGGGAGCCAATGGTGATGTGGCGTGCCTTCCGTGAGATAACATATTCTGGTTCCTCTGACTTGGCAGTGAAGGCAGTAGATTGTCTTGATTGGTGTGAGGTATTTCCTACTAGGACACCACTTGGTTCCACCCCATATCTTGTGATCAAGATCTAATATTATCCTTATATGCTAATGATTATCTTGTGGGGCTCATGCATACCTCCGTTTGTGTTTTGTATGAGGTTAAAACTAATTGTGATCATCTAGTAGATCATAAGGAGCTTAGATTTGTCAGCATCATGGAGGATCCACAATAAGATTTGCTAAGCTGATAAAACATGGCAATGTTTCTAGTGTCGGATCTCTTTCTTAAAAACTAATAATATAAAAAAAGTCGTTTGCTGTCATTTTATCAGTAGATCACCATTATTAGATGTTGTATCAGGGACTCTCGTAACTGCATTGTGTTCGTAAATATGTCATACTTTTAGACTGTCCTTTGGTAAATCTTTGGTTTTAGCAAACCTCTAGTTTTTTGGAACCAAACACTTCTATGTGACGGTCACTGCTTGTCAACATGCTTCAAATTCATTAAAACCATATTGTTCTTTTGTTAACGTCATACTCTTCGTTGGCTCTTATCTATAGGGATGCTATCATCTGTGCATGCAGACAGGCAGACGTAAATAGCATACTCAGATCTGCCCATGCTAGCATGTGAACAAGTAATAGCTGTCCCAAAGGCCTAGTTAATCTGGTGCCTTACACTTCTGCTTTCTTTTTAAGTAAACACTTATGGCTACAATCAATGAAAAATACTGAGTGATATGCCACACACTAAAGTATGATTATGCACTGACTGTATATACTTAACTGCAAAGACTTGTTTCCAAGTAAGTGGATCTATCATCAATGCATTTAACCTATGTTTCTTGAAATCATTGATATGCTACAAGTACTGGAATCACAGGAAGTAATGACGAGTGACACGGCTGTGGTCAACTAGTATTTGTTTTGGGAAGTTCCTAAATTTTTGTGTGGATGGCTGGATGCATTAATATTATTATTAATTACTAGGTAGTTTTCTTTGTTTCCAGCAATGATGTGTACTGAAACTTGTTAGGGGTTTAAACATTATGAGAAGCTTTTTGCCAACTAGTAGTTTAGCCGCGCATGCTTTTACAGCAGATGGTAACTTAACATGGTACCAGCGCTCTTGTTGTGGAAGGTCTTGGGTTCATATATTCCCGCTTGCATTCTGTCCCCTACGAGTACAGTTTGTACTCCATTTGTTTGTCCGATTTTTAGTGGCACCTTGGTTTGTTTCTCATTGAATTGTCTCCCAACGGGGCTTCCTCGTAATGGGGAGTGTTAAGAAATCACATCTATTGTTGGACCATCCTCTAACAGCTTAAGCTTTTTACACACGGTTGTCAATGGTATTGCATAAAATAGCTAGGACAGGAAAGTAGAGAAATTCTATAGATTTGGCAGATTTAGAAATCACCATGTTTGCGTGATCTCTCGGAGAAATATTTGATTTAGCTTTTAGGTATATGGTCTTGATGCTTTTTGTTCCATTGGAGGATGTATGAAGTTCTGACAAATTTCATTTGTTAATCCGTAGGTTGAGATAAATATTCACAAATTCTTTAAGGGATACACTGAAGGTCGTTCCCACAAGAACTGGTGGCCTGAAATGCTCAAACTGAAAGATTGGCCCCCAACTAACTTCTTTGAAGAGCGCTTGCCACGCCATTGTGCAGAGTTCATCAGTTCCTTGCCTTTTTTGGAATACACACATCTCCGTTCCGGCATTCTCAATATTGCCACAAAAATGCCAGAGAAAGCGCTAAAGCCAGACCTGGGCCCTAAAACTTACATTGCATATGGATTTGCGGAAGAGCTTGAACGTGGAGATTCTGTTACAAAGCTGCACTGTGACATGTCGGATGCGGTAATCATTTTTTTCCCCAACTTTAAACAACTGGCTAGCGTTATCCTAGTAAAAGCGATAGTTTGCTTACAGTCTTAAAGTGATTCCCTGATCATTGCATTTATATGTGCTGTGTATAACTACCACTGTGTTTTATGGCCAACTCCCTCTAAGCGTGATAAAAGAGAAGTATATTTAGGAACTTTTTTATTCAGGGATTATGAAGCGAAAGAGATGTCAAGTCTCTAGGCTTCTTATATATGTTCTTTTTGATGAGCAAGTATATACAAGGCATTAAGACAAGCTGCAATATATCTGTATATCAAAGCTGCTTTAAAAAAGTAAGAGCACATACCAAGAGCCATGACTATACACCTCAGACCAAAGAAACAAAGTTCATAGAAACAAGGCCGTGGTTTAGTTATATGCAATATTTCTCTGTCAAAAGCTCTCCTCCTACTAAAAGATAAATTTATATAGCAGGGCGAGCTCTGTATCTTCTCTCCTTTCCTTCTTATTGGAAAGAACAATCCCAAAGTAGCTCAATAGTGAAAGAAGCATAAACTGAGGAAGTATCCCAACTCACATCTAAGGGACTATGTTCTAGCAAGTGATCACTCTCTTGAACATAAAGAACTAGTTGATTCAAGCTTCTTCCTCCTCAAATTATCATGAATGAGATAGCATTCATAGCTGCTTCCCAGCTAAAGCCGCAGCCCTCAAATTATCATGAATGAGATAGCATTATCATAGCTGCTTCCTTCAAATAGCTTTCTGAGGGTCTCTCACCCTACATAGACACGGAGTAGTAGGACTTCATTAGAAAAAGTTCAAAAGCCATTTTGCTTAATTAATTTACTGTCTTTTTCATCTTCATAAAGGTTCAAGCATTAAAGCCACTCAAGGTAAACACTTACCATCTCTAACTGGAATCTGGAAATTTTTCCCGATCGAGGGATGCAAAAGTTGCACCTACTCATCAAAAGACCACATAGGCCATAAAGCCCCCATTCCCTAGCCATAGCGGAATAGGTAAGGCCTTTTAGGAACCCGACGCTTAGGGATTGAAATCCGAGGACACACACTACTAGATATTCTCACCAATTTGCCTACCATCTCCCTTCACCACTCAAATATAAGCTTCACTCTCCTCCTTCACAAAGTGTCCCATTCTCCCATATCTTCTTTTTTATATGCTTTCTTCTTCCTAGCAAAATTCCAGATTCTGTGTTTTTATGCGAAGTACAAGCGCTACATACTTGTATTGGGCATGCATTCGTGTTTCTGTTTCATGTTAAGCATGATAGCATTGTTGCGTCCATTCTTTAACAACTTAAGCTTCCATTCTCTAACAACTTGAGCTTTTAGATTGGGTAGTAACTTTTGGGTTCCATTCTTCCCACTTGCATATAAGGCCCCCCTTTATAATAGTGCAGTTTGGGTTCGTTTATTTTTGAACATGGTGGTTGTGCACCTCTTTTGTTTCTCGTTCATTTGTTTCTTCGCTTGCAATCGGGGGCTTGAACTTGAGGGAGAGTTTTTAAGTATGATACGTTGTTGGGCCCATTCTCTACCAGCTTAAGCTTTTAGAGCAGTTGGTAAATTAACGTGGTATCTAGTAAGTGTGAAAAGTAAGTTGGACATATACAGTTGGCTGGAAGCAAGTCCTATTGGCTTAAGCTTTTAGGTCAAGTTGGCTCATCCAGTATATGCGGACCATCTTGGATGACACTGGGCTCCCTGTTATCTCCCTATTCTTTTGAATCCCCTGGCACAGGTGCAATCTGGGATTATGTGAAGCAATGCAGTCACAAACTTCTGTACGGTGCATTTTGGCATGATGATGAGCAGTGAATCCAAATAAGATATATCGATAGAGTTTTATTGTTGAGAGTGACAAGGACGAACTGATATGGCATTCTAAAGTTTATTAAACGATGACTTCTTGGGAACATGCACATAATGAAGAGCAGTTGACCAAAATGCCAAAGACAAATATTAACATTGTTTGCTTAGATAGGATTCCACGTGAAGATCTTAAAGAATGACCGAAATTTCTTTCTATAATCTGATGAAAAATCTAGTTATGCCATGCTGAGGATCTGCTAAAATATAATATAATGCTCGGTATATCATCGTTAATGCTTTTGTATGATTTGCTTTATGAAGCTGTTCCAGTGGTTCAATAGGATCAAAAATTAATTCATTCGAATTTCACATATTATTATGTTTGTTTAAGTGTAAATTTTTTCTTGCTGTTTCCTTCACTTGGTACATGTGTTCCCTTTTATTCTTGTGTGGTAGTTACAGTTGAGCGGCAGATGCATCTGTTTAGGCTTTTCAATTATTTGTTTTGCTTAGATTATTCCCCAAGGACTGAATGCTTAACTATTACCTACTTTTAGTTCCTAGTTAATTCTCAATTGGATATGGGAATCTGGGCTTTCCATTGTTTCAGTGTAGTGGTAATGTTTTTAACTCTGCTAAACGATCTTCCATACTGATTGATACCATGCCACTCTTCAGGTTAACGTGTTGATGCATACTAAGGAAGTAACTCTTACCTCTCAGCAACTTTCTCACATACGTAAGTTGAAAAAGAAGTTTGCTGTCCAAGATCGAGAAGAACTGTTCAGTTCTACCAGTTCAGACAACACTGAGGCTGAGAAGCTTGCGCCAGCATCTGATGGGAAGTCCAAGTCTGAGGCATTGGAGACTATGCCATGTGATAAAGGCTATCTTGATGCTGAAATCATAGCTGATAGGAACAGTGGGGAGGATGCGAACACTGCAGGGATAAAGAGCGGGGATGACAAAGCTCTGGGGATTATAGCTGAGGAAGACAGAGGAGAAGATGCTGCATCCTTAGGTGTCAGAAGTGGGAATAATGAAGTGCATGCTGTCGTATTCAGTGAAACTTCTAATTTGCAATCAGACGAAAAACCTGCTGATGCTGCAGGTAACAAAAGTAGGAATAAAAATGCTGTGATTGTTAAAGCCAAGGAGCACAGAGGAGAAGATGCTGACCCTGTGGGGGTCAATAATAAAGTGCAAGATGTCATATTAGATGACGCTTCTCACTTGCCACCTGAAGAAAAGATTGACATGAATTTGGTGGAGGGAATGAGAAAGGACATACAAGGAGGCGAGACAAGAAATGGAAGGCAATCAGGTGATGGACAGGTCATTGAGTCTGAAATTTCACTGGCACATACTGGCTGCTCTACTAGAGGTCAGAAAGATCAAAAAGCTAGAAATGAGGAAAACCATAGTAGTATAGGAGAGTACAATTCTGTTTCCTCTGAGCTGCATTCTTCAGAAAGCGCTGTCCACAAGCTGGGTAACCTACCGTTTTCAGAGAATGAACTATATCATACGGACACAGCCGAGGGAGGTGCTGTTTGGGACATTTTCCGGCGTCAAGATATCCCCAAACTTGAGGAGTATATAAGGAAACACCATAATGAATTCAGGCATCTCTATTGTAAGCCGGTGGAGGAGGTAATAAAATAGTGTATGCATGCGATTCCATACCAATGGAGAGGGAGGTTGAGAGAGTGTTGAAAAATATGCAGGTATCTTGCACCTCACACCATGGGGGGCGTACATGCTTGGAAAGCAGAGTAGTCTTCAAAAAAAAAAAAAACAAAAATTGATAGCTTATTTGGGACTACATGGACGTAATCAGTATACCCTCAACGATTGCTTCTTGTTGGTCTTTGCTGTCTTTTGTTCTTTTTCTTTTCCTCACATTAAAGTGCAGAGTTTACTTTTTAATTCTTTTGCTTTGGATGTTAGGAACCTGCTTACTGGTGGTAGGGTTTGCACTTAAAGAATTTTGATTACCATTGTTTGATTTACTGGCATGCATTTATTTGTGCAGGTTGTTCACCCAATTCATGATCAGACGTTCTACATGACTTCGTACCATAAGAGAAAACTCAAGGAGGAGTTCGGTAAGTTTATGCTCTCTCTCTCTCTCTCTATATATATATGTACACGCACACACACACACACACTCCTTTCTTCTGTGGGTGTGCTAAATTATCTGGGTCGTATAGGTGTTGAACCTTGGACATTTGTGCAAGGACTTGGAGAGGCAGTTTTCATTCCTGCTGGCTGTCCTCATCAAGTTAGAAATATAAAGGTATCATCCTGATATATTGTTATCTTTTCATACCTAAAAACGTTCATTAAACATGAGCTATTTGACTACCATTATGAATGTTCACTCAAAAGCATGTGCTTTGTATTCTTCTTAAGGAAACTAGTTCTTTTGGAGCTTACTTGCATGTGCTTCTTATGTGATTAGCAATTTTTTTTTCCTTTTGAGTACATAGATAACACCCTTGCTACAGCCACGCAGGTTTTTAATTGTAGATTGCTATTAAAATTTTTTTTTGGCAATTGTTCTACTCTCTAAGATATAGAGTTGTTCAGGAAGAACTATTAATCTATATCTATGAAGCACGGACACGGGTGCGGATACGTACGTGAATATGACATTTTTAAAATTTTAGGATAGGGGTGTCGATACGACATATATATATATATATATATATATATATATATATATAGTTAATTGCTCCCGGTTGTTCAATCATTTGATAACCAGAGTCATAGGGGTGCGGTGTCGATACGACATATATATATATATATATATATATATATATATATATATATAGGGTCGTGATCCATTGCTCGCGTGGGCAATGGATTAGCTGTTGGCCGTGCGATCTGGCCTCCACGAGCGAGATCTGGACGACCAGATCTCGGGCGTGGACGTCCTGTATTACGCGCCCCGCTTCATAATGTAGTGGGCCAGATTTCGCCGTTCGTTACATAATGTAGAGGACGACGAAATTCCCACCCCCCCCCCCCCCGCGGGCCGCGTGGACTGTCAGATCGGGCGGATAACAGCTGATCCATTGCCTGCAGGAGCAACGAAGCAGCTCCATATATATATATATATATATATATATATATATATATATATGGAGCTGATCTGTTGACTGTGCCGGCAACTTGGTTTAAGTTGTCCGCGCGATTTGGCAGTCTATACACGATCTGTGGACGGTCCAGATCTTTTTTTTTTACATTTTTCTTAAGTCACCACATTATGTAGCGGACGGTACTTTTGACAAAATTGCCCCTCTTTACTCTTTGTTATGTTGATTATGAATGTTCATTAGATACATTAGGTAGCGGATGATCCAAATAAATTTTCTCTGTGGTCTCTATGCTTTGATGTTTGTTGTTTGCTCTGTTATGTGCTCTTCCACTTTCATCCAATAACCATAAAATGCTCTTCCAATTTCATCCAATAACCATAAAATGTTCTTCCAGTTTCATCCAATAACCATATAATCCCACAAACCAAAAACAATCTGTTCTTGCTGAGCCCACAAAAAACATAAAATTGGGTGGAGATTAAGAAAGTAGGCCGAGATTAAATCAAACGGAAAACAAACCCACGGCAAAATCACCGCACCACTCCACCACAACCAAGAAACCAACAAAAACCCAAGATTTGTCAAGTGTTATTATTAAACCACCTGATATGAGATAATTAAACAAGAAAAAAAATTTGAAATAAAAAAACCCAAGATCTGGTAGTGGTGATTAGAAATTAGGGTGAGGCACAGTTGCGATTGACTCGGTAGCGGTGGTGGTGGGCGATGTTGACCCCTGCGAAGATCTAGCAGTAACGGTGGCGGTGGTCAGGGATTTGGGTGAGGCAGAGCTCTGCTTGACTTAGTGGCGGTGGGGCGGTAGCATTGGTGCTCACGGTGGTGTTGGCCACGGGTGATATCGACACATGCCAAGATTAGGTAGCAACGGCGACTGGGTGGTGGGTGATGCTCGTACGGCGCCAGTGTCGGTATCGCTACTGATCGAAGGGCGTGGTGGCTTTGGATGGCGCATGAGTGATGGGTATTGGGGCTGCAGCCAATGGCGGGACTGGAGAGAGAGAGAGAGAGATGGGAGGAACATAGTTGTCCGCTACTTAATGTAGCGGACGAGCACTTTATTTCTTAGAGTGTCGAGGGCAATTTTGTTAAAAATATCGTCTGCTACATAATGTGGCGGACGGACTTAAGAAAAAAGTAAAAAAGAAAAGATCTGGACTATCCACATATCGCGTATGGACGGACAGATTACGCAGGCAGCTTAACCCAAGTAGCCCGCGTCGTCAACGGATCAGCACTCATATATATATATATATGTATATTTATACACAGACACACATACATATATATAGATACATATATTAACTATGTGCACTTAGTATTGAATTTCTAAACAAACCAGGGACCATCTGAATCTTAAGAACGTGCATAAAAGGAGATATAGTGCAATTTGATTTAACCATTCTAACAACAAATAGTTAACACGGTCTGAAAGTGAAAAAAATTAAACTGAAACATATAAAACACAGGGAAACACTGAAACAAACATTAAACACTACTTCTAACTCACTGAAACAGGGCAGGTAGAGTCCAGTGGTCAACCTCTGCACTTGCATTCTGAAGGGCATAATTAATTCATTGATTTCTTTCTGCCTTTGAGGCAGTTGAAGTGTTTTTTTGGGCTTTGGGAGTCCAGGCACAGACGAGTTTGAAAGGAAAGTACTACTGATGGAGAATCAAAGGGAGTAGATTACGACAGGTCGGGAGAAAGCCTACTCGCAAGAAAACTTAAATAGACTTATGCGGTCATCGGTGGTCTGCAATGGTCGCTGGTGCTCTCTCTCTCTAGCTTAGTCTCTTCCCTCTTTAAAGATCTGCCGGAGGTGAGGCCCGTCGTTGCCGGTGATCACGAGTGGTCTTCGGTGATCGCAGGTGGTCTTTGATGGCCGCCGCTGGTCGTGGGTGGTCATGTCGCGGCTGCCGCCGACATTGCTCTCTCTCTCTCTATCAGTCTCTCTCCTCTTCGCAGGAGATCTGCCGTTCATTTCTTGGTAAGTATAAGTATTTACGTTTTGACCCCGAGATATTCTTTTGAAAATTATGTCAACCCCCATAAGTATCCGAAACGCACTCAAACTGCAATCGATTTTCTGGAAGTAAAAAAAATAAAACAAAAGAACTAGATAAGCACCCAACCGGCACCTGACGCGCACTCCTAGGTAGCACGGACACGGTGTCGGACACCTACGCCGACGGGGACACCGGACACTGCAATTTTCGAAAAATTAGATTTTGGATACCACAGGACACTGCTATTTTTTAATATATTTTTATTTTATATATATATATATATATATATATATATATATATCAAATACATTTCACAATCTAAAATAATAACTAAGTCAAAAAAATATTTTTGAAATGTACTGGATAAAATAACTAAGTAAAAAGAAAAAAAAAGAGGGACTTTCTTCACTTAATCAGTCATTTACTGTTTCGGTATCTGGATAAAAAAGATATTTCTGAAATGTACTGGATAAAATAACTAAGTAAAAAGAAAAAAAAAGAAAGAGAGGGACTTTCTTCACTATTAACGGAGGAGAAAAAAAGAAGAAAGGAAGGACTCTTCACTAAAGAGTTCACAGAGAAAGAAACGACGGGGAATAGAAGAAAAAAGGAGAAGAGATGAGGAAGAAGGATCTGTGGGTCAGCAACGGCTGCGGAGGACCTCCGGCGACGATCAAGTGAGCTTCGGCGATGGTGACAGCTGTTTCAGTATCTGGTGACAGCGACTAGATATGTCGGCCTTGGCTTCTCCGGCAATTGGATCTGTTGGTGACTAAGCACCGACGACAGCTCCGAGTCGGTAATGGCTCAGAAGGGCACTTGTGAGGTGAATGAGAAGGAATCGGCCGTGAGGTAAGAGAAGCAAATGGTCCGACACTGTTCCATGCCGTGTTCGACACTCGGTGAAGTGTCCGACACGGTGTCGGAAAATAAAAAAATAATAAAAAAATTCCGACACCGATTGGCGGTGTCCGACATGTGTTGGGCGGTGTCCGGAGGGTGTTGGGGTGTCCGTCTGTTTAGGACACCATACCTCCACCTAGGAGAGGTGTCCGTGCTTCCTAGGCGCACTTGCACCCGATGCTCACCTGATCCTGGTGCTTCACCCATTTCGAAGCACCTGTGTTTCAGAGGTTTATATGATGTGTGTGCGTACTTCTACAAAAGCAGCCTCTCCATAGAAGTGGGGAGAAGGCTGCGTACATCAACCCTTAAAACCCCTCAATGGTAGAAGACTCGTGCACGTTTGGTAGGGAAAATTCGATGACTGGAACAATCTTCAAGAAGTTTCATGGATGTTTTCTTGTCTGACTCGGTCATTAGCCTCCCTAACTCAACTTTTGGATAATAACATGTATAGGGATTTTCAGGGAATCTTATGCTTGGACTTCTGAATTGGTATAGCTAGGATTGCACGTGTTAAGCATTCGAATAGCTGGCTTTATCCTTGGTATATCTTTTGACACTTTGGCGTGTAAATAATAAGGAACTCCTGGGTGCCCGAGGCTTAAGTATGATATCAATATGTGGATGTTATATTAAGTACCTCTCTTTAGGAGCTTCTTGTCACACACATCTACGTGTGCTTAGTTTTCATGATGAACTGTCATGTTAGTGTGTTCTTTGAGATTTTATGATCGTCCTCCTTAGACGTATTCCAATGAAATCTCAAGTGTTATATGGCATCTCTCTGTCGTATCATGGTCATGTATATTTTCTGCAGCCTAACTGCAAGTCATGATTTACTAAATAACAATAGTTTGGATATGACCCTGTTAGATATTGCAAAGAGTAACCTTTTCTGTTCAAGATGTGGGAACGTTCCTGGCTTTAATCCCAGTCCATACTGCAGGAATTATGGGAGAGATGTAAAACTTTAAACTAGGCATGCTACAACCTATCTGTGTGAACCCACAAACTCAGAGCAAATCTGAACAGCTTCATGAACTTGTATCCAATAAAAAGGTGGTCCAATCCATGAACCACAGAAAATATCCGTCAATTTAAGTGGAACCCGCTACGTGGGTTTTCATGAGCTGTGCGTGCGTATTACTACAAAAAATGATGTCTGGGACAAAGTAGTGCATAAATACAGATCCTTCAGGGGTGCTCACATCCCAACTATCTTAGATTTGGCGATTACCTCCCCCTGCTCTTGCTTTCGAACCTATGTTAGTTTTCTTCTTGCTGAATCAGGTTTTGTAGTCTTGTTGATTTATGATTGGAGAAGTACCTGCATAGATAAGAAGGAGAAGTTATTATCTTAATTTTCATGTGAATCTTCTTAAAATTATCTTGATTTTCATAGTTAAATTATACAAGGTACTGGAAAAATGTGCATGTCTTTTTCATAAACAAGGCCTTCGCAGTAATGCTTGATTACTTTTAGGTCCTGTCTGGTCCTTTTTTCTCCTTTTCGTTTCTCTGTTTTGTTCTTTTCTGTATCTAAGATACTTAGGTTTCTATCTCTGATAATGTGATTGTTCTTGGATTTCTCTTTCTATTATCACTTGCAGTCTTGCATAAAGGTTGCTCTTGATTTTGTCTCACCGGAAAATATTGGAGAGTGTATTCGTTTGACTGAGGAATTTCGAGTTCTTCCCCATGATCATAGGGCTAAGGAAGACAAATTAGAGGTAAAAAGCTTTATACAGCTATTCACCTGTAGTTGCTCAATAATTCTATCTTGCTTCCTTTTCTGCTTTATAATTGTTATAGCCAAGATAGTGAATCTACAATGTTGGAATGTTAAAATCACTTGTAGACCAAAATGTTTTCCGGAAACAAAATTCCATTGTTTGATTCAGTATCTGGACATGTTTATCGGAAACAATTTGCTGTCAATAAAACTCGTGGCCAAATTTTAGGAAAATGACTTTGTATTTAAGGCCCGTTCTTCATTTTCTGAGTCTCCCATCTTTTGATTTTCTCCTTGTCGAGTCACAACTCACGACCTACATCCTGCCAGAAAAATGCTATACCAAACCTGCCAGAAAAATGCTATACCGAACTTATCGTGAAGATCATACGGCAGATGTTAGATCTAGACGAGTATGATGCTGTAGCTCCGCCGTTGCTTTGATTGGTTTCGGAGTTGTGTCTTCCTCATGCGGAGGCGCATGAGGATGCTGGAGCGCTGCCATTGATTTGTTGGGGTTTGGGCTTTGAGAGTGAGAAACGTGGGAGTATTTTGGGCTTTTTTTTTTTGGGGGGGTGGGGGGGTGGGGGGTTATAACTTGGTAATATGGTCAAAAGTGCTTTGGGATATAAATTTGTATGTGTGGCAATAACTTTTATCCGCTTTTGCCGAGACTTTCTATTTTATTTTATTTCGCCAAGAACAACTTTGCTTCTGATTGCAGCATCATTTTCCATGCATCAGTATAACACTGGAAGATTTTACCCATAAAATGTTTTTTTTCTGGAGGACCGCTTTCTGAAATGGATTTTCCGGATTATTTTTGTGAAACAGCAGGGCCAGTGTTAGTGAGCATGATGTTTTCCATACTGTACTGGTCATAGTGGAATTGGGGGTGTGAATACATGTTAATAAGATGTGAAATTCGCACTTCCCTGTCCCAAACAATAGTAGATTTTTACTTAGTTGCAGGAAACTCCTAATATGGTGACGTTTCTCTCTCGGAAACTCGCTTTTGCGATCCCAAGTTAGGAGCTCCATGGGATCTCGTCCCAAGCTAAGATGGGAACTCGATCCCGCTAGCTGGATAGAGATGCATGGAACAAATGATAGAATATATGAAAATCAAACTCTTTTCAACTCAATTCCTTGTTTCTCTCTTCCTTCAAGTCCTTAAAGTCTCCTTCTCTGTTGTTGCTATCTATGTAAACTATGCTAAACAAATGATAATACTCTGTACGCATTTATTTATTCAAGCCGCTCCCGACCTCAGATTCTTCTTGGTGCTTACGCTTCCCTGCCCCCGCCCCCGCTCCCGCCCCCGCCCCGGCTTTGTGCAACTAAGGATTTTTATGATGAACATGCCTACCCATTAAAACCCCCCCAACCCCTCCAAACCAACAGAAATATAAAAAAAGGGAAACATTTGCAATTTTCATTTTAGTGCCTTACCTATGACGCATAAGCAATTTGCCGTAGGCTCCCAAGTAAGTATTTGATGTTTCCGATTTTCTTTGTATGGATATGTTGAATCATCTTATCTTGTAATAGCAACACCATTTTGCCACGGAATATAGGAGATACGCTTCTTTCGAGACATAGGAGTGCTGATGGCCAACACTTGTCTAGTAATTTTTATGAACTTCATTTTCTTTTTTAAATGATCACATTTCCTTTCTGGATGTCCCAATAAGTGGTCACATTCCCTTTTTGGGATGACACAAGGTCAGCGATCACATTCCAATTCTAGTAATGTTTGTGTTAAGTTTTCAGATTTGCCCTTTATTTTTCTCTCCACCCGCACCATTTCTTCACTCTCCTTCACTCATTTATCTTCTCTCTCCACTCAATCACCATCATATCTTCTCTCCTGTTTCCGAACTTTTCCACCTTTCTCCTTTCACAGATCAGCTGATGTCCACTGTAAGTTCTCTAACGTCAAATTAAACAAGGGTACTTCCGATAAACTACATAGTCAATTTTGCAGTGGAACAGGTATATGAATGAGGATAGTTGTTTGGATATAAAGCTTTATATTTGAATACGTGACAAAACCAAAAGACCATAGAAAAGATAAAGATGTCGGGATATGGTTTGTTTATGTTACCGAAAGCTTCCTGGATGGAGTTTTGGGGACTTGTTCTGCGTTATGTGGTTTTCCATTTGCAATTGAGATGGAGATTCTATTGATTGTATGTCATCTACAGCCGATCAACTTGGTGCACCACTTAGGCGGACAAGTAGAGTCCAACAAGCATGATAATTGGGTGATCGATTAAGTAGGAAAGACGATTGACTAGGGGGATAAGCTGGTCGACCAGGCAATTGATAATTAGATGAGCACTGTAGTAATAGCAAGTCAAGTCCCACCTTCAAGAAAAAATGATTTTCTTTTTTTTTTCTCTGTTTTATATTCAGATCTCTCTCTGTACCATTACTTGGATGTGTGTGTGGGAGATCTGTGGGCTTCTGATTTGGGAGGGGTAGGTGTGGACAGAGTACCACAGGTCGAAGGCAAGAGGGCGTCAATGCCTGCAAGTCACCTGCATTTTCTTTCTTTTGGTTGAGAAAGAGAGGGTGGAGGACAGAGGTAGGGAACATTGTAGGCCTTGATTTTTGTGGTCTAAAAGTAGCAAATTCTTGGAGAGGGTTAAGAGGGTAAAAGCAATGCATTTTGACCCCTTAAGATATGTGCAAAGTCAAACCTTGCACTTATTTGGGGCAGAGGGAGTATCATTTGTTGTACAGTACTATGATTTTATGCAAGTCTATTCTCCTCTTACATTTATACTTTCCCCGCCCCCACTTAAAAAAACCAGGAAAATGCCCTAGATCCACTCCGACTGATCTCATCATCTCTTTGGCCCTTGTTTATAAACTTAAGCTCGGAAACTTGGCTAGATACAAGCAAACTTGGCTTCGGATGGTTCTACGTGTTTGTGATCATGCATTTCCTGCGGTTGAGATGATAGAAAATGAAGCTCGTTCCCTTCGTACTGGGAAGGAACACGCTTTCACATGTCAGTGAGGAATAGAAAAGAGTTCAGTCCTTTACGAAATGTAATAAATCTTGGTATTACTTAAGTAGATGTAAATTCCAAATTAGTACGTTTGTGATGAAGGGGCTCCTTCAACTTGCAGTATGTACTTTCTGAGGCTTAAGTATATGCTGTGTGCTATGATCTCTCACTAATTTAGACCTTCTAACTTCAACTTGAATCTAATGCTACGCCCAGATATCCAACATATTGAAACATGTATAATTGCCCTCCACCCTCTTGTGTTGTCATTCTCTAAATGATTTTCATTTGATGCATGCAGTGGAGTTAATTTCCCCCCATTTTTCTCTGCATAAATAGGTCAAGAAGATGTCCCTCCATGCTCTAAGCCAAGCTGTGTATGAATTGGAGCAACTCGCAAGGTGAGAGCATACTGTATGGATACTATTGTTGTATGCAACCTTCATTGGAAGAAGACTTGAAGAAAACAAAATCAAATTTGGCCGTGGTGGGCTGCCCATACAAGTATTGCCGGAGTAGATATGTAATGATTGCATCTCCTACAGGTCGAGGCAGTAGAAGCTAAAAAAATGGAAGACGTCGTGCCATCTTGACTACCATGTCCCAACTTCTGCCAGCCATCAGAACGTGTCCCGCCATCTTCTCCAGAATGTATGTAGTCCTTTAACCCAACAGCTGAGAACCCGCAATAACTGGGCCAACAGAATCGTGCATAATTTGTTGTTTTTGCTTTAGGTTTTAACTGCTTTCTTGGTGCTCCCGGCTTATTTTTAATGTGGGAGACCCCCTGTTATGACGGTACTGAATATGAACGTGTATATATAATGACACAAGTTTTTCTATTTGGCGTATCATTATTCTTGTTTTCGTTTAGAGATATTGATTGGTGCTGCTCCGAGGATTCCATTCCATGGCTTTGCTACTGTGGGTGTATGCCCGGACTTATTACATCAAACACACTCGAGGAATCCTTATGATTCTCGTTATGGTTACTGCCTTTGCGGAATATAGCCATCTTTCGTCAAAGCGGTGCCCTCTTTTTGCTCTTCAAGAACAAGTCAGCTTCTTCTGAACCGGATTTTCTTTCTAGGATAGAAATAAGTTATAGGGTTAATTATATTCATGTCCCTGAGGTTAGGGTGAAATTACAGTTAACGACGTTAAGTTTTAAAAAGTAACAAACTATGACCCCAAACGTTTAAAAAGTAAAACTTGTATTTATCCGTTAGGTATTTTAATTTCTTTAAAATACCTTTCTTTTCAAAAAATATAAAAAACCCTAATTACTCCCCCTCTCCCCAGCTCCACCCTAATTTTCGTTCTCCCCAAATTCTAACTCATGTCGCTGTTGCCCCCTCTCAGCCCTACCCACCTCTGCCCTTTCCCCCTGCCGCGCACCATCTCAACCACTCACGACAGCCTCGTTTACCTCGGCGGTGCCCCCACAATAGCTGGTCGTAGCCAAATCAGATCCAGCCACTCCCCATCACCACCACTATCACCACCCCTCACCCCTCGCCCTTGAAATATACTCAGCCACAACATAGTCGGCGCCACCACCACCCCCCACAGATCCCAGTCTCACCTCTCTCACCGTCATACACCATCGACAACCAATCAACCACATTAATTGTATCTGCAGCTCACCGTCATCTCCGCAACCAACCACCATCATACTTGCGGCCTTCCAACACCATCAAAGCTTTCAGATATGTTTTTTTTTGTTGTAATTATTTAACTCAAATCTTGTTTGTGTTGTGTGTGTTCGTACAGTGTATTAACCGGCGGTAGTGTTGTGTATGGCTTGCTTCGGTGTAAGGGGCACGGCAGTGGTGCGGGGTGGTGCATGGTAGTTGGCAGTGGTTTGTGTGGGTATGGTGGGGGTAAGCCCAGTCAAGGGTATATGGCTTTGCTATGGGAAGAAAGAACGGAGAAAAAAAATATAAGAGAGAAATTTATCGTTAAAGGTAAAGGGTGGCATGTCAAGAAATTACATTTTAAGTCATGGACAATACAATCATTTTGTTAAAACCGTTATGTATTCTTGTATTCCGTTAGGTCAAAGGATATAAGTGCCTATTTTCCAAACGCATGGACACGCGTGTAATTTTACCCTAACCTCGAGAATATGAGTGTAATTAACCCTTCAGCTCAGATAACTAAATAGACGTGGTTTGCTAATTTTTAGCATATTAATGGCTCTCTTGTTGGAAGCCATAAACCATCCTTAGACGAAAGTTGTTATCACTACTTGGACTATATATATATATATATATATATATATATATATATATATATATATATATATATATATATATATATATATATATATATATATATATATATATAGGGGGCCGATCCCTGTCTACCGGTGGGAAAATCTATATTTCTCCATCGAACCGCTGCTCTTTGTATCTGTTGGGTAAAATGAAGAAGAAAACCAACCGCAACAAAGTGTTGCGGTTGGAATTAATAACCAAACTTAAAACCAAACCGCAATTGTTGACTTCTTGACCACCAAAGTCCACCAAACCACCAAAGAAGTCCACCAAACCACCACCAAACCATCAAAGTCCAAAGTCAAACCGTAATTGTTGACCGGAAATTAGGAAAGTCCAACCGCAACTCTTAGTTGCGGTTGGCATCAATTCAAGCCAACCACAACTCTTAGTTGAGGTTCCCACCCCCCCTGTGGTGGCCCCCCCCATCCCCCCCTCCCCACACGTGGTGTTCCCCCCGGTGATGGCCCCCCCTCCCCCCCCACACGTGAATTTATAAAAAAATAGCTAGAGCTAGATTTTGCCAAAGTGTAAAACAGAGACCCTAGTTATTTTTAAAAGATCTATATCAGGGAAAAATTTTAGATTTTTCCAAAGACTGCAAAGGGGTTAACTGATACGGGGAACCTTGTAACTTTGCAATGTAATTTAAAATATCAAGCTACCGCAATTTCACACGAAACTTTTATGAGAACCCTAGGATGTTAGGAAGTTCCATTACCCAGGAATTCGGGCCATTCCGAAGTCGTTAGCTATTTTTTTGGCCTAACGGCCTTTTAAGCGCTCGATCCGGACACCGGTTCGGGATTTTTCGGCGAAAAGTCCGTAGAATACTTTTTAGATCAATAATGAATTCAGGAAGCCTAAAATAGCGTTTCAAAGCACTTTTGAGATTTTCTGATGCCAGGGGGCATTTTGGTAATTTGCCACCCCGAGAGGGGTATTTTGGTAATTTTATGGTGTCAAGTTTTTCAAACGCCTTTTGAGTCCAGAAATGTAAGTAAAACACCTGAAAGGTTGTTTTGAAGCTGGTTTGATGGACGTTAGGGTGACAATGAACCCCCGGGGGCATTTCAGTAATTTGCAGCCCATCGGGGGTATTTTGGTAACTGAACATTGTAAAATTCTACGTGATGACTTTTAGTTATAGGATAGGGGTGTAAGACACATGAAAAGTTATTTTGTTCCAGTTGTTCTGGGATGTGACACAGGGATGATGACTGCTAGCGGGTACTTTGCATACGTAGCGAGTGGTGATGATTTTGGTAAATTTTTTTTATTGCTTTCCGCATAAGGACATCATATCACGATGGCCCACCACTCACTACCCAACCGCTACTAAGTGTAGCGATTGGAATCAGAGATAAAATTATTATTTTTTTTCCAGCATATCACGTGTGA
This sequence comes from Escallonia herrerae, assembly GCA_033070095.1. NCBI lineage: Eukaryota > Viridiplantae > Streptophyta > Magnoliopsida > Escalloniales > Escalloniaceae > Escallonia > Escallonia herrerae. The sequence goes on along the minus strand of JAVXUP010000514.1, from coordinate 206,641 downwards.
CACAGGGACGTTTGTTGTAAGAGATTCTCTCGGAATTCCTGAAAAATACTGCATAGCCATATTCGCTATGGATGCAGACGTTTTGCTCAAAGTAATGGGTCTGCCGTGACATGGGATTCCAAGTATAAATCCGACGTCCTCTAATGTAATAGTCATTTCACCAAACCGGAAGTGAAATGAGTTCGTCTCGCTCCTCCATCGTTCAACTAGAGCGGATATGAGGCAATCGTCGTGTCGAGACCAAATCCCGCAATCGGTGAACATGGATAAATTTTGCCGGTGTAATAGTTGTATTTGTTCCTCGTTTAGTACCCACTCTTCGAGGTGACTTGTGCTTTGAATTGTTTCCAAAACACCCCTATCGACACCGTCAAATACGTGCCTCGTGACGTGGTCATCGTCATCGTATCGGACTGATATAACATGAGGTCCGGGATTGAAATCCATATCTCTAAGAACAAAATATAATCGTAAACCAACTTAGCGTCCATAATATTTACATTCCAAAACTGTAACTAGATCTTTAACCTAGCTTACCAACGCATTAGCAATAGTCATTATCTCATTATTTCAATGTATTAACACCATTCCTCACTTCCCATCACTCCGAACGCTTAATTACGCGCGTTCCCTAAAATTTGGCGCCAACGTGGCAATTTACCAATATACCTCCTGATGGCGGTTACACCACCAACACCTCAAAACCGCTTTAAAACTACTTTTTAAATGTATCACATCAATTATAAATCATATATTTTCTCCGAAGATTTTAAAGAGGATGAGTTAACAAAAATTACCCTCAACTTATGCAAAACACCCCCTGGCAGCCATCGCCCCAACAAATATCTCAGAACAACTTTAAAATAACTTTTCGGGTGTCCGACACCCCTTCCCGAACTAAAATTCATTCGGAAAATTTTTCAAGCTGGTTCAGTTACCAAAATACCCCCGATGGGCTGCAAATTACCGAAATGCCCCCGGGGGTTCATTGTCACCCTAACGCTTATCAAACCAGCTTCAAAACAACCTTTCAGGTGTTTTACTTACATTTCTGGACTAAAAAACTTGACACCGTAAAATTACCAAAATATCCCTCTCGGGGTGACAAATTACCAAAATGCCCCTGGCATAAAAAAATCTCAAAAGTGCTTTGAAACGCTATTTCAGGCTTCCTGAATTCATTCTTGATCTAAAAAGTATTCTACAGACTTTTCGCCGAAAAATCCTGAACTGGTGTCCGGATATAGCGCTTAAAAGGCCGTTCGGCCAAACAAATAGCTAACAACTTCGGAATGGCCCGAATTCCCGGGGAATGGAACTTCCCAACATCCTAGGGTTCTCATAAAAGTTTCGCATGAAATCGCAGTAGCTTGATATTTTAAATTACACTACAAAGTTACAAGATTCCCCGTATCAGTTAACCCCTTTGAAGTCTTTGGAAAAATTTGAAATTTTTTCCTGATATAGATCTTTTAAAAAAAAACTAGGGTCTTTGTTTTGCACTTTGGCAAAATCTAGCTCTAGCTATTTTTTTTATAAATTCACGTGTGGGGGGGGGGGGGCATCACCGGAGGGGGGAACACCACGTGTGGGGAGGGGGGATGGGGGGGCCACCACAGGGGTGGGAACCGCAACTAAGAGTTGCGGTTGGCTTGGATTGATGCCAACCGCAACTAAGAGTTGCGGTTGGACTTTCCTAATTTTCGGTCAACAATTGCAGTTTGACTTTGGACTTTGGTGGTGGTTTGGTGGACTTTGGTGGTCAAGTGGTCAACAATTGCAGTTTGGTTTTAAGTTTGGTTATTAATTCCAACCGCAACACTTTGTTGCGGTTGGTTTTCTTCTTCATTTTACCCAACCGCTACAAAGAGCAGCGGTTTGGTAGAGAAATAAAGATTTTTCTACCGGTAGACAGGGATCGGCCCCCATATATATATATATATATATATATATATATATATATATATACACACACACACACACACACACACACACACATGCATATACAAATATAAAAGCACGTATGCGCTTAAATGACTAATCTTTTTTTTTTCTTAAAATACCCTCTTTTAATTGATTTTTTCATAAAAGGTTAAGGATTAGTAAGGGTGTTTTTGATTTATAACATTTCTCTCTCATTAAATACCATTTCTAAATTAGAGTTTTATTAAAAAAATAAGGGTGTTTTGGACTTCTCATAAGATATTAAGCATCTTTCCCTAAAATACCATTATTGGGATATATGTTTTTGTTAGAGTTAAGGATTGTTTTGACTAAAAAGTTTTCTTTTCATTAAATACCTATTTTTTTTTATAAGTGTATTAAAAACTAAGGATATTTTTTACTTCTCATATAATATCAAGTCTCTTTAATTAAATTATCTTTATTAGAATATATGTTTTTATTAGAGTAAAGAGATGTTATGACTTAAACTATAATAGAGTTATTCGATTAAAGAAACCAACTTGCAGAAAACATAATTTCTAAAGCCTTTTTGGAAAATGTAATATGCCTATGCTAAATTTAATATTTTGTCAGAAACTCAATCCTTTTTAATTCAGTATTTCATATGTCTATGTTGATGTGTATGCTAAAGATTTGAATTATTCTGCATATATATAGATTTCAATACAAACATATTAGTACTTTAAAATTGTCGTAAACCTGAATTTTGATTCTAGATTTTTAATACGGACAAATTATTCTGCATGTATATAGATTTCAATACAAACATATTAGTACTTTAAAACTGTTGTAAACCTGAAGTTTGATTCTAGATTTTTAATACGGACATATTAGTATGCCCATTTTTCTAAATGCATTTGTGATCTGACTGGGGTTAAATGGTTTATTTTTTTTTATTTTTTTCCCTTAAGATGCCCTTTTTAAACTGAAATCTTCACTTGAAACTTTTTTTTCCCCATCAAATACTCATTTTGAATTAGAGTGCTGTTAAAAAAATAAGAATGTATTTGGCTTCTCTTAAGACATAAAGTATCTTTCCTTATAATATCTCTTAAGAGTGAAGAGTTCTTTTGTCTTTTAGTTAATTTTTTTTTCAAAAGTCTATAAAATCACCCTTGAACTCATGCATGTTCTTTGATTACTGATTTTTTTTTAATCAAAACCTACCGCTTCCACTTACGTTAAAGTTAAACTACCTCAAGCTACTACATCTTTTCTATCAATTTCGATTAATGAAAATAATTTGCAGAGAACGATGGTTTGCTATATCCTTCAACAATATAAATTTAGTCTACTTGAACTAAATTGAATATTTTGTCCAAAACTTAATTCTTTTTTAATTTTGTATTTCAGATTTGTATGTTGATGCGTATGCTACAAATTTCAATTATTGTGCATGTATATATATTTTAATGAAAACATATTCGTAAATTGAAACTATTATAAAACTGAAGTTTAATTTTAGATTTCAATTACAGGCATATTGGCGTAAGAAAACTGTAGTAAAACTGGGGTTCTTTTAGAAAATTTTAAATGTATAAGAATTGATAGATCATACAATTTTGTTCATAGTTATAATTTGAGTTCGTGACAATTATATAATCCTATATATATTCGTATTGGAATACCCTTATTTCATGACAACATATTCTTCAGATGTTATTGTCTTTCTATAATGCACTATATCATGAGTTATCATATATTTATATGATAACATGTTTTATATAGCTATTGTCTTCACATATTTCACTCTTATAAAGTAATAGGAATAGATGAAACCCAATTGATAAAGACTCCAATTTATTTCAGCTCAAATAATTAATAACTTTTTTTAGCTTAAAAACTCTCAAGTTTTTATATGCAAGGGGTTAAATAAGTAAATATTTTTGTTCAAAAATATTCTTTTTAAGTTTAAAAGTTCTCTAAATATTTTGACTTTTGAAAGGTGAGGCTAAATTACTACTTCTTTGACTAACTTTAAACATTTTGACGCTAAAGTGGTTCATTAATGCATCTTTTAGTGAGAAAGAACTATTAATATAACCAAAACTAAGGATCTCACTTAAGCGTATAAAATAATCTCAAGCGATTAAAATGGGTACACAATTTTTCATTAAAAATATATACAATATAAAATTTTACAAATCCTAATTTTCCAAATTGGGATTTTTATTCCAAACCTTCCTCGGCAAGCACTCAACGTGGAAGTTAGCAAACTGGCTCAGCCTCACTAGCCACATTATCCCAGCGCCTGCAAACGTCGATGGTGGAAGGCTGCTCTGGTGGTCGTTAATGGCGACAGCTGCCGTGGTGTTGCATAGTAGTTTGACGCAAACACGAAATTTTATGCATCTCCTTCCAAATTTTAAACCTCAAATTCAAATTTCCTTTTGTTCATTGGATTTATTGAATTGTGATGGTTTGTTGCAAGTGAGTGGAGTGAGAAAGTTATGACAGTTGATGGTGCGAAGGTTGGAGAAAGGTAAAAATGCTGAAGAACACAATAATGGCAGGGTGCGATTGTTGCTGTGGTTGTGGCCGGTTAGGGGAGAAGGGGGAGGGAGGGGGCGCGTGTGTATGAGTGTGGGTGCGTGTGTATATTGTCTGTGTGTGCATAAGGGAGGGGGAGGGAGGGGGAGTGAGTGTGTGTGTGGGTACGTGTCAATTTGTCTATGTGTGTGCAAATAGGTGCACGCGTGTGCATGTGTGGATGCGTGTCTATGTCATGTCGTGTGTGTTAAAGCTGAAGAAGTCTAAATGGATGATGGTGGGGTTGGGGATGGGGGAATGAGTGAGATGAAGGGATGAGAAATGACATTTGAAGAATTACATTCATAAGTGACAGGTATTTTGGTCTTTACATCATTTTAGTATTTTCGCTCTGTCAACAGACATTGATGTTATTTATTCCAACTAATGGGGCATAGTTGTAATTTTATCCTAATCTCGAGGTCATAGGTGTAATTAATCCTATAATTTTCTTAACTCTCAAAACCTTATTCCATAGGTAATTTTTTTTTCTTTTCATTTTGATGATATAGGTCTTTATTTAACGAATGATCTGGGTTGCGAATTATTCTAGATTAGACCTGGTAAACGGGTAAAACCGTCGGGTACGGGTAAAAACGGTCTGGGTAAAATTTACCCGGTTTTTCCCAGGTAGCCTTTTTCAATATCCATATCCGTATCCTACCCTTGCGGGTCCGATATTACCCGCAGTTAAATGATTAATTTTTTATTTTTTTAATAAACAAAACTTTTATCTACTTAGGCACATGTTTCATCTTTTTGTTTCTTTTCTTTTTTCAGAAAGTATTAAGCTCTTTATTTTTAATAGTTGTTAGAATTATTTTCAAATTCAGAAAAAGTAGATACAACGAACGACAAAATATATCAAATAACATGTTAAAGAACATACCATACCCCTTTCCCCACGCAGAATCTAAAATAAAATAATTAAATTTTAACAAAATTACAATCTCATCTGGCCATTCCCGACAAACAAACAATCCAAAATACAACAAGTACATCCACCAATAATAAAAAAATACAAAAACTAAATACTGGTGGTAGATCTACGGAGTAGTTCGGCAGATCCGTGGTGGCCTTGAAGCTTGTGGGGTCTGAGTGGCAATTGGCGGCGACGACATTGGAGCAAGATGCATTAGTTACTGCCGCTTCTTCTGTGGTTGTCGGCAGCTTGCGGTGGTGATATTTAAGGCCTGCGGTGGTGGGTCAATTTTGTGGTGGTGGGTTTTTAAAATGAAGTCAGGTCTTTGGTGGTGGCGGTGGTCTGTTTCTGCGAGGTGGAGGGCTTGGTTAGGCTGGAGATGAGGTAAGTCGGTGACTGCAAGAGATTAAATGGACAGATCTGATGGGCGGCTGAGAGACTTCGAGTGTGTGGAAGAGAGAAAGAGATATAGAGAGAGAGAGAGAGAGAGAGAGGAATTCTAGGGTGGGCGGCTGAGGAGAAATGGAGAAAGAGATGTGAAACCCTAACATTACCTTGTATATATAGTAAGTCACCGGGTAAACCGCAGGTAACCCGCACCCAACACGGACGGGTTCTCTCAAAACGGTCCGGACCTGGTACGAGTCAATTTTTTTGCAGGTAGTCAATTCTATTACCCATACCCGTGTTTTAGGTAGGTCTACCCGCAGGTGTAGGTAAAATTTTGCCAGGTCTATTCTAAATGAACTTTTGTTGTGTTTGTATCTATATTAAAACTGTAATATGTATACATATATTTGGGATAAAAAACGTAGGCTTATGAACATTATTGAAGTTATTTAGTTCATTACCACAATCTGATATTAACTTCACACATACATTTTGTAGTATGGATTTCAACAGGACACACACAGACACATATGTATATATACTTTTTAGATGAGTAGGTAAAGTCTGTGTTAAAAATAAAAATCTTAAGGCAAATATATATTAAATTACATGCACAACTAATTAATAGCCTTATTTTACTTCTACGATGAACAAGGTCATACACAACAAGGAATAAGGCCTTTAGCGATGGAAAAATCCGTCGCTAAAAATTTTAGCGACGGAAGTACCGTTGCTAAAAGCTCCTCATATGAAAGGCCGTTACTAAAAGTTTTGCGACGGAATTATAAAATCCGTCGTCTAATATAGAACGTTTGGTGACGGATTTATTTCTAAATTAGCGACGGAATATCCATTGCTAATTCTGTTTAACGTACTTTAATTTATTTTCTTTTTTACGAAATTAGCGACGGGATAAAATTTTTAGCGACGGAATTAATCCGTCGCTAAAAGTTAAAGTCATTTTTTTTAATTTTTTAATGCCCAAACATATAATAAAAAATTCAAACTAATTGGGTCTCATCCTCCGTCAACAATCTCAATATCTCAAATGCATGATTAACATTCTAAAATCTTCAATTAACAAATCATCGATCAATAATCACAATTATCAAATGCATAATTAACAACCTAAAATTATCAAACAAATAGTCAATGTTCAAATAATACAAAATTATTCAAAATGTACATATCCGATGCGATTAATTTAAAATATTGTTTAATTACAGCTCAGAGTTCAACATTGGGGGAAAGGTTTTTCACAAGTACTTTGATCAAATACCAGCACTTGAAAACGCATTTGTCCCATGTGTTCAAAGATTACAAAGTCTCCTAGATGGAGGTCATGCTGCTGCACGAATTCATTCCAACCCTCTTCGAAGCAAAGAACCTCTTGGCCAACCTTCTTCTTCAATTTAACAAGCCATGACCCCTTGCGGCTGGTTAAAGTTGCTTCAAATCTCAATATGGTAAGCAATCTCCAAAATGCTATCGGTATGGCCTAACATATTCATAATACAGTAAGACATGTATGTTTTTAACCAAAGACAAAACTTTTAACACACACGAAAACACAGAGAAAGCGGGATGACATACAAGTTCTGTATGAAAACCAGGCATCATGACCTTGAAGAAGTGCATGCTGACTGAAACGTCCCTGTTCACCGAAGCAGAAGCCATTTAACCTACTTTAACATGAAAAATCAATCGACGAGCATCAATTTCATAGCTGAATTAAATCTATCAAATTATGTTAAAGTGATGCTAAAAAAATAGATCCACATTGAGTTGTAGCTAAAATGATTACCACAAAAATCTCAACTACGCACATCATCATTTCACCACCCAAATAGCCACCTATACTGTTGAACGTCACTCACATATTACAAATAACACCCCAAAAATCTCAAACCAATCACTGAATGAAACCTAACCCTAGTGCAAATCCAATCACTGAATGAAACCTAACCCTTGTGCAAATCAAATCCATTGTAGTAGCCGGTTTACGGTTGAACCAATTTAATCTAGTTCGTTTCAAAAGATCAATGCTGCAAACTAGTTGGACCGGCTACATGAACATTTTGATCTACATATTTCGTCATATGATCTTTTTCGGCAAATTCCTGAAAATCAAGTACTTTCTCATTACTTGTCTCCAGGTTATGCTATCTTGGTCTACCGCGTCCTTGGCATACCCCCATCAACTTGGCGTAACTCACCCCTGTTGGATGTGCATAGCCCATCTATGGCAATGTGCTCCCTCAATCAGGTTGAACACATCGCCATGCGACTCTACTGTGTGCTCGCTCTTCCATGTGTTTTAAAAATAGTGAAACGCATATGTGGATTCTGGGTTTGGGGTCGGTTTCATATTCACTATAAGATAGTGACTTACTTTTGTTCTCATGGTGAGTCTATTTTCCCCCATTAAGGTCGATGTTATTGTCAATGGGGTATAGAATTTGTTTCCACTCCACACCTCACAGCAATCACACCCTTACACAAAGCACGTCATAAGCTACACCCATTTCCCTCCATTCAGTCACTCACTAAACTCACACAGACAAGCACTCATTATACCCACATAATCACATACACTCAAAACAGCTGCACAAATACACACACTGTTGTACACGCATACACACATGCTGCAGTCCCTAAGACATACACCTCCGGCCCTTATTACAGCCCGTAAAACACACCCCCCCGCGTTGCAGCCCCTAAAACACATGCCAAAACCACTGCTGCAGCACATTACACACCACACACAACACCACTGCTGCTACTGCCACACAACACACACACACACTCACTTAAACACACACCCTATACACTCCTAAAACACACACACAAACACTCAATACACACCCTTTTTCCCTCACTATTTCACACCCCTTAAATCTTATGAAAAAATACCTACAAACACCTTAGATCTCGCTGTAACTTTACCACACAACCACACCCTCATAGCCACCACTCCAGCACAAAACCACCATCGATCTTTTCTCCATCACCGTACGCGATTCACTAGCGCAGTTGCACCACTGTAACACCACCCTTAACGACCAATACAAACCACCAAGCGCGTAGATGATTAACCTTCCGTTCTTTGCCTTGAGCACATTATGGTATTAATGTTAGGTTTTATGTATAGGTATATACTTGCAATCTCAATGAACACTGGTGATAAAGTTTTTTTCTTTTTTAAACCTTCCCAGGCTAGCAACAACATTAGTTTTAGGTGTTGTGGTGTTATTGTAATTAATTAGAGGGCTCATGACTAGCGTCGGAGTCAGGAATTAATTTTAAGTCGAGCATCAAAATAAAAGAAAGAAACCAAAAACTAAAAAACTCTATTATAACCTTACTGAAGTTCAAAATCAAATTAGTGTCAAAGCAAAGCATGTTTGTAACACAGCCAAACATTTATTCCAAGCATATACAGAAAATTATGCACAAAATTTGTAGGGAAGAACAAAAATATTAGGTTTAGTGGACTTACCTTATAATAAAGAAAACAGGAATTAGACGGAGGCAGTAGAAGGGTCACCGTGGAGGGGGATCACCGGAGCTGAGAGGTGATTTTCAACGAGAGAAACGGGGAGAGAGAAAGAAGCAGATCTAGATCTGGGTGTTTTAATCGAGGACTTTTAGCGACGGAATTATCCGTAGCTAAAAGTCCGTCGGTGAATGACGACCTTTACCGATGGAAGTTTTAGCGACGATAAAATTCCGTCGCTTAAACAATTTTATAAAACCCTTGTCGACGGTTCATTTCATTTAACGACGGACTTTTACCGACGGACTGTTCCGTCGGTTAAAAGTCCATTTATCGACGGAATATATTCCGTCGGTAAAAATTCGTCACTAAAAAGGTATTTTCTTGTAGTGATACTAGATAAATACTCCGTATAAAAGAGAGCTCTAGAGTACCCTATCAAGAGAAACTTAGACTACGGCTCTGTTTGACAAAACTTTTTTTCAGTATAAAAAAAATAAATTAAATAGCAGTTTAATTTTTTTTTACAAAAAACAAGTGGGTGTTTGATAACCTAATTTTTATTTTGAGCTTTTTTTTTTGTGGTGGTTTGCCATGGTGGTGTTGGGGGGTGGCAGTGGCCGACAATGGTGGTCGCCGGCCACCACCATCGTCAGTCACTAAAAAAAAACAGCCTTGATTTAAAAACTAGTTTTTTAAACTGAAAAAAAAAAAAAAGAAAAATGGCTACCAAACTCAACTATTTTTTTCAGTTTCCAAAACTAAAAAAAAATATATGAAAAAAAGCCTTGTCAAATTGGGCCTACGTTATAGATTTTTTAATTAAAAAGTAGAAAAAAGAAAGTATAATTAAGATTAACTGTCATTTTAGACAAATTATACTCGAACGTTGGAACTTAAAGATAGAAAAAGACTTGCTTTGTACTTTAATCTTAAAATATGATATACATGAAACTTGTACTCCCTTCGTCCCAAATTATTTGATCATATTTGATGCACGTTTATTTAGCATGTAAGTCTTATTTTATGAGTTTCTTATTCTATCTCAAGAGAGAGAGAGAGAGGAGGCAAGACGAAAGTGGTTCAGTAGAGAAAAATGAGTTGGTGAAGGATTAGATATAGAGAGAGAAGTTGAATAAAAAAATGTCTACAAAGGGTAAACATGTAAAAACATGTACAAAATCTTTCTTAATTTGAAAACATATGAGTCGCCATCCATTACTTGCGCTAGCAGGTTGCCAGCGCAATTTGGCCGTAACTTACATAATGTAGCGGACGACGAAAAAAATGGCCGTCCACGCTCGCGATCTGGCCATTCACATCTCCGCGTGAACGGCCAGATCGCGCTGGCAACTTGGGTTAAGTTGCCAGTGCGAGCAATGGATCACAACCCTATATATTTTTTGGACTGAAGGAGTAATAGAATAGATCATTACCAAAAGCAAATAAACTGCAGGGAATATTTTGACCCCCCGTAATCATCACTACAATAAATTGCCATAATTTGGTAGAAGAAACATGATGAATAATGAATGATACTAAAAATCGTAAGTGATGATATTTTGAACTTTAGTGGTTATGATTGCAGGAAAAAATGCAAAAACTCTAGAAGTGAACGGTAGAAAACTTTTGAAAAGATCATTGAAAGGTAGAGTTGTAAAATTTGTTGCGTAAGCAGTTCAGTTTCTATATGTATCCTGATAAATTTCTTGAGCTTGATTAATTCTTAGTTTTAAAGATGCAACATTTAAGTTCCTAATTTATATCGCCTTACAAACGTTGTTATACATTTATTAATAACAACTTCTTCATATTAAGCACTTTATTTTGGACAATTCTTTTCGTGTTGATTATTGAACTTTCGTAATACAACTTTATTATTATTCAAACTTCTTCTCAATTTCACTTTGTTGACATATATATGCCATCAAAATATAATACAGGACAACTGACAACTCCAATATATACATTTGACATTAATTATCTTTAAACACTTTCTTCACTTTTGTCGCTGTATAGTCAAACTTGTAGTGTTTCGTGAGAGTTAGATGTTTGTGAGAGATGTTTGAGAGTAATTGCAATGTTAGTGTACTTTGAATAACAAAATATAATATGGAACAGTCAGAATTCTGTTTAGCGGCAACTTGATATGACGAAAGAAATAAGTATGATAAATAGTGAAAAATATTGATGATAATTGGCGTGAAAAATTCGGGTTTGAAAGTAAGACCATGTTTTGGGTAATGAACTTTTCATATTTTGAGTATTTGATTAGCAGTTAACAACTGATTTATTATTAGCATTTAATTATAATAGTCGTATTGATTAATTTTTATTATTTTTGAATAATTTTAATTATTTTTTAATCAAGATTTATAATATTTTTCTTTTAAAACACTATAACGTGCAAAGCACATGATCTTACTAGTGTGTGTGTGTATAATAATAAGAGAACTGCAATAGAAATTGAAACGGATACAAGAGAGTTTTGATTTATGGTCTTACAGATAATAAATATCGCTATGAATAACAAAAGAACGGTATTACCAGTACCCACTACAGAATTTCATCATCTATGAAACAAAATTTAGCTACGTAAATTGTTAAGTACCCAATCTTAATAAACAGTGGTGCGTGCTTGACAAGCACAAAGAGCTAAAAATTATGCTTCCTTCAAGAGCTGTGAGTTTACCCTGTCAATACTATAACGATGGAATTCAGTGCTTTGCACGTGATCTTACTAGTGTGTGTGTGTGTATAATAATAAGAGAACTGCAATAGAAATTGAAACGGATACAAGAGAGTTTTGATTTATGGTCTTACAGATAATAAATATCGCTATGAATAACAAAAGAACGGTATTACCAGTACCCACTACAAAATTTCATCATCTATGAAACAAAATTTAGCTACGTAAATTGTTAAGTACCCAATCTTAATAAACAGTGGTGCGTGCTTGACAAGCACAAAGAGCTAAAAATTATGCTTCCTTCAAGAGCTGTGAGTTTACCCTGTCAATACTATAACGATGGAATTCAGTCACTGTATGACCAAAGACAGAGATAATAAGGGCCACCTTCAAGGTTATTGAACGACTTCAGCACGATTTCATGCTACACAGTCGTACTTAACTCTAGATCATTCTTCTTCACCTCTGTGGCCTGAACTCTACTAGATCATTCTTGAAGAGCATGAACCGAGACATCAGTCCCAGAAGTATAACATGATGCAGCTACTAGAAGCATCTCCCATCTATATAAACTTCTCCCTCCAAAATTATCAACCGTAATTAACTACCCAAAAAACATCAAAGCCGGACAAGCGCTTCTCTATTCCAAGTCATTTAGCTACTGCTCATATACAAGTTGCTTGCACAAGTGAGGCAAGAAAATGTCACCTGCTCTTGCTCTCTGTGTCTCCCACCTTCCCATCTGCAAATCTCAAGACTTTCAAAGGATACCCATCTCCCCACAAGTGCCAATAAGGAAAACCCATGGCCAAGAACAACTGTAGAAACAAAACTCGACAGGCGAAAGCAGTTATATCAAACCACGTATACTGGTGTCGGCCTTACGGGAGGAGCTCTAGTTCAGCCTGCAAGAGCTCAACCAGAGCGCCCGGAGGAAGCCACTTCGAGCAGACTGTCATACTCGAGATTCTTAGAGTACCTAGATGAAGATGCTGTCAAGAAAGTAGACTTATTCGAGAACGGGACCGTGGCGATTGCTGAGATATATAATCCTGCGTTAAACAAAATTCAGAGGGTCAAAGTACAGTTGCCTGGATTGCCAACAGAACTGCTGAGGAAACGCAAAGAGAAAGGCGTGGATTTTGCAGCTCATCCAATGGAAATGAACATGGCAGCTGCCATTCTTGACTGGTTGGGGAATTTGGCTTTTCCACTCATATTGCTTGGCATTCTACTGTTGAGAACTTCATCAGGGAACACACCTGGAGGCCCAAACTTGCCATTTGGACTGGGAAGGTATGGTGAAGGCTGTTTACCCTCGTATGTATACACAAATAACACTTCGAATCTTTCACAGCAATTGTTTGACCTGATCTCTGATCGCTTAATTAAGCTTTTTGAGCAAGTCGTAACTTGATGCCTTAAGTAATAAGCCATGAAACAAGGAAAACAAGAACAAATTTCTACAAGGCATTAGGACTCAGATTTGATTACTTGGATCCTGAAATCTCTTCAGATTAGTAAAATCCAATAAAATACATCAAAACTGGTAAAATTCCATCTTTCCATGTTCCCCATTAGAACACGATCATACTAAGATCTCATACAGGAGCAAAGCTAAATTCCAGATGGAGCCGAATACTGGTGTAACATTTGACGATGTAGCTGGGGTTGATGAAGCCAAGCAAGATTTCCAGGAGATAGTTGAGTTCCTAAAAACCCCAGAAAAGTTTGCTGCAGTGGGGGCCAGGATTCCCAAAGGCGTACTATTAGTCGGCCCAACTGGGACTGGAAAGACATTGCTGGCCAAGGCCATTGGTGGACAAGCCGGAGTCCCATTCTATTCTCTCTCTGGTTCCGAGTTTATTGAAATGTTTGTTGGGGTGGGGGCTTCCAGAGTGAGGGATTTGTTCAACAAGGCAAAGATGAATTCGCCATGTTTGATTTTCATTGACGAGATAGATGCTGTTGGAAGGCAGAGAGGCACTGGCATTGGTGGAGGAAACGACGAGAGAGAGCAAACACTAAACCAGCTGCTCACAGAAATGGATGGTTTCACTGAAACAGTGGAGTGATTGTCATTGCTGCCACTAACAGGCCTGAAATTCTTGATTCGGCTTTGCTTAGGCCGGGAAGATTCGACAGACAAGTGAGTTCCTGGTTTCTCTTCATGCTTCACAAATTTGAAAATTTCTTAGCTTCCTATTGAGGCTGCAATGGTCAATCCTACCGCAATCAAATTTTAAGGAGTGATTCAAGTTCGAAACTTCGGCAATTTGAATGGGGATGTTGGCTATTTCACTAAGCTTTAGGGATTATCTTTTGCCTATTTGACGAGCTTATTTAGGCTCTCAAAACAAATATTTCTCACTCTACTAAAGAAAAATTGATGCATGTTGCTTGGACCTTGGTTAAGCAGGTAACTGTCGGACTACCGGATGTAGGAGGGAGAGAAGAAATTTTAAAGGTTCATGGTAAGAGCAAGAAGCTTGACAGTGGTATCTCTCTTGGTGTTATCGCCATGCGAACTCCAGGGTTCAGCGGTGCTGATCTGGCTAATCTTATGAACGAAGCTGCCATTCTTGCTGGTCGGAGAGGCAAAAGATTACGCTTAAGGAGATTGACGACTCTATTGATCGGATTGTGGCAGGAATGGAGGGCACCACGATGACTGATGGAAAGAACAAGATTTTAGTCACTTATCACGAAGTTGGGCATGCCGTTTGAGGGTAAGTAAGATCTTTAATTGTTTTCAACGAAAGCTTCTGTTCCAAATTGAACACTTTCATCATGTTAGAGCATCGAGTGATAATAAGAGAGCATGACTTAAGTTTCAAAGATAAGAAGAAAAGCATATCAACTACATTCATTAAGAACTATCAGTCGGAGAAAAGATTTATGGTCAGTTTTTAAGCTAAACTACCTTCTTAATTCTTTGCGAAGTTGTGATAACTTGCAAGCATACGTTGGAACAGAAGATAGTGTTTGCTCCTATACATGTTAGAACTTACGTGCTCTGCACCTGCAGGACATTGACCCAAGGTCATGATCCCGTGCAGAAAGTCACATTGATCCCTCGAGGCCAAGCCCGTGGTTTAACATGGTTCATACCTGGTGAAGATCCAGCCCTGATCTCCAAGCAGCAACTGTTTGCAAGAATAGTTGGAGGCCTTGGAGGTCGAGCAGCTGAGGAAGTAATTTTTGGCGAACCAGAAATAACTACTGGTGCAGCAGGGGATTTGCAACAGACAACTCAGATAGCAAGACAGGTACTTTCTCGCACACGACTTTACATTTGATGTATGATCGAAGACTAAAAATCTATTCAGAACGATAATGAACACGAGGGTAGCTTTGCATTTAGCTAACGGTTATTCCTTTGTCTTACCAGATGGTAACAATGTTTGGAATGTCTGAGATTGACTGATCCAGCAGTACAGAGCAGTGATGTGGTACTGAGGATGCTAGCAAGAAACTCAATGTCAGAAAAACTTGCAGAAGACATTGACAAATCAGTACGACAGATTATTGACAGCGCATATGCAATTGCGAAGAAACATATAAAGGAGAACAGGGAGGCAATAGATAAACTGGTGGAGGTTCTACTAGAGAAGGAGACCCTCACAGGAGGTGAGTTTAGAGCAATCCTCTCAGAATTCAGTGTTGTACCTTTGGACATGATAAGCAACAACTCTATCCGAAAGATGATTGAGGCCTAAGTAAAAACATCAATGTACAGTTTTTGAGGATATAGTAGTTGTACTGTGTTATACATGTGTAGTAAAAGCCAAGCAATACAACATATTCCCGTAGTATATTACAAAGGGGTCAGTGACTACTCCGCACGAAGTCACCTTGAGCGAGCTGATATGTTTGATCTCAATGATACTTTTTCTAGCACTAACATATGCATATACAAATAGGCACTTGGAGGGCAGAGGTTTCAGAAGGACGAATGGAAATAGTGGGAAATAAATCGATGAAACTCAACAGAAATCACGAGCTTCTGAAATCCGTATCTGAAATATGCGTGAAACTTATGAACCCAAGAAAGCATCAACCTTAGCATTTGTTTTCCTCGAGAGAAACTTCATGCAAATCGGAGGATTAACACCAGCCAAGGCCAATATTGAACTAGGCAAAGTCCATATTCCATCCCCGCAAATCAAGCCAGAAGCCACTGCAGGTCCAAATGCATCAGCCTTGGCCTTGTTTATCTTCTCCCAGATGAACAACATTAAGCTTCCAACGCACATGTCAATGGTGAAGTAACCCCCAATATAAAACGGTATAGCCATTGCCATCGGAAGAGGAATATACTTTGCTCTCTCCTTCCCTATAGCATCTCTGAAGGCATTGATGACGATGGCCCCAATAAAGAACACATAGCAGAGCGTAAGGCAGTTCTTTGGCAGAGCTGAAAACCCCTCAACCCCCAAGATTGCCATGTTGCGGTAGACAATAGCATATGGGGCCGGGTATGATGTGCCAGGAACCCCGAGACCCTGGAAGGCCTTGTAGAATAGCCAAAAGACGCAAGGGGAAATAACACAACCCATTGCAGTTCCAATGACTTGGCTCACAAACATGGACCTTGGTGAAGCCAGGGTCATATACCCAGTTTTAAAGTCCTGCATTAGGTCAGATGCCGTGGAGACAATGTTCATCATGACCCCACAAGCTGCTAACCCTGCAAGGACACCGCCATGAGAAGCTCCTGCCCATGCGCCGATTGTGAATATGGCCAGCTTTCCATAGGTCGATGCCAAAGACCAGTCAGTAAGCCCACACCCATAAGCATTGCAAAAGGCCAGTGTAGGTGCAAATACGTAGATAACTGCAACATGGTACCACTTGAGTGGGTGGAAGATGTGTGGAAGTATTATAGCAGAGACAATGGCAATAGAGACATAGCCAGCCACTGCAAACCATGTCGGTATTTGGTCCTTGAGAAAGAGTTGGGTCCTACGCTGGTCATCAAACGATACAGAAGAACTCGCAGGAGAGGACCGATCGGCATATGGGAGGACAACTCCTGAATTTTTGTCCCGCATCTGGTGGTACAACCCAAATAGAGTGTGACCAAGGACTTTGAAGAAGTTGTAGAGGCCATCACCAAGGATCATTGCTATGGATATGAAAACCTGTAGTAAAAACAACAGAGCAGGTAAAAGTCTCCACTCATTTGGATATATTTTAAGGGAAAGGAAAGAAACTTACCCTGTAACCTTGCAAGCCATGAAGGCTGCTTGACTTGAGTTCTGCAGAATACCAATGGCCCTTTCTGTCGTTTATGAGAGGCCACATTATACCCCATGAGAGAATTGCTCCAACTAACAAAGATATGTTGATTATATATGGGCAGATCATCCCAACACCAACATAAGTTGCTGAAAAATCGAAGTAAAACCTGGAATGTTGATAGGAAAAAGAACACAAAAAGATTTGAGTTTTAAATAGGAAGTAAACAGTAACTGATGCTGACCCAACAACCCCAAGTATGTTGTGATCAAGAGCTTGATTCATGAACTTCAATTCATAAGCCCGACTCTTATATCCAAAACTTAATAATGTCTCTCAGTACAAAAGTGGGATTTGACACATACCTATTTTCATAAGCTTTGAGACCCAATGTGGGGAAGTTCACAAATCCACAGCCTTCCCCAGCAGTGAAAAACCACTGGAAGAAACCCCACAAGAAGCTGAAAGAGAAGAATTTTCCCAGAGATCTCACTTGTTTCCTGGGTGAAGCAGTGAAAGATAAGTAACCGATTCGACCTTTTGGTCTAATCTATGAGCAGTCACGATAAAAAGCATTCTGTAATAGACTCACTTAGCTAGCTTGGCTCCCTGAGGAGTGTGGAAGCTGTTGATAAGGTGAGCAGTTGCAGTGCCACTTGGATAAATCAGCTTAAAGTCTATGATCATTATCTGAGACACATGAGATGGATGAGGTGAATAATGGTAGGTATGAATTCCCAAGATCTCTATGCTGGGAATTAAAAAACGTTATTGCTTCCTTACTAACTTATTAGCACAGTTACATGTTAAAAGATAATGTCGTCCAAGACATACTAGTTAGTCTTTAGTGCACGCCAACACTAGCATACACAACTCACACACACAGAGACAGACAGAGACAGACAGACAGACAGGGAAGGAGGGAGGGAGGGGAAGTAGTGAAAAGTAAGTTGATTTAGGGTTCCTAAACATGGTAGAGTTTAAATGTACCTTACGAAGAGGCACCACCGAAAAGAGTCCAAGAAAGCTAACAACGAAAAGAAATCCGATCATCCATCCCAAAGCTGGGTTCTTAATGTTTTGTGCATCGTTAGCATCAGTTGACTGACTGGCAACATGTTCACTCATGCCAAAAAGGTAACTACCAAAGCCTCCTGCACTCAGAAGACAGATATTAGCAAATTAGACATCTAAATATGAGTTAAGAGTATCAGCAATAATCATTCATTGGCGTGTACTAAAAAATGTACAAAAATTATGGTTGAAACAATGGATCTTCCTGTAGTATGGCCATAGTGCATGATTAAAGAGGCTGAATTTCTATGGGATCGCACTGTAATGTTCGGACTTGATTACACAGCGTGCGACTAGCTCAGCATTGACACACAGGTGAGGTAGCTTCGCTAATGACTCTTTTATTTCCACTTCTCTCCATTTTATTTTAGCCCTGAAGTGCGGTCGAATTACTTACGTCTCATTGACTAGATACTCAGGTATACCACGCCACCTATCGTCCCCTCTTTCCAAAGAGAAGGCATAGTTTTCAAGGCTCTACCTATTTGGTCAGCTAGGGTACACAAACTGAAGTACATTTCCCCCTACCTTGATTTGGTCATATGTATTTCAGACTAGCGGTAAAATTATTGAAGTACATAATTTCATGAATTCATCTGCATAGAGAAGTCTCAAGATTTCAAATCATGCACTTCAGCATAATTGCTGTTCAGCTCGTTTATTTTACTACAGGTGCTCAAAGGGAACAGTTATCCAACACAATGGGAATAACACCCATAAATGTGATCGACACAGCCCGATGATACCATGTTAGTTACACTAAAAGTTTTCTTGGCAAAGTGCAGAACTGAGAAGTTGACAGGTTATGACCATATAAGCTAAGAATAGAGGGGTAAAACGCCAATAGGTCTGTTTGAAGTCTCCATTGAAGCTTGTAATCAGCAGAGACCAACTGAGCCGAGGCAAAAAGCAAAATGAAGGTAGTGCTATGCATATGGCCAGCAATTTAAACATATCATAGGAGTTTCAGTGATTAATACAAGTCTAACTATATTCCCTCAGTTAACACAGTTCTATCCTTAACTACATTCAGAGATCTGAGCCGTCAATGTTGTCACGGGTGGATGGCAAGAGATTAGCTATATATATATATATATATATATATATATATATATATATATATATATATATATTTCCTAACACTATATGGAGATGGTACCCGATTTAATATCCAGATACTTGTTTATTATCGAAAAGAAATCGTCGTGTTATGGTTTGTTTCATCTTTTTTTTCTCTTGGACTCACTGTCCGTCAATCATTATGTTGGCCGCCCAAGTTGTGGAGAAAGTAGTTAACTCTCATGGGTTGTCACGCTCGAGAAAATAATATTCAACCAATTGGGATGCATAATCTATTTCAAGCTTGGTACGCTGAGTTTTGCATCTCTTTGTTACCATAAGTGACTTGGGGAGTTGCCTAAAACTTCGTAATGATTACGTCTTGAAAACGCGACACCCCTTCACGAAACTGACGAAAGCAATAGAGAATCTATAATTGTGCTTATTTTCTATGCTTAAATTAGGAAGTCAAAACGTTCTCAAATGATGACATCAGAATTAGTAGTAATATTTAAAGCAAAAGAGTTGCTTTGATAACACTGTGGATTAGGCTGAGTGTAGTTAACGTTGACTAACATATAGCTCTAAAGTATAGAAGTATCCAAACCAATCGAGCTTCGTATTTTGTTTCGTCTATTTGAAGTTAGATTAAACACTACGCAATTTTCCTCAAGAGCGCCTATTTTCACATGGGAATTTTTTTTGATGCTACTCGATTTGTAGGAAAATTCCTACAACCCTTTGTATAACTACAATTAATGTTCGTTAAACATTTTCGGTGACTTTTATTTAGTAATACTAAGAAAATCTGTTAAAAGATTTCGCTGAAAGTGTTACTAGAAAATTTACTAAAAATATTTAGTGACCATTAATTATCTTTATATGGAATTGTAGGAATCTTCCTAGGATAGTAGCACATGCATTTTATTGTACCTTTCCATACTTTTATTGTCGCTAAAAATATATTAAATTTTTAATACTCCTTCCGTTCCACATGATTTGATCGTTTTTTTTTTGTACGCAGATTAAAAATTTAGATCATATATTGTACGTTTTCCATTTTACTCTGTAGAGAGAGGAAGAAAAGAAAGTAAGAGAGAAAATGAATTAGTGCAGTGTTAAATACGAAGAGAGAAATTGAGTAAGAAAGTGTAAGAAGGTGGACCAGAAAAAAGAAAATAAGTTGGTTAAGAGTTAAATGCGGAGAAAGAAACTGAATAAAAAACTATAAAAAAAGATAAATATGAAAAAAGATATTTACAAAATTTTTATTAATTTGCAAAGTATGACACGGCTCAAAAAAAATATGATCAATTTACGTGGAACGGAATTTACATTAAAAAAAATGTCAAAATAAATATTTTTGGATTCGATGATAATCCTCGTATGTGTCTTTTAAGCTGTAATCAACTTGAAACGCTTCTAGATAGTGCCATTCATCAAATCCCTTCTGGAAATTCGCATGTGAACTTTTGACACGGCCGCAACGCATTAATGGTGTCAGCCAAAAGTTTTATTAGTGGACGCATCAACCCTAATTGGACCCAAAAGCATGCAAAATGTTGCCAAAAGTTTTATTAGTGTGATCCGCTTGCCTTTCGCTTTCGCACTTTCGCCCGTAACAATTCTTACAGACATTTTCAACTCAAAAGCATTTTTAATACTATAAAAAGAATTTCATCAGAAAAACGTTGCTGCTCTACTTCCCGTTCCTAATATTGTCACAAAGGGGTTAATCTTTTTCAAATGTCAATATTTCCACTTCCTAAAATTCAATGGCGTCGTCGGGTTGAAATACAAGCGTTTTGTGGGCCCAAAGCATTTCATGACAGAAAGATACCGGTGAAGATTCTACTTAAAGCATCGACCTTTTTTATTAGAATTTTTATCCTAATTAATATATTTTTAAAACTTAATTACTAATATACTTAATTTTGAAACTTATTTACACGCATACCATACTTTTAAAAATTATTGTTTGAAATCACGATTTCAAAGTAGCAATCACAGTTTCAAACAACGATTTCTTCTTTATTTCTGCTGTAAAGGTAGAAATCGCTGTTGAAATAACGATTTCAAGGTCAGACAGCGATTTCTACCTTGAAATCGTGTTTCAAATAGCATTTTTCAAAAGTGTAATATATGGGTAAATAAGTTTTAAAAATAAGTAAATTAATTATTAAAAATTTAAAATATATTAATTAGGGAAAAACTCTTTTTTGTTGTACACCAAAAAACTGTAAAAAAATCCACCTTATTTGCCAAGAATTAAAGATGAAAAAAGCATTACTATTCATATTTATTGTTTCACGGAATTACCGCAGCTGATATTAGTGAACCATTTCGCAGAAATCCAAAATTTGGAATTTCAAATCGAAGTTCACGAGAAAGTGAACAGGGTCTCTTTCCGGGTTCAAGGAGCCTCACTCTCTGACCCCAAACCAGCTCCGAGAACGTCGAAAGTGAAGGGTCTCTTTCCGTGTTCCAGAGGAACTTTTCAAGAAAATGAGACCTTTACTTCGGAATCCTACACGTTAACCGATGTGACGAGATGCATGAATAATGTAGAAAGTAGTCCCGTGTGCATGTGACGGCGCGTGACTCTGTGAGCGCCTGTGTGTGAGAGAGAAAGAACGGAAAGGCAAAAGCGGGGAGGAGTAGCACGCACCGCTGAAGGCGATGCCGGAGGTGGCGACCACGCAGGTCTGAATAACGGTGTTCTCCTGCCTGGTGAAGGGCTGCTTCAACAGCCCGGACTTGTCCAGGAACTTGGTCCACGTCTTGACGAAGAAGAAGCCCAGCAGGCCGGCGGACACGTTCAGCGACGGGATGATCCCGGTGGTGAGGTTCAGCTTCATCACTATGAAGGTGAACATCACCCCCAGCACGAAGCTCACCACGAACGCCCTCAGCGTCAGCTGGCTCTGCCACGGCGGCACCTCCTTCCCCTCGAACACCCTCTCCACCGACGCCACTTCGTCAGCTCCGTCGCCAGCCAAGCCTACCGCCTTCTTCTCATCGCTGCCGTTGCCGTAGCTGTTGTGCTGGTCTTGATCCGGTTCTACGGAGAAAGCATTTTCAGCGTCACCGCCGCCCCTTCTGGTGGCTCGCTCCATCGCCGCCGTGGTTGAATCCTAGCGGATCCAGCCGATATGGAATCTGGATGTTAATGGTAAGAGTACCAGGTGTGATATATATATACTGATACTGAGGTGCGTGGGTGGGTATATGGGGTGAGGTTGATGTTTCTTCCTCGGAGAGCGGAGTGGAGTGGACCTCGATTTGAGCAATGGAATCTGGCGTGCTTTGAATGCTTGAAGTGAAAGGATGGGGATGAGATATTGAGATGCTTACGGGAGGAGTAGAGACAGATAGGCTCGTGGGAACGGTGGAATTTAGTGTTCTAAAAGTCACAAGTCCACGCTCATGGTCCAGCCACAGCCCAGACATGGCTGGACTCGACCTTTGCTAGTCTTATCGTATTTTTTTTGGACTAATTACATCTATGTCCCTGAGATTTGAGAGTAATTACAATCAAGGACACAAAGTTTCAAAATGTAACATTCCGTGATCAAAAGTGTTTTAAATGTATCACCCGTATCCATCCGTCAGGGTTCCGTCCAAAAAGTGTACTTTTTGTATGATGTCATCAATATGTATTTTTAAAATGACGATACTACCCCTTGTACTGTATATATTGAAAAATATCTGTTTATTATTATATATGATTTATTTATCAGTTTTAGTTTTAGGATTTTGTTGAAATCCTAATTTGTAAATTAGGATATTTTTGAAACCCTAATTTGCAAATTAGGGTTTTCTTGAAACCCTAATTTGTAAATTAGGGTTTTATGGTCTCTCTCCTATTGCCAGTGAATCTGAAGTCCCCCGCTGGCCGTCGCCTCGCTCCCCCGCCCCCGCCCCCGCCGTCGGCAGTCCCTCCTTCCCCGGCCCCTCGCCGTCGGCAGCCCCTGTCCACACCACCCACCACGCCAGCAGCCTCTCCCCGCACCACCCACCATGTCGACAGCCTCTCCCCGTAGCACCCCACCACACCGGTAAGCCCCTCCCCGCACCACGCTGTCGGCAATCCCTTCGTAAACCCACACAGCCGACAACTCTCTCTCTCTAAAACCCTATTTCGGAAACCCACGATCCCGCCGATCTCGCCGATCTAGGCAATCCCTTCGTAAACCCACGATCCCGCCGATCCCGCCAATCCCTTCGCAAACCCACAATCCCGCCGATCTCGCCGCCACCACTGGCTGCTGCCTCGCCATGGCTGGTTGGCCGTGATCTCATCAATCTCGTTTTCTACGTCGCGGTCGGGAATGGGAGGCGCAACAACTGGAGGGGTGGATGGAAGGTGGTAACAGCGGTGGAGTGTTGTGCGGGGTGGTGGGGGAAGAGAGATAGAGAGAGAGAGAGATTAATTTAAGAGAGAGAGAGAATTTAATAGAGAGAGAGAGAATTAAGAGAATTTAAGAGAGAGAGAGAAGATAATGGCATTTGAATAAATAGGGTTTCATGTGGTCCCAGGGGCAAATCAGGATTTCAACTTTTATTTAGGGGCTTGGTCTTTTTGTCAGAACCGTTAAGTATTTTGGTATTCCGTTTGTCAATGGACATAAGTGTTACATTTTGAAACTTTGTGTCCTCGCGTGTAATTACCCCCAAACCTCAAGGACATAGGTGTAATTAGCCCTATTTTTTTCTTCTTGTTACAAGGAAAGAAAGAAAAACAGATTACTTGGGGGCCTTTCAAGGGCTACCCCACACAAGCCGGCAGTATCATAGTATTCATCTGTCTAGGTGCTTCATTGATATGCATCAATATGCACGTACAGTTCACCTTGACTAGCACCTAGATTAACTAAGTAGTCCGCACATTTATTTCCTTCCCTCGTCGAATGAGTAAGGTTGCAACCCATTTGTTTGATGATCGCGCTGTAATTTTCCACCGGCGCACACAAAGGGTGGTTCTTGACTTTTTGTTCACTGATTAACTGCAGTGTAGCTATGGAGATCGAGGGACTCGATCGTAGTTTTTATCCAATTTATTTCGTATAGAGTCACAAGTCCTCTATGAATTCTCCAGACCTCCGCATTTAGACTTATGTTTATACCGGTGTTGCCCATTTATCCCTCCATCCATTGTCCTCTGTCATCCCTTATTATTCCACAATATCCGTTTTTCCCAGACATCAAGGGCATATTTACATTGCCATATAATATGAATGGTGGTTTCCTCATAACTATTGCATCTGGGGCATATATTAGAAGTGGTTAGACCTCTGATTTTCCTAAGGGAGGATTAGTCATAAGCCGGTCATGTAGGACAATCCACAGAAATCCCTTCAACTTTTGGGGGATCTTTATTTTCCAAACTCTTTTCCATCATCCCCAACGGGGAGTATCTTAGAAGACCGTAAAAGTTGGGATTGGGGTGTTAATGATGTTCTCTTTCTCCTTAGTGGATAACAGGTTCTCAATACTACCTAAGGACCAAGTACCTCTTTCAATTAAGCTCTCAACTTTGGTTTCTTTAGATACTTTAGATTATCCTTGTTAAGGGTTTTTTTTACCACTCTACCAGTCCTCCCATATCGATAAATGCCTTCCATTTTCAACAACCCATTTAGTTCGTAGGACATGGGTGTCTCTAGTCTTTAAGATACCTCTCCAGATATGTGAGTTTCTTCTCTTGGGCTGCCACTTTCTAGGGTTAGTAGAGATTTTGTATTTGCTTCTCATGACCCCAGTCGACAATTTGGGGGCATTGGTAATGATATTCCATCCTACCTTCGATAACATGGTGATGTAGTTATCTATAGGTTTCTTGATCCCCAATCCCCCAGGTGTTTAGGTATACAAACACTATCCCAGTTAGCGAGATGAATTTTCCTAGCATTATCACTATCTCCCCAAATGAAGTTTCTGTTGAGTCTATCAAGGGATTTACAAGTGGAGATAGGAAAGGGAATAGTTCGCATAGAATAGATGGGGAGGGCTGCCGTGACAAATTGGACGAGAGTCACTCTACCCCCAAGGATAATAATTTGGCCTTCCCTCCTGCCAATTTGCTTTGAACTCTTTCTATGATGTGGCATGTATTGTTCTATGAAAGCTTATCATGGATGTTAGGGACACCAAGATATCTTCCTAAATTATTCGTAAGAGGGATGACACGTAGAAGACTTATTTCTCTAGTGACCTGTTTAGGGGTGCTGCCAGAAACAAATATTTTAAATTTTCCAAGGTTAAGATTTTGTCCTGCCTCTTCACTAAACATGTTCAAAACCTCAAGCATATGATCACAATTTCTTTTGTCAGCTTTGGCAAAAAGCATTAAATCATCAGCATAGAAAAGGTAGGTAAAACTAGGACCTTTAAAAGAGGCTCTCAACCCAGCCAATTTCTTTGCTTTAGTTTTCATGTTTGTAAGGCTAGAAAGGCGCTTCATACAAAGGACAAGATGTAAGCGAAGAGGGGTCTCCCTGCCTAACCCCTTTTTCAGGGTAGATCTTATCGGAGATTTCCCCATTCTAGAGAAAAGTCATACTATTACCCGAAATGCAATCAATAATTAAGTCCACAAGGTTTCTAGGGAATTTGATTTCAAGGTGGGTGTGTTGAATAAAACTCCAATTTAATTCGTTGTAAGCCTTTTCAAGGTCAATTTTCCAAATCATTCCTCCCAGCTTGCCTTCCTTATACTTAAGGGAGTGAACAACTTCTTGAGTAGTGCAGATGTTATCAGTCGTAACCCTCCCAATGATGAAACTAATCTGGAAAGGGCTTATGATCTCATTTAAGAAAGGTCATAATCTATTCACAATTATTTTGGTTATAATTTTATGATTAACATTAAATAGACTAATCTGTCTAAATTGACTAATTTTTTTTGGATGGCCAATTTTGAGGATGAGGGTAACCAAGATATCCATGTCAGCCAGGGGGATTTGTTTTTTTGCAAAAAATAGTTTTTAGTATAACGGCATGTGGAAGGTCCTATCAAATCCTAGAATTTTTTTATACAGGCTCAAGGAAACCCATCAGGCCCAAGGACTTTTGAGCCCGTAATTCTGAAAATAGCTAATCCTCCAAATCCTTAGTTGGGCTATCCTGTTGGTCTGGGGAGAGAGAGGCATTAAAAGACCTATTCTCAAAATTATTGGTACTCTCGTTATTAGCAAAGACTTACATGAAGTAGTTGGTGATAATACTTTTAATAGTCCTAGGTTCTTTAGTCCAAGATCCAGAGTCATCCTTAATACCTTCAATCTTGTTTCTGTTTCTTCTCTTCAAAGTAGTAATGTGAAAAAAATATAGTATTTCTTTCACCAGTTTGATATTATCTAATCAGGATTTTTGTTTCTTGAAAATTTCTTCAAGGTCAAGAATACTATTATACTCACTTCTGTCTCCAGCTTATCAAGATTGAAACTAAAATGATTAGATAAAGGCAAACTGAATGTCGTTAAGATGAGCCGATACACGTCTTTTTTAAGAAAATATTACCAACACATTTTTATTCCTATCCAAAACTAGTGGGCTGAAAATGTTTTTGGCCATGTTGAGAGGATTATTACTAGCCCGAGCCTGTTCGACAACATTTTTAAAATCGAGATGGTTGAGCCTGGCTTCCATGCAAAAGGTTTGGTAGTATTTCTCAGGTTATGAATGATCATAAGGCAATGGTTAGAGTACATACGAGGGATATTTGTGACTGTAGGTCACCGGTGGTAAGAGCACGATCAAGACATTCTTTGGTGTTGGCTAAACCAGGCTTGTCATTGTCCCAAGTTAATCTTGGTCCCCGTTATCCCAGGTTCATGAGGCGGCAGTTGTTTATGTTGTCTTGGAAGTGTTGGCAGCATTAAAAGTCGTTGAACCATGTAAAGCTTTACCTTTTCGTTGGTCCCATGTAGTCGTTAAAGTCACCAACAATCATCTAAGGTATAGGGACCGCATCTGCAAAGTCTGATAGATTCTCCTAGAGTTTGGCCCAATGTGGCTTGATGTGTGTTCCCATAAACTGCTGAGAAGATCCAGTTATCAAAATTATTCCTTCTTACTTCTACATGATCCACTTGGTTGTGGGTTAGTATTGGGTTCGCCATTACCACTGCAGGATTCCAAATAACCCATATTCCCCCAGCACGCCATTTGGGTCCACTATACTAGACATTGTAAACCCAAAACCTTCAAAAAAAATCACCCATAGAGCTATAGAAAACCTTGGTTTCCATCAATGCCACCACGTCATGTTTGAACTGTCAAAACAGTTCCCTAAAATGGTTTCTGAATTTATTGTTACCCGTACATCTGGCATTCCAAATCAAAATCGTCATGGAGTGATTATGTAAAAGATCTTCTTCCAAAAATGGGACTTTACCCTTTAGCACCTTATCACTTTCTCCCTCCCGCAGGCAGGGTGCGTGATTGCTGAGATCCTTGCCTATAGAAGGGCTTTTGCTTGGATCCACTGTTCTGGAGTAAGAATTACCTGGAATATCTCTATTAGCATGTCCGTTTTTATGAATAAAAATAGTTCTTCCCATAACTGCTCCTTTAATTCCACTCCGAAGAATCCGAGTTTCTTGACTTGGACGTGCTTCATGATTTTTGTTGTGGAGGTGGTGAAGAACTGAGGGTTTACTGATATTGGTGGTGATTAGTTGGTATGGGTCTTAGCCAAAGACGTGGTTTTGGGGTTCTGTTGTGGTGAGCATGGTATTTCCAGACGGGATAGAAGTACTAGGAGGGAGGGACGGGTTATCAAGATGGTATATAGAGTTAGGTTTATGGTTATTTTTGCTTAGATGATTGATGGATATGGTGGTTCCATTTGTATGGTTGGATGAAACGGGTGATAACACGGGGCTTTTAGTTGTAACTGTGGGTTTCTGTATTTGTTTTGAACTTATCTCACAGTTGGGCTTTTCTAAGGTGGGCTGGTTTATAGTTATTGGGGGTGGTGTGGTAGTTGAGGCTTGGTTGTTAGAGGTATGGTTAAGTTCGTGAGCTAGCTTGGGTTTTCAATGTTGGAGCCAGAAGAATTGAGAGCTTTAAACTGGTTATTTCTCGTGGTCCTATAGCCCACGGGATCATTCTTAACGAGTTTCTTGAGGCCAGCTTGGTTTGTTTCCGTGTATCATCTTTGAGTTGGTTTTGGAGTTTTTTTTACCACCATCTAGTATCCATATGCTATTGGATCTTATTTATCTTGTCTACTATATTTTTGCAAATGTTTTCGTTGTTTATGTGGTTTCCTTACAAGTTACCATTTGTATTTGTCAAAGAGATGGTATCACTGCTAGTTATAGTCGCCGGTGACGATTCTGATCGATGTGAATAACTTTCTTTTCGATGACTAACTCTTCTGCATTCGAAGTAGATTTGTGGCAAGAATTCATATTCAATTTTGTATTCTTTCCCTGCCAATATATATATGCCAGTGTTAACGGTTTGGATAGATTAATCTCAATGCATATTCTTGCATATTTCCCCCGAGTAAATGTCGCAGTGCTAAAACCAACCTTAATTGGTCTTCCCAGCTTCACGACAAATTCTTTGCCGGACATTCTCACTGTAGTATTCAATAGGTAGCGGTATGAGTCTCACCCAAACAACTGTAGATGTTTCAATAGCTTTGGAAGGTTTGAAGTTTGGCTCCTATTTTCGGACTGTGAGGTAGTGGTTGAGATTTATCCACGGACCCCCGTTTAAAGCTTTGGCCGCATCTTGATTAAAGTCAAATTTGATTAGGAAGAACCATCATCTAGATCTATCGTCTCAAATCCCCTTGTAGGTCCCAGACACATTTAATTCTTATTGATAGAGCTTTGAATCGAATGCTTTTCCCAAGCAATTTAATGATGAGACTGTCTTGCCATTGTGATCTTACGGATTGTAGTAGCGCTTATGGGAGTTTGATTTCTGGGATCATCATGTTTATGTTTGTTTTTTATGTGCTCTGTTCCAAGTTCTTCTTCATCAGGATTGCAGTCTTCCATTTCATTTATATAGTAAATTGCTTTGTCTGTTTAAAATTTGAAAACCACATCTCAGTAGGATTTAAAGCTTGGAGCTTCCTCGGTTGTGGATGATTGAGGGGGTTAATACTGGTAGGAAGTGTTTGAAGGGATTCTTCCATAACTATTTATGTAGCCTTGTATTTAATTCCCATAGAGTTATTGCTCATCTTCAGAGGGCCAACTCTTGTGTGCTTTCTGCCATAACTTTATCACTGGTGTGGTTGGTGTAAGTTAATGGGAGCTTGCCTGAACCTTGGTTCTAATGCCCTTTCTTAGTCTTTTTGGTTTTTCTCTCTCTTTGATTGATAATGGGTTCTATCTGCAATAACTCAGGTATTGGCTTTGCTTCTAGATATTTACTATATAGAGGGACATGGGTGGAACTGTAGAGTTTCAGTGGGGATTTCAACTGGGACCTCTGATTCCTCAAGGAAGAGGTAGTCCCAGAACTTTTCAGTTAAACACGTAGCGGGGGTGGGTCTGGGCATGGCGGTGGGTTTAAGTGTGAGTACACCGACTGGATAGCCAGAAGAGATTCTTCGCCAACCATGTTGGGGGATTTGGGGTGGAGGAAGATTGGATGGTCAGAGGAGTTTCTCTGGTCTAAGGAGGTGTTGGTTTCACATGTCACCAAATCGCCTAAACCACTAGAC
The DNA here is from genome assembly GCA_033070095.1 of Escallonia herrerae. NCBI lineage: Eukaryota > Viridiplantae > Streptophyta > Magnoliopsida > Escalloniales > Escalloniaceae > Escallonia > Escallonia herrerae. The sequence continues at coordinate 176,583 of JAVXUP010000514.1, read as the reverse complement.
ATGAAGAGAGCTTATGAGAGCATTGCAATTGTGTCAAACTTTGATACTACCCAACTTCGGCCTTTTCTAGTCATCGCCGTGTTTTGTCAGCACAAGACATGAGCTTGTATGTTTCTCACTGCCACTCAACTGTCATTGTTGATATACATACATATGTATATATATATATATATATATATATATATGTGTGTGTGTGTGTGTGTGTGTGTGTATGTGTATATATGAACTAATACTTTAACATATAATTCTTGTGACCATCTCGTTTTCAATTAGTTTTAGGGGTAAATGCACTTTGCCACCTATATCTTAAATCAAGAACCTTTTGGCTCCTTTTTTTTTTTTTTTAAATGTTCACCAAATCTATATCTAATCCTTGAAAATGGGTAAACTGAATGGTTTCCATCAAAATAACACACTTTTTGGGGAAAATAGTTTGCTATTTTTTAAAGACCAAATACACTTTTCATTTAGCGCGCGCACACACACACACACACACACACACGCACGCACACACACTGCACGTATACACACTGATGGAGATGTGAGGTGGGGGTGTAGGTATGGAGAGGAGGAGGGCAACTATGTGGATGTGCCATATGTGTACAGTGATGGGGACGACAAATATGTATGGGTGTGTGCCTGTAGGTGTAGGGTGGGGGCATGAGAAGGGGGAGGAGGGGCGACTGTGCATGTTTTTGGGATTGGGGAGGGGTTTTCTCTCTCGTCTGTACCATGAGAATGTGTACCTATGACTGCAAGGGGAAGGACAATTGTGTCCCTGTGTGTAGGGGAGGGGCATAAGAGGCAGGGTTATTTTTCTATGTGTGTGTGTGGTAGTGGGTATGTGTGTTTCGTGGGGGTGAGTGATGGGTAATGTGTGCAGGTATGTGTGTGTCACATGTGTGTCATGGTGGTGTGTATGTGTGTGTGGGTGTGTGCGTGAGTCTGTGGGTGAGTTTGTGTGTGGTTGGGGGAGGGAATAGGTCGGTGTGTATTTTATGTGTGTGAGATACAATTTATGTGTGTCTTATGCGTGTGTATGAGTCTGTAAGTGAGTTTTGAGAGGTAAAGAAGGGGGTGTGTGTGCAGGCAATGGGCCAGTTTGTGTTCTTTGTGTTTGTGCCTGTTATGTATGTGTGCCTGAGACTTTGCGGAAGTGTTGGTTTTCATGGGCAGCGGGTTATGAGATGTGGGGGTGGGGGTGGTTTGGTAGGGGTGGGGAGTGAACACGTGTGTGCAGGTATGGGTAGGCAAAATTGAGGGGTTGGGGGGAGAGGGTGGCCCAAAAAAGTTTATAAGTAATGGTTTCAAAATTTTGTGGATAAAAAGGGGAGAATCTGTTACGGCCGTTCAAATTTATCCACTTTTAAGGAGTAGATGTAGGTTTAGTGAAACTTTTTGAATAAGAGGGGGTCATATTGATCTCGGCTTGTAGTATAGGGGCCATAGTGTATTTACCCCTTTATTATAAATTAGATATTTTTATGTGGTATTCGGAGGATTTAGACTTTGCAAATAATTCAAAATTTAATTCACGGCTATTATTTTAAATTATTCACGTATTGACTCACTCAAAAATAGTCCGGCCACATGTTGAGATATAATCTTGCATCGAATAAATATGAACTAATAGTTCAATACATAAGTCTTGTAGGCCTCTCACCTTGTAGCCATGTGGGTCTTCTTGATAAGATTGGTTAGTTGAACGCGTGGTAGCTTTCTATCGTACCAAATAATTAACTTATATTGCACCAAAAAAATCCATAAGAGGAAAAGCAATATGTAAAAGCTATAGGAACTAACTTCGTATGAGTTGTAAGCGTTTTTCAGTCGATTGGATTTCTTTTCCCCCAACTTTTTCCAAATACTGGACACTAATGTTTTTTTTCCTTCACATTTTTCCAAAGATCGAGTTTGGTTACCATTTATAAAGCTAAGTTCTTCAAAAGTAATGTAACCATATAGGAAAATTGAAGTATGTAGGAGTTTGATTAGAATTAGAATAATGTAACGCTGTCCTTCTTATCTTAATTCGGTTTGGAGTTTGCAGAGATACTTTTGCTATTACCATAATCTCTTTTACTATTTTGTTTTTGTTGTACTTTTTTCTATAGTTCAAGAAAATCTTCAGTACAATGGTGATAGTTATGAGGTAATGTAATGGACTTCTGAAATCTAACAAATTTCTAGACAATACGGAAGCAAGGAATTATCATCTTCATCTTATCTGTTACTTGCACTATTCAAGTTTTTTTTCCCTATAGCTTGCAGTTCTCTGTCATTAATGAGGCTTGTTTTCGTAATATCTACTTTTGTCGGGAAATTACTAGTCTTGTTCCAAGTTGAGACAATTACACTTTACTTTGTAATAACATTTTAGTAAAAAGGACAACTAAAAAAAATATCTCTAAACTATACATGTGTTGCCGGGATCGTCCCTAAAGTGTCATTTTAGCTAAATTCATCTCTAAACTATCGTAAGTGATCCCGCCAAGTCCCCCCGTTAGCAGCTGGTATTAGGAAATCACCGTTAGATTCTCTAAAATGAGGGGCAAAATCAAAAAACCATTCATAATGATAGTTTAGGGATTATTTAGGCTAAAGGATTATTGTTGTCGATGGATGTTTTCGGTAGTGGTGTCTTTTTTATTTTTTCTAATCTTCGTATTCTTCTTCCCTTCAATAATGCCACCCTCCACCATTAGTTACGTCATACTTTCTACCGCTATTACCACCTCTATTGTGTGTTTAAACCACTGGCACAACAACAACCCAATAAACCCACAACCACTCTTCTGCACCACCCCAGCCAACCCACCGTCCACCCACCCACCACTTATTAACAACAACATCATGACCACACCATTAAACCACCACAAAGGCAGCGACCCCATGAAACCCACAATCACCCCACCCTACCACCAGAGCCAACCTACTACCTACCCTCCCACCACCCATTAACAACACCATCATCACAAATTAAACCTCCACCATGGCAACCACCCCAACCCATAACTACTGTTTCCCACGACCAGAGCCAGCCGATGATCTACCCACCTACCACTCATTATCAACAACACAAGCACACCACTAAACCAGAACCATGACAACCATCCTATTAAACCTGCAATCACGATTCCTGAGCACCATAGCTGGCCAACCCACTGAATACCCATCGATAACAACACCACCACACTATTAAACCATTACCACAACTACCCCGTCAACCCTACTACCATAATAACCCACCATTAGTGCCACCCCACCCACTTATCCATCACGTATTAACAATAATGCCAACTAAACCACCACTATAGTAACCACCTCACTAAACCCACAACCACTGTCCTACCACCACAACTAGCCTAGTGCCCATCTGCCCTCCGATCCACCCATTATCAACAAAACCACCACACAATTGAACCATCACAGCCAGCAACCATTAGCATAAATCCACAACCACCAAATCGAACTTACCACACCATTAATACCCACCGTTATAGCCACCACAACAACCGAGGCCCCTCCCACTGTCATAGCCCATCAAGCCCACCATCATTGTTCCTTACCACCACAGCCAACAGACCCGCCCAACTCCAAAACTACCCACTACTGACATCGAATTTCCCCACCCTACCACCATCCTCAAATGCCATTGTTCAGAAATCAAGGCTTGTATTCGATCTACCCATAACAGTCCAATCACAGATTGGATCAATTGTGGGTAGATTGGATGTAATGGTGGGCTTGATGGTAGATTCAATTTATTGCGGCAAAGTTGATAGTGTGACGGTAATGATGGGGGGTGGTGCAAAATGGTGTCGAAGGTGGTAGGAAGTATGCCATAACTGATGAAGGGGGTTGAAATTAGTTAAGGGGAGAAAAAGGGAAGAAGATGAAGAGAAAAAAAAATTATAATAAGGACAGTTACCAAAAATGCCTAAACTATAAGTGTTTATTCAGGATTGCCTCTAAATCGTTATGAAGAGTGATTTGCTGGTTTTGGCCTTTGTTTTGGGGTATTTAATGGCCATTTCCTAACATGGAGGGACCTGATGGGAACACTTACCATAGTTGAGTGACAAATTTGGCTTGAATAATACTCCCTTCGTCCCACATAATTTGATTAGTTTTTTTTACATGCAGATTAAGGATTTAAGTGATATATTATAAGTTTTTCATTTTACCCTTTAGAGAGAGGAAGGGAAGAAAGCATGTTAGTAGAGATAAAATGGGTTAATGGAGTATTAAATGTGAAAAGAGAAATAGAATAAAAAAGTCTAGGAATGTGGATCAGGAGAGAAATAGAATTTAAAAAGTGTAAAAATGGTAAATATGTAAAATTACCTACAGAATATTTCTTAATATAAAAATGAACAATTTTTGTGGGATGAGCAAAAAGAAAAGTTGATCAAATCTAATTTTAAACATATATATATATATATATATATATATGTGTGTGTGTGTGTGTGTGTGTGTGTGTGTGTAGGGACGCGATCCACTATCCGTTCTGGCAAACTAGTTTTCTTGCTAGCACGATCTGACCGTCTATCCATGATTTATGGACTGTTCAGATTAAATCTTATCCCTCAATAGTGCTAGATAATTCTAGTACTTTAACATATTTGCAATCTAATCCAAAAATTTTTAAAAATATAATTTTATGCACCTTAATACTTCGTCACATACAATATAAACTATAAAGTTATTTCAGGATATAATCGCTACTTACAGAGATGCTGCTCTTGGTCCTTGAATGTACGCCCGCCATCCTTCTTCTATTGCTTTTCGATATCCAAGCTTTTTCACCAAGTGGACACACATCTCGTTGCCTTGCGTTTCTCAGATTTGGCTAATGGCTATTATCAAACACTTTTAAGCTTCCAGGATATTGGTTTGAAAAATACAGTATAAGACGTCGTACTGAAATCAATACCTCTTATTTATACTGGAAATGAAATATTACTTAGGAGCAATAGAAAAGAAGGGTTCCTTCTATTGTTGCACACTCTAAAACTTAGCACACTTCACACTCTTAGACTACTTCACACTGTTACACACTTCACACTCTTTCAAACTTCATCTGCCTTCTAACTCTTACTTCGATCAATTTTATAAATGAAAGGATCAGGCACATAGGATTCTTTAACAGTGAAAATCCTCTATTATTTTCTGTAGGGTCATATTCTTTTTTATTATGGTAGACAACTTTATTCTCTTCTCCACTTGGCTTTGTCATTTTTCGCTGGCCATTATGTCCATTTCAATCATGGCTATCCTGTAGTCCCGTACCTTCTTGTACAGCTCAAAAGTTTGGCTAGGTAGATCAGGTTCTTCTTCTCCTTAGCTGTTGAACTGTTCATAGAGTCTGATTACCTGATCTTGACCTTGTTTAGAAGGCTCTATGGATGCTCTACACCACTTCAGGATTACTATCCTGTAGTCCATCACAAAAACATGCTTATATGGGATCGGCTACCATGGTTTCAATGGTTGCATGAACACAACTGATTCTTTCGATCTTGTCTTTCTCCAGATCATACGTGTTCCATAGTTCATCCTTGTATGATAGTAGAAATTCATTAACTTTTTATTAGCGAATCGATAAATGAACCAAATCTGGTATGGTTGGTAGAATTTGGTTTCGCTTCTTTCTACCAGTGTTGACAGTATTTGGACTGTGATAATCTGTCGACTAAATCCCTAACTCCAAGAGCATATTAGCTATAGTCGGGAGACTATCGATGAGTTGATAATCATCTCGATTTATTTCGAATGTGTCTATAAGTCCATGTTCATTCCATTTAAGATTAACTTTGTCTGATGGTAATGTGAGGCTTGGCCATGCATAATCCCAATTCAAGAACGCCTTCATTTCTGGTTTGCGAAGGATCTCTTCGTGTTCATTCTCCTTCCTGGCTAGTAATTTTATTTTTGTAGTGATATTAGCTGGGAGCAGTGATTCTAGTTCTTCTAGCAATCAAATTCTTTCTTCCTTGTCTTGTAAGACTATCATTCCTTCTTCATTGTTTATATTAAACCTTTCTTCCAAGTGCTTAACATAATCAGTTAATTGATTGAGGGTTCTTCATAACTCTTTTTGGTGATTTTCCCTCAGATAATGCCAGACATTTTCAAAGAGTTTTTTACTTTCTTCACATAACCCTGGATTGTAAAATGTTTTTGTTTTATTATCATTGGTTTGTGTTATGATAGCATTTTGTTTTGGAGATTTTTCGTCTTCGTCAGTTGCCACTTTTCTTTTTAAATCCTTGTTGTTAGGATAGTAATTTTTTTATTTTCTTGCCCATTTATTTAGGGGCCTTGCTGTTGAGATTTCAACCTTACTCTCTTTATTCCAAAACTTATGCATTGGTTTTGAACGCTTAGTTTTGTACCGTCCTATTTTAAGGCTTTCGGGTTGGTAGTTCCAACCATCTTCTTCCACTACTGGGGGAGGATTTGTAAATGACAAAGAACTATCATATTTCATTTTAGGGTAAATGACGTAGTAGTCGAATTTCCCTGATGGTTCTCCCAGTAAGCCGACTTCAGGATTCCCTGCTTCATACCTTTCCTTTAAGGCCTTTTGAGAAGTCTTTTTTAGGGTAACAACAACTCTCTACACCATAAAGCATAATTCCCTAGTTAGACTATCTGCAATTGCATTTTTGGAGGATGAAATGTATTCTACATCAAAAGTATAATAACTAAACCATTGTTGTCATCGATAGAGCCTTGTTTGACTAACATCTCTTAGGTCTCTTTTAAGGAAAGTTTTAAAACACTTATTATCTGTTTTGATAAGAAAGTGTTCTGAAACTAGAAACTAGCATAAGGAAAGATTTTATGCCACGTTTTATAGTTAAAAACTCTTTTTCGTTTATGTGATACCGAGTTTCTGCATCTTTCAAGGTTCCACTCCAGTATCCACACAACTGTTCTTCAGCTTGATCGGGGGTATTGCTTTTAATACTGCACCCCAACAATTTTCAAAAGCGTCAATTTCTAGAACTAACTTGTCTCTTTGTTTAGGCAGGCTTAATTTTGGCAGATTTTTAATCTGATCCTTTATCCACATAACATTTTGGGTATCTTCATCTTCCTATATCTATTTTCCTTTTCTAAGCTTTTTACTTAAGGCTTCTGTTAGGTTTGATAAATTCGGGATGAATTTTCTCGCGTAATTTAACAACCCAATAAATCTTTGAAACTGTTTTACATCATTGATTTGTTCTGAAAATAGCTTTATTTTTTCAGCTATATGATCGTGAAAGACAATTTTTTTACTGTCTTCTATTCTTAATCCTAGAAAGTTAATGGTGGTTTGTTCCTATTCAAATTTTTTTTGTGATAGTACTAATTCATGATCAATGAATTCTTGTGCTATCTTTTTTAGATGATTTCTATGTTCTTCTCTGATTTTTTAGAATACTAATATGTCATCTATGTACACCACACAGTAATTTCCATGCTTTCTAAAAATGTTATCCATCCTTCTTTGGAATAAAGGTGTAGCATTTTTTAATCCGAATGATAACACCGTCCATTCATAGTGCATTTGTGGTGTACTAAAAGTAGTTAATGGAATTGATGATTCTTCCATTTTTATTTGCCACTATTCACTTTTTAAGTTAAACTTCGAAAAAAAGTTGGCTAGCTGAATTTTGTTTATCAGTATATCTTTGTTTGGAATTTTATAGCCATCTTTGATTGTTACTGTATTTAAAGCTATATAGTCTATGACTAATCTGGCTTTTCCTCTAGCCTGTTCTGCATGATTTTTTTTATCATGAAAGCTGGACTTGAATGAGGACTCTCGCTAGGTCTTATTAACCCTTATTTTAGTATTTCAGGAATCTGTCTTTCAAATTCCTGAACCATTTCAAGACTATGTTGCATTGGTTTTACGTTAACCATATAATCTTTATCCTTGAGGGTCAATGTTGCCCAAGATTTATCATTTTCTCATAATTTTAGCTGGTCTTTACTAAAATTATTTTCTAACATCTTTTTTATACTATCAAGACTTGGAACTTCTTTTCCTTGTTTGCATTGATAATGTTGGTTTATTTCTTTAACCCAACTGTCATCTTCTTTGGTTACTTCTTTGTTAGCTAACTCTTCCTTATTTACTTCTTCTTCAAGTAACTTTTTTCATGAGTCTGTTTTGTTTTCTTCACCACGTTGGGCTGCGTAGAGAGACTCGCTCTGGATATGTTTTTGAATTTCTTCTAGTTTTTCTGAACGAAAGCCAAATTTACATTTTTGAGAAGCATATTTTAACGACGGAATTTTTTTACGTTGTATCTCAATATAAAATTCTTCCTGAATAAATGGTTGATTTTCAGCTTGTTTGAGAAAAACATTTCCTATTAGAAAATCGCCGTCTAAGTCGTTGAATTGGATTGATCGCACTATAATGAATTGTTTTCCATTTATTAGGACTGGAATATGATATGCTTCATATTCTGGCTCGAACTCATCGCCATTTGTCATTCACATGCTCATAAGTTGATCTGTTTTGATCCATTTTTCAGAGGGTAAAATTTCTGGTTGTGACAGGCAATAAGATGCTCCTGTATCTACTAAAGCATCTATTTTAAAAGGATGATAACCCTGGAAGTAGAAACTTAATTATATATAATAATTATTTGGACTTACCGCCATCCCTTTATTATTCATTTTCTTGGACCTTCTTTTCTTTTTGATAATACTCATAATGTCTTGAATTCTTTTATCAAGCTCATCTCCTGTCAAGCCCTTTTCTTTAAGATTCTTCTTGACGGTGTCATTTACTGATGTTGTGGTCATTACATGTATGGTTTCTACACGTGATGACATACTTCGTCTGATTGGAATGGTAACTGTTTTGTACCCTATGATGTCTTCATCAGAACTGTCTTCTTCTTTAATAACTTCTTCTACCAATTTTTCCTTTCCTTTGCCTTTTGGATTTATAGATGTGGAAGGAATCGAAGAGACAGAATGTCTTCTTGGTTCTTCAAGGATAACAACACCTTTATTTTCTCTAGTGTGCATTTGTTCTAATTGTTTACTAGCGAGTCCTACTCCTATCACCATTTTTTAGGCCATGATAGTTGTTTTGCATTTATCTTTCGTGCTTTTATAACTCGGACATTACTACTTGTTTGTTCAAATAGTTCCACTTCGCTATTTAGCGTTTTACGTAGTGGATCTGTGGTATTTACCACTATGTAGACTAGACGATATTGTACTGCAATATTTTTGCAGACTTCTCGTAATTATGTCATACTTTGAGTCTGAATTCTCAGTCCTAATGCTTTATTAAGATATGGATCTTTCAAAGATATGAAGTAGTTTGGTGTAGTTTTAAACTAAACTGGTCTGTTATACAAGTTATTTTAGATACCCCCTATTAAAGCTTTTTCAAAAGTTTTTCACTGATTATCTATTAAACAACAGATTACTGGTGTATCTTTGTCATCTATGAATAATGGACAAAGATTAACTTATATCATACCAATATGAACATATTGATATCCTTCTCTAAGGTATTGTTTTGCCTTATCTACCTTAAAGAGAGGAATGTCTAGTATTCTCTCTTCGGTTTGACCTACCGAGGTTTCTCCTTAAAAAATCTCTACATTCATCTTACTCCTAAATCTGAATATATAGTTTTTAAATATTTCTCCAACCCTGGTTTTATGCATCTCTCAATGGCTTATAGTAGAATCAGGAGTTTCTTCCTCAATTGATTCACTCTGACTAATTATGTTATTAGATAAAGGAATCATTTCTTCTTCATGGTCGTAAGTTTCTGACATCATGAAGATCGTGCCTATGCTTTTCAAAATTCTGTTTAAACTTTTTTCATCATCTGACGTTGTTTCATCATCAGATTCGTAGTTGTATTTTGAAATAAGCTCTTCTGCTTCGTCTTCAGAATCTAATTCGTGTTCCCATGTTGGCTCATATCTTTCTTCAGCAAATAAGAAATATCTTATATTTTCTTTTCTTTTCTTACTTGGGCATTTATTTGCATAATGTCCTTTTTCGCCACATAACCAGTAACAATCACATTCCTCTGGTGATTTTCCTTTTGGACATAAAGGTTTTTTATACGAAATATTAGATTTCTTTCTAATATATCTTACCATGTTATCGACTTTAGAACAACAGTCATAACTCTTATGAGCTTTTTTCATATCTTTTATTGCATGTCCTTCAGTACAATATTTTTTTAGAACTTCTTCTACAGTTGCAATCCTTCCTCTTAAGAAATTGCAAAGCATTTTGTCGTTTAGGAGTTTAGTAAATTCTTTTTCTGCTAACTCGTCCCATGGTTTAGGAAGTTTTGCAATAAATTGCTTTTGCCAATGAAGGCTGTCTCTAATTTCTAACTTGTAAAAATATTTCTTAAATTCACAAATGTAATTTTTAAAATAGTACATATCACATATATGTAGTTTTGTCAAATTTGTGAAAGCACTTTTTTCTTGAATACCAATGTTATTTATTGATATTCCGCAGAACTCTCGTTTGAGGTTATCTGCATAAAACATTATCCATTCTTCAGAAATGTTAAGCTTGCTTTGGGCTTCAACTATCATTTTGTTATCTGCTATGCTATTCCAGAACCTAGCTGCGTTTCCTCGCAGGGTTGCTCGAATAAATTGTTTCATAGCATTTCTTTCTATTAAATTACCACATCTTATGGCAGTTCTTAAGGATTGTGCCCAATTATCGATTATTTCTTCAGTATTTGAAATACAATCGATACCAAGATATATGCCGTATTGATTTACGGGCTCATTTCTTCCATTTTTAGGAACAAATTCTTGTTTTATATTTGTCCTTATAGGTGCATTATTAAATTTATAATTTCTTTCTAATTTAATTCTGGATTCCACGCTCCTACATAGTTTTGATCGATTTCTCCGTTCCATAAATTCATATAAGAAAACGCCTTATTTACTTCTGATATGGCTCTTTTTTCTTCTTGCTTATATTGCTGCTTTTTTAAAACAAGTGGATCTATTTCATCCATCATTAATTTTTCTTTTTCTACTTTATCTAAGTAGTCGTTTACTATTTTTTTCTATTTCTTCTACACCCATTCCCTTTACGGGATCTTTGGTGTCTTTTGAGCCACTTGAAGAGGATTTTCCTTCGCTACCACTGTATGCTATAACTTCTTCAAATACATATGAAGTTTCGTTGGTATAGTACTTATTAGTAGTGTCATAACTTCCAAAGTTTGATAAGAAGTTATCTAAGTTTAGGACGTGATTTTCATTTCCTAACTTTTTAACTGAATTGTGTGATTCGGTTAATATCTGAAATGTTATCTTGTTTAGAGTTCTACAAATATTTAAAGTTCCATGAGATACATCAATTATTTGATTTAATAAATATGTTATCTCAGTTTTTCCAACTCCATGTCTAAGTGTATAATTCCTAGCATATGATTTAATAAACAAAGAATTTTCATGAGATTTTCGGTTGAATATCGCCTTTGATTAGGCTCTGATACTAATTTTGTATAGTCAAATTCTCCTTTGGTCAGGAATGACATGTTATAAGCTTGAGATGGGTCAATTTTAGTCTTTTGAGAAGTATGAGGTGTTTTAAGTGAACTATTTAGAAGTTGAGGGGTTAAAAATGATATTAACCAGAGTGCTAGCAACTTGCTAACACTAGCATTTTATCATCTCCCATATATATATATATATATATATATATATATATATATATATATATATATATATATGTGTGTGTGTGTGTGTGTGTGTGTGTGTGTGAAAGCCAAAACTGAGAAAAAGTGGTCACGTCACTGCCTACATGGATGTTCTTTTATTTTGCCGCGTGAATTTAATTTTATTCTTATATAAAATTAATTTCAATTACTTACGGTTATTACTTTCTATTTTTAATTTCGGTTCTCTCTCACCAATCAATTAAAATTTTCTTTACGAACTTAAATTTGAATTTTAAAAGTAATATGCAATTATAGCACCTTAATCAAGTTTTTATAATTATCATTTCCTCATTAATCTAATTAATATATAATTCTGCAACTATTCTCAAAGTATTTACACATAATCAAATTCTTAAATAAGATGTAATAACTTATCAATGTCTCCCTCATATTTTGTCGTCTTTACCATTGTTTGAGTCATCTACATTTAAATTAGCAATACTTCAAGATCAAATTCAACACTACCACCATCTTTCCTTATTTTTGCGAAGCTTTTAAATCTCCTTAATTTTGTCTTCGATGTAGACTTTTTTTTCAAATATCAAACCATTTGTTATGACATCTATCATTTTTCTGTTTAAAATTTAGAATGTTGTCAATTACCTTACATTTATCACTTTTCTCTTTTAAGTTTTTGAATGTTGTCCATTATCAACCCATTGCATCTATCACTTTTTTGTTTAGAAATTTGAAAATTTTTCACTATCTTACATTTATCACTTTTCTCTTTAAATTTTTGGACATCAAACCACCCCCCCCCCCCCCCCCAAAAAAAAGAAAAAAAAATCCTCCCAACACAGCAAAAACCCTACAAATTCCGTAAAAGTTATCTGTCTTACTTTTTTTCATTTGTAATTTTGATATTATACGTTTTCATCCATCTGAAAAATAAATTCCTAAAATTTCTCTGACTCATCTGTTTCCCTTTTCTTCTCCTTGATTTGAGTATGTTCTTTTTCCTACTATTTATCCTCTATAGTACTCTAAAGAAAAACCCGTAAACCTCTCTATTCTCCTCATGTTTGATCTTCCCTTTCATTCCTTTGTTGATAATAGAACCTAAAAATGAAGAAAATTTCTTTTATGACGTGTTATTATAAAATGCGGAACATACTCGTTTACTTGAAAAACTCTAAAAAAAAATTTATAACCATACGGTTTTCCCTATCAAGGACCATATATTTTCATGCACTAGCGACGAATATATTAGCAGTTTAATAACAATACAAAGTGTGGAGATGTAAACTTTATCTTATATTAGTGTGATTTTTTAATTTAATATGACCCAACTTAACGTGTATTATAATGGTTGTCTTATAACTCTCACATGTGCAATGCACTGGATCAAAACTAGTTATAAGGGACGGAGGAAATAGTTTAGAGACAATAATCCTAACAAAATGCTAATAGTTAATGGACATTTATAACAGTTTTTCTTAAGAAGTAAAATAGTCAAACTTCATGCCCTTATATACTGTTCACACTATCATTTGTTGCTCAATGGTATAATGTTGTCATCTCAGCGATACAACCTTAGTTAAAATCAAAAGGTTTATAAAATCATATCAAGATACGAATTTAAGCTTTCCAATGCAAAAACAAGAAGGAAAGAAGGAGAACAAATCATTTATCCAAGTTGCTGTGCACAAGGAATATTGGGTTGTCATGTCGTTCTTAAAGCATTAATGAGGGTGGAAAGGTGAACTCTTAGACATTTTTCACCGTAGCTAAGTGAAATGTATTTTCGATAACGATAGTTTTAATGAAACAATTCTGATAAAAACAATAAGTGATAATGCAAGCAGCACTTAAGTGTTACTACGGATCTGACGATCTGTTCCTCAAAACATAGCAACCCACCTCCAATTTTTACAAAGATGATAAGCATACCTGCATCATTTTTATTTAATCTAAAGACAGTATACAGCCTGCCTAGCTCAGGGTATCTTCGTATATATCAACCTTTTACAAAGATGTAAGCATACACCTCCAATTTTTACAAAGATGATAAGCATACCTGCATCCATTGTATATTCGACCTTTTTATCCTCGTATATATTTCTGTCGTTCTCAAAAAAAAAAAAAAGGCAGTATACAAAAGATGATTTTGGTTTCCATTAATTTCATAACCAAATGATATATACACGGCTGATGACTAGAAAAAAGAGAGCCACAGAATAAGACAAACCCATCAATCTTTTCTCTAAACAACAACAACTTGATCAGAAGGAAAATCTGGAATTCAGAGAAATTAAGCAAAAAATTGGCTTTAAGAGATATAAATCGTTAGGCAGAGATTGGGTATGATGGTACGAGTTAGCTTACCCGAAGGAAACCAAAAGAGATTACGGTGGTTTTTAAAATTTTGTTGAGCATGGGCATGACCTGTAATTTCAAGTGCATTGAGGCTAGAAAAGTACAATCGCAGAGGTGTAACTTAAAAAAAAAAAAATTAAAGACAACGAGCTAAAACAAATGTTGGTCACCTTCGGCTCTTTAGCCTCTTTGTCCATATTAGTTTACCATGATAAGGCTGAGATATTAGGGGGCACTATATCCTCATTATTCACCACATTGCATGTGAACTCTGACGTGATCCCGCTCTTTCTTTGCAAGTGTAAATGTCTTGTTGTCAAAAATATCTTGTGACAGATCCTAAATTCCACACTTCAACAAAATATCACTCGAAACTAAATACAAAACACTTAACCTCAATCAATGTCCTGAAAAAAAAAAAAAAAAAATCAATGACCTTCCATCTCCTCCCTTCGAAGTCTCGGCTCGGCCCTGGTTTCCGCCATTTCTTTACCCTCTCAGTAGTAGGTTCGTACATCTTTGTATGTCATGAGTGCCACTCATAGGCTCAACCTTGGAAATTTTGCCAACACTATCAAAATGGTTTCCGAGCAACAGGCAAAATCATCCCTAGCATTCATATTTCCTAAATACCAAGGAGCCTGCCCATAACTGAACTGGAACCAAACTTGATTTAAGTCATTTTTTTGGCCCAAACATTAAGTAGGCCGAGATCGGGCTCATCACTCTCTACGTTTCACAAGTCTGAGTTCACCAACATATATGTATCGTAGTCAGTTGAAAATATCATGTATTTGCATACAATTGTATAAAAATCAAATTTGATTCTTCTTGAAGGTGCAATCATGGTTCCATGTGATAATTTCAGAGCTCACCAACTTATGTAATAGACATTAACAATTAATTAGACCGAGAGTTCAAGTTCAGGCTTTCGCATACGCTGTTCACACTTTTTCAATTTGGTAAATATGTAATATTCCCTCTATCCTAGAAAAATTAATCATATTTTTTTTGTGTTGTCTCACAAAAATTACTTACTTTTCAAATTAAGACAGATTTTGTATGTGTTTTTCCATAGTTATCCTTTTTTTACTTTTTTTTTTCTCTTTCCACATTACCAACTCATTTTCTCTCTTTAGTCCCATTATCTTATACTTTTTTTTTATTTTTTTATTTCTCTCTTTACATTTAACATTCCACCAATTAATTTCTCTCTCCTGGCCCACTTTCTTCCCCCTCTCTATTTAAAGGGTAAGATAAAAAATACATAATATATGACCTAAATCCTTAATATGCGTGTCAAGTCAAATATGATCAATTTATGTAGGACGAAGGGATTAAAAATATTCAGAAGTTCATCAGAGTATGGGTTTGGTTACGACAAAGTTCACTTTGAAAATGTCCAAAATGAGCATAAGTTCGGGTTGCCAATGCTTACAATTTTGGCCATGAATGGCTTGACCCTAGTGAAGTAAGTAGCTCTTAAGATTTTTGGAATTGAGATACTGGAAACTGCAATGCAACCAAAATAAATAGGAAAGACTTCCCGGATTCGAAGATGTAACTTGAGGCTTGAGCACACTGTTCATAAAAGTTATTTATATCCCTCGAAGATAATGTCTTCGTATTGAAGTTCACTGGCAGCATACCCTCTAATATAACTCAAATATAACTCCCATTGATTGGGGGATATCTGACAATTCCAGTCAAACTGGAAGATCGATAATTATCTTATTAGGATTCTAAAAGAGTCCTCAAAGATTGTGACGTGATCCCCAAAGATCCTAACAGGTCTGACCCACGGCTCAGTCCTACTTGGGGTCTTCTACCTACAGTTATAAAAAAAAAAAGTAACTCCCCCCAGGTATGTAGACAACTACAACTACACACAAAGACACTATCTTTTTCATGCTTTTTCAGAGTTATTATTTTATAACTGCACTCTGACTTAAGCATATGAGAGTTCTCCGCCGAGAACCCCACCCGAAGTTACTTATTTTCAGTCTTGCAGGTCATCGATCCAAGTTCGGGTTCCGAAATAAACGCGGAGCATATTTTTAACAGCAACACCCTCCATGATTCAACAACTCTTCTTCATGCTAACGATAACTCAAATAGCTTGAGATACATGAACAACATTGACTTGCTCCAAATTGCAACGAGCACACATCAATAATGTATAGTAAGAAATATCAAGAGAGAAGGATTATTCTGTATTGTAGAAACAAGGAAGGAGAAAAGAACCCCAAGGCCGAGTAGTGGAATGGCAAATGGCCTTAAGGAATGACCTCAAGGTCTCGAGTTCGAATTCTTATACTGACGGACCATATGAATTGCAGTTCTGACTATTTCAACAACAAAAAAAAAAGGAAGGAGAAAAAGTATAAAACACATGCATGCTAAATCAATTCTATGACAGCTGTTTAACTAGTGCACAAAAGCTCAATATTTCAATGTTATTTAACTCGAATAAAATATGTGTTAGATATTCATTTAACTAACATAGAAAGGCCCAAAAAAATTCTGGAAGTGACAGATAAACAAGTAGATCTGATTCTCAAAAGCTTGAAACCTACACATTCAGCACGGTTTTGTATATGGAAACCCCGTTAATGATGATATATGCTGTTAGAACCATTTTCTATTGACTAAAGCTTACTAATTAATTAAAATCTCAACATTTGCGACCATCCCACACTACTTTCCATGTTCAGCTTTTTCAAAAAAAAAAAAGGAAAAATGTATCAAGGAACTCAAGGCTCCATGCTTGACTAAAGCTTGCTCTTAAGGGCATGTCTTTCCGTTAGGCTTATGGTTTTCCGTAGTTACACCAGGTGTTTCCACTAGACTAATGTTAACCCCGTTCTTTGCATACTAGAGTAACAAATGCTAAAAGTCCATACTTATATATATATATATATATATATATATATATATATATATCAAATAGTAATAGCAAAAATGAGTTGTAATAATACTAATAATGTCACTTCCACTTTTTCATGTGTTTTCTACCATTTTTAGTTACAACAATAGTAACCCACGTGTTAATAGGTTTGTAATAATACTCGCCGAGAAGAGTATACAAAGTTATAGAATATAAGAGAAAAAGAAATATCAAAAATAATTTTATATGTACACACACACCCATAAACAGAGATATATATAAGAGATATGAAATCAAAATTGAGAGCTAGAGAGAGAGAGATAGAGATTGGTTTTAAGTAGGGCATGTTAACGTGGAAAAAAGAGAAAAGTGAATTCATTTGATTAGTTGAATGTTAAATCGTATAATAATAGGCATGTCAAGTAGGAAAGAGAAATTCACATGTACTCAACTTTAGCTTTATAATATATATGATATGATTCCTAGTTATTTTAGTTGCATCATGGATCTTGTCCATGTTGGCCTTCGGTTTCACTTACATGGAATGTCAATTGAAACTATATACCCCTTTCGAAAATAAAGAACTAGATAGGCCTTTCATGATTTGGAAGCCCTTCCAAGAAACGGAACGCCCTCTAGAAAAAATAACTAAAGCCGTAATGAGCCGAGCTGTTTAGGAAAATACTTGCGTGCGATTCAACTTGTTTATAACTCGTTCGAATTATATCCTTTATTAAATTAAGCAAGCTTAATCTCGACATTAGAACTTGTACGATAAAAGAGCTAAACCTTTTTTTTTTATTACAGGAATAATATGATCTTGATTTTAAACTAGAAGTCTCCGTCATTATAACGACTTTAAAGTCCTCCTCTCGCCCCTTTCACCACGCCTCGTTACCCCTGCAGCTACCACGACCCCCAACACACAATAATGCCCTAAACAGCTCTATCAATCTCTCTCTCCACCCTACCTCTGGACCCCGCCATCCTAATTTTGCCCGCTAATTATTACTCTCTTTTTTGTCCTTTTAAATCTTAGGTAGACAAGAAGTGAAAAGAAAGAAAGAGAGTTGCAAATGGTTGCTATCAAGCAAGAGCCGGCTTAGACTGAATATCTCTTTCCACGCTACACTCGAACCAGAACAAAAGATCAGAAAGTGATTGCTTGGAGGTAAACCTCCATTTCCACTATCATGCTAAACGTACGAAGTATTTGAAAATAGCCTAAGGCAATTTTATTTAAATGCAACTTGTAAAGTCATAAAATTTCCGACGATCAAAGCAACAAGATGAACATAATAAATTGTCCGACAACGGTGCTAATGACGTAGGTTTTAGAGATCTTGCCAATATTATATCCTCCTCTTTTAGGGTAAGCTACCATAATAGTTTACTAATTATAGCATCTTGTCAATTTAGTCCCCAAACTCCATTTCAACGTCCCAATTCAGCCTTAAAACAAATGAATTTGAGGCATTATAGTTCTTACTAGTTCTAATCCCGTGTATTACAAACGGAAGCACTCACGGTCAAATAATATTAGGTAAATATAATGACGATATTGAGTTTTTACATAATTAACCGAATCTACAGAGTCAACTTATTATTTTCATTTTCTCTTATAAAAGCCCTTAAAAATTGGAGCACAACACTACTACTTTCGTATTTTGAACAAATGAGTCACAAACAACATTTGAACGTTGAAACAGTATGGAAGTCAATAGAGTGTGCCAAAGTAAAACTCGTGTCCTCGTAAAGAATTCACTGCAAGAGGAAAAAGCAACATTAAAGCTTATGATGCATAAACTTTTGTATATAATAAAGTTCAAAAAATATAGGAACAACTACATTAAGCTGTTTCCCTTGCAAGAATACATGTACCATGCAATATAATCTTATAGCCCAAAATTTTAACTAAATTTCACAATTACTAAAAGTGCCTAAGCAACCCTTATATAGTCCCGTGAAAGTTAATGCAACAAACTATTTGAAAGTGATAACACGATAATAGAAAATCTGGCATCCTATTAATACAGTACAATCGAACGAACGAAATCTAACTACGAGAATATGATGATTAAAATGGAGAAGGACTATGAACATTGCAACAAAATATATTGACACAATAGAGGAATATAAAAATGGAGAGCGCCATGTGAATCACATAGTGATTGTTTATATCCCAAAAGAACAAAAATATGACGGACAGATAAAATAAAAAAGAAATAAAGCAATACCCTTTTTTAAAGAGAAGTTGTTTAGAAAGAACATGTATAACTGACCATAAAATTAATTTGATTTAGTAGTTTAATGCTTTAAAACAAATATATAATAAAGCAAAAATACTGTGCTGTTAAGAAAATTTCAAAGAAGGTAATGGATTGTAGACCGCTAAGTAGAGAGGAGTAGATTTCACCTAAATGGTCAAGAAAAATACGGGTCAATGTGGGTTAAGCCTTTCACAAAAAATCTAGACGTATAATGAGACACACGTATAGATCTACAACTATAAAAATGACAAAACATGAGAAATGCATTATTACAATAAAAATAAGTGCAGCCTAGTACAAGTAATGAGAGACCTTATTGCAAGTTCATGGCATGCCAAACGGGAGAGGAAGATGGCGTAAAGACATTAAGGTTTTGAAAGAGTGGATGAAGTGGAAGAGAGGAAAAAGTGGGAAGAAATTAATGTTAATATCCATTAATGACGAGAGAAATATAAGTCGATGATTAGATGGAAAATGGGAAAGATAGAACGCAAAGACCAAAGGGAAAAAAGTGTGACACCATAATCTTTGCTTAAAAAATAGGAAAAATAAAAGAAACAAAAAGCTAAAGTGTTAACAATCCATTTTGAATTTGATTTACCAGGCTTAACAGTGGGAAATTTATGGATTATTTTTTATTGAAATGGAAGTAATGTATAGTCAATTAAGCATAAGTCATAATAAAAATACAACAGAGATAAGAGATTTCGGAGAGAGAGAGACTAACCAAAGAGATAATGGTTATACTTCAACTTTAATAAAATGAGATTTTCTCAAGGGAGGATATGATCAACTTTTTATCAAATTGTGAGAGATAACTTCGGGACTTAAATGATCATTAGGTTTAAAAATTTTGAAAATTTATTTTATAAATTCAAATTTTATGAAAAGAGATTGTCGCAAACTAAGGGAGGATAAGGTCAACTAATTATTTATTTGTGAGAGATGATTTTAGGATATTAGATCGGATAGTTGAGTTTATAATTTTCAAAATTGGTTTTTGAACTTATACTAGCAATAATGAAATTCAAAAAATGGAAAGGGACATTTAAGAAAAGATATAAAGTGATTTTTTAAGAAATTCAACTAAGAAGATAATTACTTATGTTTAAATCCTTTATTAGATATTTTAGATTCCAAATAAGGAAGAAAAATGTGTGAAGATAATATTGGCGAAATTTAGGTTTTACAAATAGTAGATTGTCTTGAGAGAGAGAGAGAGATTCAAGCTTATAATTAAAAAGTTAAAGAAAAACGTCCACATGGCAAGCTGAGAAAATATCGACGTAAGCGGTGACGTGACCACTTTCTCTCAACTTTGGCTTTCACACACACACCCACACACACACATATCTATACTACTTATAAAGGTATGAATATGTGTAAATTATTTTTTGGACAAAATTACCCCTATAATTTCTTTTAATGCCATGATTGACCTTTATTGTAATTATTCATGAATAAATGTCATGGCCCACGAAAAACTCTTCATCTCTCCATGCTAGATGCATGGTTCCTTTCTCTCAAAGTTAATTGCCAAATGCTAAAATATTAGATGCATGGGTATTGTCTCCAAAATTAATTGAGACTTTTAAGCCAGCCATTCAACTTCTTTAACACCAAAAATGTATCGCTTGATTTAATTGATTTGATTCTGTCATTCAATTGTAAATTTTAGTTACACTTAAATTTAACATATTTTTATGTATCTTACATCTCGAAATAAATGCCTATAATATCAAGCAATCCCTTTTCCTTCGCGTTCCTTCATATTCTCTTAGCTACAACAAAATTCTATTGAGTGAATATTACCACATCAATTTGGACATGATTAAATGGGATTACCAGCAAACAACGGTTCTCTACTGCTGCAATTTGCACAACCAATGAGTATGTAAAATAGTTATATAAGGTATTGCAATATTATGATTATAAAGAGAAACAAAAGTAAATTTGACTCCAAAAAAATAAATAAATACTTGCTACCTTTCACTTCAAGAAAAGAGTGAAGAGTCTTAAAAGATTTCTTATTCTATTTTCTAATGGATATAGTAACATCCTCATAAATATACATTGATGTTCTTATGATCAAAGCCGCATTAGAGCAAGAATTATAGTAATCAAAAATGTTTTCAACTTGTGACTATAAAAGAACTTTACCTAATCGTTTGTGTGTGAATATATAGCGGTCATTTACCAATAGGCAAGACAAATACATCTTAATTTAAACTTGAAATGCTCACGCTAATAAAAAGAATATAATGAGAATCCATGAGTAACACTTAATATTGTAGGTCCCTAAATACACCTAGAGAGGGGATGCATAGGTGTTTTACAGCTTTTAGTATAAATTAAAAAATGAGATTATAAAGTAATGACAGATATAACAGTAATAAATTTAACATAGAGATTTATACTGGTTCGGCCCCACCAGCCTACGTCCAGTCCTCGAGCACTCCACGTAAGGGAGACCTATTCGAGCCTTTCACTAATCCAACTAGCTTTAAGTGCTAGTTCAAACCGCAGTACAATTCTCAAAATCCTTTCAAGGTTTCCAATAGTTTACAAATGAAAAGAGATTTACAATTTGAATACAACAAACAAACTCCTTCTTGAGCAGATGTTATAATGAAAACTAAGATTAAGCCTTCTTAGGTGAGAAGATCTATATTCTTTCAAGAATCAAACCAAGAAGCTTACAATGAACTATCTCAAAGGTGAACTCACTCAATAGAGAAAAGATGAGAATAAAAGATCAAGATAAGAGAGTTTTTAAGAGAGGGATAATTCGAGAGAGAGAGAGAGAGAGAGAGAGAGAGAGATGTAAAATGCTCTCGAGGACCCCTTTTTATACAAGTAACAGAAGTGAACCGTTAGAAAGGGAAAGCCCAAAACCGAAGGATTCGACTAAAACAAGAGAATGAGTCGACAAAAAATTTTGCTTCTACTAAAAGATTTGGCTTCGACTAAAAGTTTTGACTTCGACTAAAACATTTTGGTTTCAACTAAAACATTTTACTTCGATTAAAAGTTTTGGTTTCGACTAAAACATTTGACTTCGACTAAAAATTTTGGCTCTTTACTAGAATTTCTGTTAGATATTTTAAGAAAGACTTAGAAATGCTAACAAGAAAAAATAGACTTCAGGTTCTTGCATCTTCAATGTAGTCCAAGTCTTTAAATCCCCAGTCCAAGTCCAGGTTCAAGCTTTGTCCATGTCAAGATCTCGTCTTTATTTGATTAAGATAAATCCTGAAATGTTTATATTAATAATGTTATCATATTAATGTTAGAGATAATAAGTCTGGAATCATCAAAATCAATAAGTCAACAAATATAATGAGAATCCATGAGTAATGGTAGTTATATTTTTTGTTAACGTGCTTTATATGATTAGAATGCTTTGTGGGACAACATGGTAAATATAATAATATAGTTAACTACTTACATAATATGAACTATGTGAGGATTGTTTGAAAACTTGTAGGTTTGGACTTGTCATTTGAACATGTTAGTGAATATGAGTTTTAAACTCTAAATCTGAATGAACTACATCAACAAGTAAAATTCATTTCTTTCGATATACTTTTTCTCTTCATGAAGCTATATTACAAATGCTATAGAGCCTTTGAGGCTTATACCATCAGATAAAACTTTAGCAAAAGCAAGATCCTAAAAATAGTTTAATAGCTATGTTTATGATTTTTTGGGATAAATATAATTTTACATAAAGGTAATCTAACATCATTTTCTACAAAGGTATGCATTTACGTGCAACGCACATGCTTTTATCTAGTAAAATTAAATGTCAGAAGGCAACATCTAACGATGGAAAATGCATCATACTAACTATATTAGCAAACTTAGGCATAAGCGGGCTTTCCAAGAGACTTCCTAGCTTCATCTCCACTTTCTTGCCTAGCCAGAAGCTAAATCCATGCTTCAAAGGAAGGTCATGTAATACCCCAACTTAGGGTTATCTCAACCCGGCTAGAGCATTACAACACAACAACTAATCACAACATCTTAATAATACAACTCATTCTACAACCACTTTGTAGTTAAACCATATTGTACAAAACTAAAGAGTTTATTTTTACAAAACACACCTAGTAAGCTCTCTACCAGATCTCAGAGTTGACATACTGCTTTATTCAAGTACAACTTAGTTCACAAATGTAGAAGCGTCCCCTTACCCGTTTTTTCACCATGCGTCACACCTTTTCCTTGCCTTTCTAGGGACCGACTCCTTGATCTAAAATATTATGGGTAAAAACCCATCAGCCCACTGGCTCAGTAAGATAATCAAAGACATTTAATGTAACTTTCAACTCAAGAATATTGATAAGGCATGCTATTACAATTCAATCACATTAAGCAGTTCTTAATGTGCACATAACACATATCACATGTTCACACTTAGTTGAGCATTACAAGAGTTTATCATTCCCGAATTCAATCCCATCAATAGACCACCCTTATGTCACCACCCCCGGATATAAGTTCACAACCTTTGCATCGGCCAATGGCAAAGTACCCAAAAACAAATGAACACCGATATTGTCTCAGTAGCAGCCAGAGATACAACTGTTCGGCTCATACGGTGCACCGCTATTCAAACACAATCAAATCAACCCCCAATCATTTAAATGGGGTAACATAATAAACATCAACAATATATCAACCATCCCTTACAATAAAAGGATGTAACATGCTCATGTACAAGAAAATAAATTATTTTATACATGTAGTTGTTGTCATCTTCATTTACTTGCACTATAAAACTTAGCTATTAAATATTTAGTCACTTTCATCATATAACATCATCTTCATAACATCTCGAACATGAA
The DNA here is from genome assembly GCA_033070095.1 of Escallonia herrerae. Lineage (NCBI taxonomy): Eukaryota > Viridiplantae > Streptophyta > Magnoliopsida > Escalloniales > Escalloniaceae > Escallonia > Escallonia herrerae. Next base: position 152,517 of record JAVXUP010000514.1, on the reverse strand, counting down.
ATATAAATCATTTATATTCAGCAACTTAACTTTAATTACAACATGTCTAAAATCATTACTAACCATGTCTAGTTTGACATAATTCCATAATTCACACGTATCGTAAACTATCTCATGTTTTCATAATCTTCAATATGTTAAACATGAATAGATTCATTTATTAACAAGTCTCTAACAAGTATTCCAAAGTTTGACAAAGCATTCATACTAAAAGAATTACGCTAACATAGCATATATCCATATTCATACCTAAAAAGCCCGTTAAAAAGCTTCAACTATCTTACCTTAAGAGATGAAAGAACCAAATTTTCCGATATGAAACACCTTCAAAATACTCTTCAAAACACTTTCAGATCACTGTTTGCAGCTCATAGAAACTTTCAAAATCAACCGCTTAAGGTTCTCTTTTAAAAAACAAGCCTCAATTCTAAATTTTGTGGGGTTTTTGGTTGCTTTTCTCGTACTTTTCTCTCAAAAACGAGGTAAGAGAACTTAAACATGTCAATTGGGTCTTTTAAATCAAATTAGAAGCAAGTAGGAGGTGTCAAGTGGAGGTGAAGAGGTAGAAAAGTCAAGAACGACGAGGCTTTAAGCATAGGTGACAAGACACAATAGTGCCACTTAACAAGCATGATCAGGCTAAAAGCACGACGAGGCTCGAACCAAGATATGTTGCGATAATACGTTGACACGTCACAAGCACGAGGTGTCACAATTCTTTACAAAAAAACAAAATAATTCACAGACAGTCCGGTCAACAACCGGTTAGTCCCAGCTAGAGTTTTCACCATTTTTCACATAAAGTGATTTATCTAATCATACTTAAATATGTAACCAAAGCATATAAAATGTTGGGTTCTCACAGATCAATTTGCACTGAGTGCCCCTAAGTTTGCTCGCGATAGCGTGTTGCACCCAAAGTATTTTTAACTATTTAGCATCACAAACTTACTTAAGTGTGACACTAACCACCCTCTAACCAAATTTCTGTCGAAAATTTTGACATGGCTGAACTTAGGAGAGCATTTTTGGGATATCAGGTAAAAAAAAAATAGGAATCTAGGGTTACTTGTCATCAAAATTGAGGAAGAAGGATCTAGGCTTTGTTTATGATAGAAATTGATGGTAATGATAGGATATAGGGTAAAAATTATTAGTTGTGATGTGATGGGTTTCTATAATGGTGGCTAAGGTGGCGGCGGTCTTTAGAAAAGAAGTGGTGGCAGGTTTGGTGATTGGTGGAGGCCGTGGAAGTGGGTTGCATATCGGTAGTGGTGGTGTTGGTAAAGATGAAAGGTGAAATATGAAGAAGAAAATGTGTGTGTGTGTGTGTGTGTGAGAGAGAGAGAGAGAGAGAGAGATAGAAGAGGGGGTGATTTGTCAAAAATGTCCTCCAAGGTTGAGTTAAATTACCAGCCCGATGAGTTCACTGGCCAGAATGTGGTCGCATTGTGTTTTGTGCCACACTTATGCAAGTTTGTGGTGCACAATAGTTAAAATGAATTTTGAGGTGAAATGCGCTGCTGAGGAAAAACTTGAGGGCGCACAATACAATTAATCCCTTCAAAAGAGCAAACGGACTTTATTTGAAGAGGCGCCAAAGTCAAAGTGATAGCATTTATTACGAAGCTAAACTCACATCTTTTTTTTTTTTTTAAATTATATTGATTTGCTGCTAAGTGTTCAAATGTGTCAAGAAGCACCTGTTAGCAATCAAAATGCATAAATTTAGGATAAACATGTGAAATTAGGAACACCTTTCTTTTTTTAAGGTAGAGAATATGCATAAGAAAATTAATACTGAAAATCGTCATAGAAATCGCAATTTTGTTACAATGAGCAAATGGTAAAACAAATATTATTATCAAAAAGTCATGTTCAATAGTTTCTGTATTTTTGTTTTCGATACAAATGGTACACAATCGGTCTCAAATACTAATATTTGAAAATCATGAGGCAATGGGAAGGACTTGCAATAGTTGAATGGACAATCTACTCCCTCGCAAAAGGATAAATTTTTACTTATACCTTGGTTGCATAAAGATAAGTACAACTTCTTGTTTACCGAAAACTAATGGTATTAAAATATAGTTAGTAGCATTTTATTAATACTATCAGCAATAATTCTCAGCAGTATTTTTTTTAACGTCACTAAAAATATCTAACAACCATTAATCATTACTATACAGAAAATATGTACTTATCTTTCCACAACCAGCAGTCAAAAAAATTTCCTCGCAAGAATGGACTCAAGTATCACTGGACTGTGCATATAAAGGCCGAGCATAACAGGGTTAGAGCTGTGACGGGGGATCCGTTAGTTCAGATTTGATGCCTTCTCATCCAAACAAAATGAGATCGCAAGCCCAAGCATATGTATAACAAGTGGACTGTTGGAAAATCTGAGAGAGGCTCTGGCTTCTCCTAGCCATCTCGGGCCACCGCCCCGCGTGCTTCGAGGTCTCCTTCTAGCGAAGCTCACGAGTACAAGGGGTCCATAGACAAATCTCACTTGGGTCACCATCTTCCAATCGTATGGAGTAGGAGCTTGTCGACGAACCAAATTCTGCAGGCGCAACTACCACAATTAAATTCTGAAACGGACCATTTATCCTAATTAAATGGAACCTTTGTGGAATAAGTAGCTGGGTATTCAAATAGAATAACTGATACAACCAGGAAACTGTTCTTAAATTGATTAGACTTTGGTACTATGTTTGGCCAACGGCACAGACAACCATGTGATCGATGACTAATGTGTTGGCAGTTTAGAGGTCAAGATTAGGATATGCACACCACACTCATGCATCGTTGCCCAGTTATAGAGTTTAGATGTGCTTGAAACATGGCAGGTTCACCGTTACCTTACCAAAAAGGGAGGCCGGACTTAGAGGAACTTAATTCTTCCACTTGCTAAGGTGTTGGTGACGGTGCTTCGTCGCTATCGGTCTCTATCCTTGAAGTTTTCAAAAAGGGAGGGAGGGATCGGACTTGACTTGATCTACGCCTATATATAAAGGTGAACGTATTGGATACGATTAAACTTCCTAAAAGAATCAGGATGCATACGTGGACCAGCTACGTACACCATATTATGTATTTAAAATGTAGTAGTTGGTGACTATATATATATTTTTTTGTGTGGAGGGAAATTAGAAATATATATCAAGGTTAACTGAACGAGTTATAAAATATGTCCAAATGGTAAGTAAAAGACTTACGGATGACATTCTCATCTGATAGAAAGTAAAATAAAATAAAGCCCTACAAACATATAAGGTTTTCTTTTCTTTTTTTTTTTTTAATTTATGGAGCTATAATAACCAACTAAATGTAAAATATAACCCTACAAATTTGGAAAAATTAAACTAAATACAAGATTACTACGAAAAACATAGCCAATCCAGTAACACCAGCAATCTGTCAACCCTAACCCAAATTCCAGACATGCGTCCCGCCATGCATTGTTGCCTCGATCTTCGTGCACCATGTCTCCATCTCCGTGCTCCTACTCTGGCACTGGAAACGCCACCTTTTCTGGCCATCGCACTGCTGCCAAGTCCCTGAAGACAAAAAAGTCAAACCCCGTAGGAAACCATCATCAAAACCCTCACTGGCACACTAATCGCCAACAGACCCGAACCCAGCCATCGCACTATCAACTGTCGTCACCGAATAGCTGCCAAACTAGCCTAGCGCAGACACCTACAAGCAGATCGAAAAATTAAACCTCTCCACATGCAACCACAGAAACACCAACTTTTCTAGATCTGGGGGAACGGGGACCAACTAAGGGGAAGGGGGATAAAAAAAAACATCTAGAAGAAAAACCTAGATCTAGACTCACCACTCCTTCTCCGACCCAAGATAGCCCGACGAACCCCGACGGCAAAACCCACATACCCCGACCACCTCAATAAACAATACTCGAAGCCACCACAACCCCATCGCAAAACACTGAAGCAACCTAGGACCCTGACAGCTTACTTTTCATCCATCACCAACCAATTTCCAGCAACGGAAAATTAGGACGACCGAACCGTTGACCGAACCGATCGAAACTACCCGTCAGGACTGCGACGCTGCCTAGCTCACTGAAGCCCTAAAGATCCCTCACAAAGACCCTAACAAAACATCAGCTAGACTACCACATAACCACCTGCTGGGAAAACCGGCGATGGTGACGGAGAGGAAAGTATGAAAGAGATGTGTGGGGAAGATGATTCTCACTGAAATCGCCTCTCTCGCAACACAAAGTGGTGATTGTATTATAGTCTTTAACATCGTGTGCTTTTCATTTTTATGACACTAGTGAATTTGTTCAAGTGACTAATAAGAAGATGAATTCTTCTAAAATAGACAATTCTGTATCTCTCTTGAATAGATTACTAATTGAGTTACTTATACGTCTTCAGAATTTGGATAGCGTTGGAATTTCAAATTAGTCCTTTTATTAATTGCCATCTATGTATCATCATACATGAACTTAGAAAAAAAAGGTTCAGCATTCAAGTGAACCGATCATTTAAAAGTGTCTAGACTGGTCTTAATTCTTCGACGTAAAAGAGAAATTTAGACAAATAATATAATATAATTTATCATAGTTTATGTTATGTTAATTTTGACAAATAACATAATATAGTGCACTTTAGAAAAATGTTTTAAAATCCAAATATTAGTGCATTGTCATAAAGAGAGAGCATTGTGTTCCGGAATCTTAGACAACTATATTACCCCTTCAAACAATCGAACTATCCTTATATTTCAAGTGGAAACTTCATCAATGCTACCGAAGAGATCAAACAACACACTGCAAACAATCAAAGAGTAGGCAAATAAAAGAAACAGAAAATGAACACAACGCTAAAGCAAGATCATTTCCGAGTGATTAATTAATAACCCTTTTGGCAAGAGACCAGCCCAGTTATATTCCTCTATAGTCGACTCACCGGTGAGACCCCCATCCCCTTGGCAATTTTTCTAAGAGAAAACTTCTGAATCTTCCCGGTGGCGGTCTTTGGAAGCTCCTCCATAAACACCACCGTCTTTGGAACCATGTAATGCGGCAACCTTTCCCTACAGTACTCTATCATGTCCTTCTCCGTCGGAGTGGCAGCGATATCCCCCTTCAAACTCACAAAAGCACAAGGCGTCTCTCCCCAAAAATCGTCCGGCCTGGCTACCACCGCCGTCTCGTTAACCGCCGTGTGGGTATACAATACGGACTCAACCTCCACACTGCTTACATTCTCGCCACCAGTGATGATAATGTCCTTGGACCTGTCTTTTATCTCCAAGTATCCGTCCGGGTGCATCACCCCAACATCTCCCGAATAGAGCCATCCGTTTTCCTTTATACACTCGGCTGTTCCTTTCGGATCCTTCAGGTAACCCAGCATAATGCACCCACCCTTGAAAACAATTTCGCCCATGGTTAACCCGTCACGCTTTGCGCTCAAACCCAAAACTGGGTCAACGACATCCACATCTGTCATGGCTAGCGTTCTCACTCCTTGCCTTGTCTTCAGTCTCGCTCGCTCTGTCGCTGGCAACTTGTTCCACTTTGACTTCCAAGCGCACGACACCACCATTCCTCCTACCTCCGTTAGCCCGTACCCATGGGTCACGACGAACCCCAGCTCCTCCATGCGAAGGAGCAACCCGGCAGGCGGTGGAGATCCGCCGGTCAAGACATGGACTGGGTTTTTGAGGGGCTTGGCGTTGGGCGCGGTCGATAGCATGTTGAGCACAACGGGCGCGCCGCACATGTGGGTCACGTTATGCTTCTCTATGGCTGCGTAGGCCACGGGGGGCTCAAACTTGGGGAGGCAAATGTTGGTCCCGCCAACTGCGGCCATTCCCCATATGAAGTTCCACCCGGACGAGTGGAACATGGGGAGTGTCCACAGGAATGTGGGCTGTTTCGGCACCGACCAGTCCATCAGAGAATCGAGGGTCGTGATGAACACCCCACGGTGGGAATGTACCACTCCCTTCGGCGAGGAGGTCGTGCCCGATGTGTAATTCAAGGTCAGTGGATCCCACTCCGTCTCGGGATGGGCCCACTCAAACCCAGGATCACCACTCTTCACCAGCTCCTCGTGGGTGGCATGAAACCTAGCGTTCAGTGACGGTGAAGCACCATCTTCCGTGATGAGGACGAGGATCGGGCGACGGTCACCAGTCGGATACAAAGACATGGCTTCCATCAGGAGAGAGCGCAACCGGAAGTCGACGAACACGAGCTCTGATTCGCCGTGGCGGAGGAGCACGGAGATGGTGCGGGCGTCGAGGCGGGTGTTGATGTTGTTGACCACGGCACCGGCCATTGGTATGGCGAACTGAAGCTCGTACATGGCTGGTACATTGGGAGCCAGGACGGACACCAATTGGAGTCTTGTGATGCCGAGGGATGCGATGGAGGAAGCGAGTTGAAGGCATCGACGGTAGGTCTCCGACCACGTGTAGGTGGTGCTGTTGTATACGAGGGAAGTGCAATCGCCATATACAGTGGCAGATCTTTCGAGGAACGTTATAGGGGTTAAGGGGCACAAATTTGCAGGGCTAGGCTTTAGGAGATCCATATTGAGAGAGTGTGCATTTCCCTTTTCATATGCAACCCACGAAGTTCATGCAGTACGATTCACGGCAGAGGCAACTGGGTGAGTTTAAACACTAAAATAGCACCCATTTGCATTCTGAACTCATCACCAACAATATCTAAACGCAATAATATGAGACTTGCCCATCAACGTTGACTTTAGAAGCAGAAGTCGAATGCTTATGCCTTCATTGAGATAATCTTCATCGTATTGTAATACGGAGTAGTAATGACACTGTGCAACTGATAAACGAACAAATCTTGATCACTTATTCTCAGAATATATATCCTTCTATGTCATTATAAATTCATCAATCTCATTAAATCTCGGAATTAGTCTACAGTACGTCCTCGCCGACCCCAGAATTAATATGTAGTATGCCCCCCACCCCCTCTAAGTTGACTTTAGAAGCAAAAGATAAATGCTTTATGCCTTCATGAGACCCACTGGAAACAACACTTAATATTAATTCTTTGCCATTCATTAAAATAATTATATTCGCATGCAAGTGGCAAAAATTTATTCAAGTTGAAACTTAGAAGAGTACTTAATTCCATTAGAAGGCAGTCTAGCCCGTTCCCAACGTAAGCATGACTTTAATTTCGTTAAGAAAAATGTTCATTCTTCTTGTTATTTGGACGAATGCACTGCTATCTTAGGTAGCGTTTGATAGCATATTTTTTCTCTCTTTAGTTTTGTTCAATTTTTTTTCCTTCAGTTTTTTAAAATAGTTGTCAATTTGAGTTTTTATTTTTTTAAATAACTCTATTTAAGAGTTTTGAATTTTCAGTTTTAATTTTTGTATTGAGATCCAACCTTCTAATTTCACTTAATAAAAAAAAATTAGCCAAAAGTTAACAAAACCCCATGCCACAAACAAAGCCCACCACCACCAAACCTCGTATCACGTCGCCACCATGGCCACATACTCCCCCCCCCCCCCCCAACCCTGTGCCGCCGCCGCCGCCGCTACCTACTATTATCACAATCCCAACCAACAATGAACACCATCAATTCCTCCCGTTTGCCGCCGTAGCCAACAATTTCAGCTCTAACCGTCGCCCTCATCGCTTTCACTCATCCATCATAACCAAACCCATTATCACATTGCGACCATGACCACCATCCCTATACCACACACGCCCACACCACCACCAGCTTAATTTTATCACCATCGCTCTCACTTCCAATGACCCATCAAAATCCACACGCCCACCGATCATCAGCACCACCAACAACCACCCACTTCAATATCTATGTACAACTTACATAATTTAAATCCACCGCCGCCGCACAGTCATAGCCCACAGATATGTGGGTTGCCCATCAAACTTATATGGCCGACGCCGCTACCACCATTAGATCTGTCGATTGTAAGTATATATCTCTTACGACCTCATTCACAGCAAGGATCAGACTTTAACATGGCCGGTCGCCGGCTCGATGAAGAATCGGTGGTGGATTAGTTCCGCTGGTGGTGTGTGGGAGACTTTAACAGGGCCGGTCACTGTCGCGGCTCGATGAAGAATCGGTGGTGGATTAGTTCATGCTGGTGGTGTGTGGTTAAGAGGTGTTTTGTTGAAGAGTTGAACCAAAGAAGAAATATTTTGAGGAAGAAATAAGAAATCAAAATATTAAAAAAAAAACTCAAAACCAAAAACTCTCAACCAAACACTAATCTATTTCTGTAAAACTTAAAAACCAAAAGAGGATTTAGTTTTTGTTTTTCTAAAACAAAAAGTCACAAGGGTTGCAAACATAACCTTAGTTTCTTTGCCTTTTCAACTAAATTAGGATACAACGTATAAACGAATCATGAATAATTGAGAAGGTGAAAAAACAAGAAAGACTCAAATTTTAGACAGAAAACAACTGAAAGTTACCTGATTTTTTTGAGGCTAAGAGGGCTAAGTATGTTGACTGACAATTGTCTTTAGAACATACAGTAAGATTTTTTCCAAACGGACAAGGGGGGCAATATATAGCCCCTCATCTCCTCCACGTGGCCTCCCCCTTGCACTCTGCTTCTGTGTGGCACCCCAATGAAAGGAGGAAGATGAGCATTAGAAAATGACTTCCTTCTCATGCTGTTCTGATAACCAGCACACATGAGATTCATTACTCTTTTGCGGTTCCCTCCTTTTCCCAAATTGGACCACTTTTATGTACAGAGTTAAAGCTTCAGCAATATGGTGCATTGAAAGTAGAATCACAAAAACTAGAAAGTGGCATTGTTCACAAACTTGGAGGATCAGAATGCAACTTACTACAGCTGCAAAACATACTTCTCAGAAATAAACCTCAAGAGCCAGGTGGTTCTATAATGCTATGGATTTAAACACAATCTTTTCCCTTAAAGGAAAATTGTATCAATGGTAAAGGAAAGAATACATGTGAATAATCAATATAGTAAGTGTAAGAATTCAGATTGGAAAAGAATGCAATGTGAAAGGAAAATCATCTTCTTGTGAAGTTGAGGTAATTAAATGGAGAGGATCTGGTTTCTTACAACCGACTCGCCGGCGAGGACCCCATAGCCTTGGCAACATCTCTGAGAGAAAACTTCTGAATCTTCCCGGTGGCAGTCTTGGGAAGCTCCTCCATGAACACCACCGTCTTTGGGACCATGTAATGCGCCAACCTAGCCCTACAGAATTCTATCATGTCCTTCTCTGTCGGCCTGGCTTCAACATCAGCCTGCAAACTCACAAAAGCGCAAGGCGTCTCTCCCCAGAATTCATCTGGCTGAGCCACCACCGCCGCCTCGTTCACTGCAGGATTAGAATACAAGACAGATTCAACTTCTACGCTGCTTACATTCTCGCCGCCTGTGATGATGATGTCCTTTGAACGGTCTTTGATCTCTAAGTACCCGTCAGGGTGCATCACACCAACATCTCCTGTATACAGCCACCCATTTTCTCTCATGCACTTGGCAGTTCCCTCAGGGTCTTTCAGGTAACCCATCATTAGGCCACCTCCTCTAAACACAATTTCACCTAGAGTCAACCCGTCTCGCTTCACGCTCACGCCCGTAATCGGGTCAACAACATCCACCTCTGTCATGGCTAATGTCCTCACTCCTTGCCTGGCCTTCAATCTAGCTCTCTCAACTGCTGGCAGATTGTTCCACTTTGGCTTCCAAGCGCACGACACCACCACCGATGCCACCTCTGTCATTCCGTACCCGTGGCTTACTTTAAACCCCAGTGACTCCGACCGGAGGAGCACAGGAGCGGGCGGTGGAGCTCCACCGGTTCGGAAGTATACCGGGCTCTTTAGAGGCTTTGCATCGGGAAAGTTGGATATCATGTTTAGCACCACGGGCGCGCCGCACATATGCGTAACGTTGTGTTGGGATATGGCGGCATAAACAGCAGCTGCATCAAACTTACGAAGGCAAATGTTGGTTCCCCCCACTGCGGCCATTCCCCAAGTGAAAGTCCATCCGTTGGAGTGAAACATCGGGAGTGTCCACAGGTACACCGGCTGCTTAGGCACAAACCAGTCTATAAGGGAATCAACCGTCGTGATGAAGAGTGCGCGGTGAGAGTGCACCACTCCTTTGGGAGATGATGTTGTGCCGGATGTATAATTCAAGGTCATTGGATCCCATTCGTTACTCGGGCGTACCCAATCAAACGATGGATCACCCCTCTCTACTAGCTCCTCGTGAGTAGCATGAAAAGCATCACAACTTATCAATGGCGAAGCACCCTCGTCTGTGATGAGGATGACAACTGGATGCTGAACATTGGAGGGAATTAAAGAGATGGCTTCCAGGAGGAGAGAATGCAGTTGGCAGTCAACGAAGACGAGCTTTGACTCGCTGTGGAGGAGGAGCACGGAGACTGTGCGTGCGTCGAGACGGGTGTTGATGTTGTTGATCACGGCTCCCGCCATCGGTACAGCAAACTGGAGCTCGTACATGGCGGGCACGTTGGGGGCCAAAACGGACACCACGTGGCGCCTCTTGACGCCGAGCGACGCCATGGACGAGGCGAGTCGCAAGCATCGGCGGAGGGTGTCGGACCACGTGTGCGTGGTGCTGTTGTACACCACGGAAGGGCAGTCGCCGTACACCGTAGCACATCTTTCCAGGAGCGTCAAGGGCGTCAGGGGACATGAGTTTGCAGCATTTGGCTGGAGGAGATCCATTTCTACAGATGGACGCCCTTCTCTGTGTATGTGTGGTATGTGTGCGTGTGTAAAGTGTCTCTGCGTGTTGTCAGTTTGTGTTTATTTATCCTCTGTCAGAATGTGTAGGTGGACTCACATTGGTCGGTCCTCTAGCTGAGATATCTACGGCTCGTGAAGATTTATTAGGTGGATTGTATTGGTAGAGCTTTAATGGTGGATGGTTTCAGAGAAGATGGAAGTTTAACTCCATACTTAATATAGCATCCCAATAATGTGGGTGTGTGTGTAGCTGGAAGAGAATGGTGCCGCTCAACTGTCATGTCTGGATTTTGAGAAGCTCCAATTGCCCACAAAGAAGATTGGCAGGATGGCTCTCTACATATACTATATATTACTTCATTCACAAGGGATGAGGGAGCCAAGGGGTGCACCACATGCATGCGACGTGTGACAATCACCATCATGGGAATTTCTTTTTGGAGTCAGCCTGGAGGACAGGAGTTTTAACTAGTTAGATCGAGTTTCAGCAAACACTTGTAGGGGTACTGATCAACAAGTGCACCGAAGCGCATTTATTGAGGAGTAAATAAGCAGTAGAAACAGAAAATTAAAGAGCTTAGCTTGTTGTTCCAAGTAGGCATTGATGATATGTACAGGTGATTCCAGCAGTGAATTTGACTGTTGAAATGAGTATGTTACCTTCGTCGGTACCCTATGAGTTCCCAGCAAGTGCAAATCAAATACGGGGGTAGCAACGCTGTTCTAACCCCCACGCTAAAGATCGCCTGCTGTGTTATACGTAATGTTGTAATTATTTTACTGATATTATTTTGTCACTTAAAGCATTTTATTATTGGTGTTAAGGTTTGCGGTGTCTCACTTTAACGTGACAATATATATCTGCAGAGGATCTTCGTTACGAAAGACCGAGAAAATTAACCGACAAATTGGCCATCCACGTCTAATGGACGATTGTACCATTAAGCGAAGTGACTTGTGCTCATAAAGTGAAGATGTTGAGGAGATGCATAGGCGACATTTAAAGCCTGTGATAGGGTTCAGCCTGTGGTGTGGCTCGGGATGTACCGCAAAATTCCTTGGATTTCGACAGCTGGATCAAGTGAAGATGTTTGGGAAATGCATCAGCGACAATTAAAGCGGGGCAGCTTAAAGCAAAAGAGTGTGATGGTATACCTATTTTACTTCTATGATGATGATGATTCGCTGTATATATATCATTGCTAACTCTTTCGTTTTGCTATGCATTTTTTTACGCATACTCTTAAGTCGTGGCATCATTTTTCTTACTATGTTTTTATCTTTAAATTCTAGCGTAAGACTACGGCGTAACGGATATTTGGGGAGTAACGGACTCGTCGTAATTGAGATGTGAATTGATAGAAAATGTAAAACAGAACGGCATTATACTACTTAATATAACAAAATTGGATACATGGTCGTTAGAATGAAGCCTTTATATAAGTATCAAAAGACTATCTTAATAGAAATATAAAAGAGAGCCATAAAGAAATTATGAGAGTTTATAGAATATTCTCGACCTGATAATAGGCAATAGCAAACTGATATAGTAATTTATCTTTATTATTATCTAACTTGGACAAAAATCATTCTTTATGCTCTTCTTATCCGCAATGGACCACCTTTTCTGGTGTGTCCTTGAACTAGATTAGCATGGAGGTATGTGTTCCAAAGACCGCTAATCTTCAAGCTTTCTTACTGTATGCTTCGGCAAACTTTAAGGGCCTGAAATATCAAACTGTTGAAGTTAACGAGTGTCTGTTTTCATTTCCTATATATGACTTATTTTTTATGCTCTTTCCCTCCTAGAGTTAGTTTTATGACCATTTTTTGTTAATAAAACCCAAAGCAAAAGAAACAAAGAAACTCCACAAATGGAGTTATTTTGGTAACTCTACGATCTGCCGACCATATAATGAGATTGCGGCAAAATTAAAAGCTAAGTTTGATCATTCAATTACACAAAATGAAAAACTAACTTTTTTTTTTTTTAATAAATAAGATAGTAGCATTGATAAAGTAAAAGTTCCAAGATTTGTGTATGTCTCTTAAGTTTGTATTTCTAACCAACTAAGTCCCTTTTTCTTTTTTCTTTCTTCGTGCCTAATAAATTCTTGTGGTAAAAATTCATGTCTAGTGAAACCTTCCATCCACTATTATGGACGGAAGGCGTTACTCGTATTCAAAATGGTAAAAGGACAAGGGCAATTCAAAAAGATCACATCACCCACGAAAAAAAGAACTGTCCTAACCAGGGGCGGAGGGAATGAGGGGCACAGGTGGACCGGTGCCCACCTGATTCTCGGTGAATTTCCTATTTTATATAGTATATTTTATCCTTAATGAGAAAAATGCCCACCTAAAATTTTTAAATATATTTAAAAGAGATATATTTTTAGTCATTTTTATATGTTAAGCTATATGAAAATTCTAAAAGTAGTTAAAAACAAAAGTCTTTTTAACCATTAGAAATGCTAAACTTACTAAATAAAAAAAGTTCTATACTTGAAGTCAACACAAAAAAATCCCTTATTTTCTATTATTTTCAAAGTCTCCCTATTTCTAAAGCCTGAAAGCGACATAATAGATAGAGGCAGGGGGCACATCATCTTCTGAGTCCCCTCACTGACCTTTCATCCTCAATGTCACGGCCCATTGCCTCCACGGGCAGGTCCACCTCTGGCGACTAACATAGTCTCGTAGATAGTAGATTCAATCACGGCAAAATGGTTGAAGTCGTGATGTATTATCTGAATCATCGATTCAACTATTCCTCCAGCTTTGTCGATTCATCATGATGTATTTGGAGTGATGCTCTTCTCATATTTTCTTTCCCAAATTATCAGTGTCTCGATTCATTATCGATTCAACTATTCCTCCACCCCCTTCACTTATTCTTTAGCTCACCACCACCAGCCATCACATCACAGAACCAAACAATACCACCTCAAAAGAATACATCATTGCCACTATCCGAGAAACTCACCACAGCCACCACCGCAGACCCTTGTCACCATCAAAAGCCAGCCAGTACCATCATCATATGCCTCAGCATCCAAAAATTCACCACCACAACATCCGTCGTCGGCGAAACCAACCACTAGTACATGCTTCACTCAAGTTCAACACTGCTACATCACAAGACCAACCACCACCGTATTGTACAAACCCATGACAACCACTCTTCTGAATTTGAAAAACTTTGGCATGGATTAATTAATTTTGAATTGGAAATAGCTAAATGTTTATACAACCAGAAAATGCTTATTCATCAATAAATCTAATTGGAGAGTAGCAGCAGAGGTCGAGAATGAAATGAGGAGTACCAACGGAGGCAGTTGGCGCCCTCAAGGGTAGCGTAAGGCGACCGTATGCGTGTACGGAAGTAGGAAAGTGGGGGCTTGAATGGTTGTGGCTGGCGGTGATGGCATAAGAGGCAGCGACGACAACTGCTCCAGGTTCGATAAATGTGGTTAGGGGCAATGATCGTGACACCTTGTATGATTGTGGTGGTAAGGATTGTGGTTTGGGGCAATGGCAATCTTGATGGTTGTGGTTGGGGGCGGCAATTGGGACAACTTGGATGGTTGTGGTAAGACCGTAAGGGGCGGGGATTGTGATGGCTTGGATAGTTGTGATTAGGGACAATGCTAGTGACGTCTTGAATGGCTGTTGTTGGGGGTGATGATGGTTTGCTAGAACAGCTATATGGATGGTGGCAATTGTTTGGATAGTGGTGACGGTGGCGGTGGATGTGGTAGGCATCGACATTGTTAGTCATAAGGTGAAAGCAAGGGCGGTAGAGAGGGTGATGGCAACGGTTATGAGGAGGGTAGTGGTGGTGGTGGGTTTTAGTTAGGTGGTGGTTGGTGGTGTTGGATAAAAGGCGGTTGGTAATAGAGTTTGGTGGGTCTTCTTCTTGGATTGGGATTTGTGTGGGTTTGTTTGAACCCATTTTAGCTCCGCGTTTAACGCGGGGCAGGGGAAGGGGGAGAGAGAGAGTGCTGCCCAATGTTTACAATAGATTATTTTTCCTTGCTTTTTATAAGATTTTATAAGTGATCTTCCTAAGGTTTGCCCCTCTATATATATATATATATATATATATATATATATATATATATATATATATATATATATATATATATATATATATATATATATATATATATATATATATATATATATATATATATATGAAAATTTCTTTCATTCCTCAATCTTGGCAAACTCTTTGTTTACTAAAGTTTCAACGGGAGAGAAGTCATTCAACTCATGTTCTTTTGTCATTGTGGATTGTTTTAATGCCTCCCATCCAAAAAATTGGACGGAAGGTTTCATAGGACATGCCTTTTACCTTAGGGACTTATCTAACACGGGAAAAAGGAATGGAACTTGGGAAGTTAGAAGTTCAAATTTAAGAGGCATACGTAAAATTACTCCTACATATTTTAACAGGAAATGACAAGCAAAATCATGACATATGATAACTATTACAATTGCATTTACGGAAGATAGTCGAAAACCCACAAACCGCCACATGAATCAAACAGTAAGCTGTTAATTACATCCCAAGACAAGAATTCCTCATCACTGCTAAGGCTGTATACGAACCGAGTTCGAGCCGAACAGGGGCATGTTCGAGCTCGGTTCATATACTTTCAGGAATATTCAGACTCGGCTCATGTTCATTAACTACTGAAAATCGATGTTCGAACTCGGCTCGAGTTCATTACCAGAAAACTCAGGCTCGGCTCCGCTCTGCTTGTTCATTTAACGAGTTCAAATTCCACTGTTCCGACCAAATCAACTCTACCTCAACGGACTTCTGAAGGTTCGGAGAGATATTAATGTTCAAACTCCATCTCTCAACGGAGATTCAGAGTCATGGTGGAAAAAATGATGCTATAGTCCCAGATCTGATCGTTTCATTGTTATTAGCGTGATGTGCTCGTATAAAAGAGGTGGAGGGGGAGGAAGGGAGGGAGGGGGGAGAGGGAGAGAGAGAGAGAGAGAGGGGTATCGAAATGCCTCTGTGAGACAAAGGAGGGGAAGGGGAGAGAAGCTGAGAAGGAGAGGCAGTGCGGTTGAGAGGTTAGAAATGTTTATGTTTTAAGTTACTTAGGGTTTTTTATATGGAAAAAAAGGGAGCTGGGCTTAATGATGTGGGCTCCTTGGTTTCATATAGAGTAATGGGCTTATTACATTTAGAAATGTTTAGCTATTGGGCTTGGATTCTGACCGTTTGAGCTTAGGGTCTTTGGGTTTGAAACATGATTTGTAATCATATTGTTAAAATCTTTATGCTATAAAATAGAAATATTAATTTATTATTTACACAAGTTGTACATTCATGAACACTTTCATATGTTCTTGCTCGACTCATTTAATAATCGAGTTCTAGAAAATTATGCATGTTCTGTTCATCTATTATACAAACGAATATGAACAAATTCTGAAGGGAACGAACCACAACCGTTCATGAATCACTGCAAGATCCCCACCTTTTCATGGCCATTTCCAAAAACCATTTACACACTGCCATTAAAAAATGAAAAAATACAACCCATTACAAGAGGAGGCTGACATCAAAATATAGGTCCTACACCTCACCACATCCCATGCTCGAAATAATCTATCCAAATTAAATCGAATAACCTCATACCACCTCCCCAATCTAACACCCCCCGCCCCACCCAACCCCACCCACACACCACGAAACCCTCTGAGACCCTATCCCCCCACCCCTCCCTTCCCAAGAACACGACGACGGCTAACCACTATAATAAACCTAGCTAAAGAAGGTAGTGTAAAGAAAGTGAAAAAAAGAACCTCTACAGCATGCCCCGTGCTAGTGTAACCACTCTTACGCTCCAATAACCATAAATCAATACCAAGAAGGGCTCACGTGGTGATAAACCTAACACTGGGTGCTGGGTACGTGTTGGTTTTCTCGTGTTATTTCGTGGTCGACAAAGTCAGCCTTTGTTTGTAGCTGGGTGGGTGGGCATGTTGTGCGCAGTGAGCGATGGTGCGGTAGGTGGGTAACACCGATTTGGGCAGATTTGGTAGATTTGATGGTGGTTTGTTATGGTTATATACTTTTTGGTGCGTGGTTTTAGCTGATGATCAGAATTTTTGAGAGTGCATTTAGGTGAATAGAGGAAAAGTCTGATTTTAGGTTATAATCCGTGCGCGTAATAATCTGTACTTTAGTGCTTGTTTATTAATTCATGTAGGTCCAAAGGTGTTGGCCTCTTAACTTCGTAGTTTATTTGCCTTTCGTTTTACGATGTTAACATTTAGGCCCCGTTTGACACACTTTTTTTTCCTCTTTTTTTTTCAGTTTTAAAAACTGAAAAAAAAAGGAGCGTTTGGTAACCATTTTTTTTTCAATTTAAAAAACCAGTTTTTAAACTGCAGAGTAAAAAAAAAAACTCCAAAAACTGGTTTTTTTTTTCACTTTTGGTTTTTTTTTTTCGACCACCACCACCACCCTCCCACCGCCGGCAGCCACCTCAGGCGACCACCGCCGGAGACTGCCGGTCGCCGGCAGCCACCTCCGGCAGCCGGCGACCACCGGCAGCCACCTCCGGCCGCCGGCAACCACCGCCGGAGACTGCCGCCACCTCCGGCCGCCGGCGACCACCGCCGGAGAAGGCCGGCCGCTGGCCACCACCGCCGGTGACTGCCGGCAGCCACCTCCGGCCGCCGGTGACCACCGCCGGAGACTGCCGGCAGCTACCTCCGGCCGCCGGCCACCACCGCCGGTGACTGCCGGCAGCCACCTCCGGCCGCCGGCGACCACCGCCGGAGACTGCCGGCAGCTACCTCCGGCCGCCGGCCACCACCGCCGGTGACTGCCGGCAGCCACCTCCGGCCGTCGGCCACCACCACCACCACCGTCGACCACCGCTACGCCCCACCACAGCCACCGCAAACCACCAAAAAAAAAAAGTCAAAATAAAAAGGGTTACCAAACACAAAAAAAAAAACCTAAAAAAAAAAGGGGTTATCAAACACCCACTTGTTTTTATAAAAAAAAAAAATTAAGCTGCTCTTTAAAAACTGAAAATCAAAAAAAAAAATTTGTCAAACAAAGCCTTACTCTCTGATCGGTTAGGCTTACATTTTCTATACGAATATAAAAAAAATAAAAAAATAAAAAGGCAATCGTTAGCCAAGAGAATAGTCTTGGGCCTTGAACACACATTCATGCCCCTACAATTCATTTATGATAATGATTAAGAAAGGCGACTGATTCCTGACGGAATCTCCATCTACTTATCTCTTCACCAACCACTGGACTCGTTCACAGAAATAGAGTTTAAAAAAACTCTTCAAGAACCCGACTCGACTCCATTATCCAGGAAAAATGGACAAACTCGGTCCAAGCCCCGCAAATTCAAGCCCCCTCACTCCCCTGGGCTTCCTCGAGAGATCAGCCACAGTGTATGGCGACTGCCCCTCCATCATCTACGACGACACCACCTACTCGTGGTCGGACACCCACCGCCGATGCCTCCAGCTCGCCTCCTCCATCCGGTCCCTCGGCGTCCGGAGGGGCCACGTCGTGTCCGTGGTGGCCCCCAACATCCCCGCCATGTACGAGCTCCACTTCGCCGTGCCCATGGCCGGCGCCGTGCTCAACAACGTCAACACCCGTTTGGACTCGCGCACCATCTCCGTCCTCCTCCGCCACAGCGAGTCGAAGCTCCTATTCGTTGACCACCAGTCCACGTCCCTCATTCAAGAAGCCATCTCCCTGCTCCCGACCAATTCTCAACCCCCACTCCTCGTCCTCATCGCCGATCATGATACCCCTTCATCCCTCCCCGTCCGTTTCAGCTTCACTTACGAGGGTCTGATCGAAAAAGGTGATCCTGGATTTACTTGGGTCCGGCCGGAGACGGAGTGGGATCCGATGATACTGAATTATACCTCCGGCACGACGTCGTCTCCTAAAGGCGTAATCCACAGCCACCGTGGGATGTTCATCATCACGGTGGACTCTCTTCTCGAGTGGTCCGTACCGAAGCAGCCAGTTTACCTGTGGACCTTACCCATGTTCCACGCCAATGGCTGGAGCTACACGTGGGGCATGGCCGCCGTTGGAGGCGTGAACGTGTGCCTCCGAAAGTTCGACGCCGACACCATCTACGCTGCCTTGAGGCGGCATCGCGTGACGCACATGTGCGGTGCGCCAGTGGTGCTCAACATGCTGTCCAATTCGGGCGGCGGTAACCCGCTCCGTGACCCGGTCCACATCCTGACCGCCGGAGCTCCGCCTCCAGCGCCGGTTCTGTTCCGGGCCGAGTCGTTGGGGTTTGTGGTTAGTCACGGGTACGGGTTGACGGAGACGGGTGGCCTGGTGGTGACGTGCGCGTGGAAGCCGAAGTGGAATCGTCTTCCGGCCACAGAAAGGGCAAGGATGAAGGCCAGACAAGGCGTGAGGACGGTTGGGTTGACGGAAATGGACGTGGTGGATCCTGACTCGGGGGCGAGTGTGAAGCGAGACGGGTTGACTCTGGGCGAGATTGTACTGAGAGGCGGTTGTGTCATGCTGGGTTACCTCAAAGACCCGGAGGGAACTGCCCAGTGCATGAGAGATAACGGGTGGTTTTACACCGGAGATGTTGGTGTGATGCACCCAGATGGGTACATGGAGATCAAGGACAGATCCAAAGATGTGATCATAAGCGGAGGTGAAAATCTGAGCAGCGTTGAGGTTGAGTCGGTGCTCTACTCGCATCCGGCAACTAACGAGGCAGCCGTGGTGGCGCGACAGGACGAGTTTTGGGGCGAGACGCCGTGTGCATTCGTGAGTTTGAAGGCGGGGATGGACCGGAAGCCGACGGAGAAAGAGATGATGGAGTTTTGCAGAGCTAGGTTGCCGCACTACATGGTGCCTAAGACGGTGGTGTTCAAGGAGGAGCTTCCGAAGACTTCGACCGGAAAGATTCAGAAGTTTGTGCTGAGAGAGATGGCCAAGACATTGGGGTCGCCTGGCACTAGTCGTATGTAGAAATATGTACCGATAAGAATGTCCCTACAATCATAAAAGGCTCACAGTATTCTTTTTTGGTACAAAAGGCTCACAGCATTCGCGTTACAGAAAGACAAATACATCGTGAAGGTGTTCAAAAATGTCATCACCCATAGCTAGCGACGTTCATTTGCCAAAGCATTGACTAATATATAGCTTAATAATAAAAAAATGCAATTTTGAAAAATAACAAATCCACTCCGACATGTATATGCATCTCCATGCCCGAAAAGGAAACAAAGGACAGTTCGATGAACATATACAAACAATCAAAGACGGCAAGCATCAACAAGGCAACGGGCAAATCTCCCCCGTAGCCGAGACAAACATCCGATAGGGGCAGGCCAACTGTTCCCTGCAGTAACCCAGATAATCAAATTCGATAAATTGTGTTCTACAGAGAGCGTCGGCTCTCCCTCGTGTTCAATCATGCAGGAGGACAAAAAAGAAGAACGACTAAATAAAATATTAAGATGGTGCATGTTCTTAATGGAGCGAGGGTAAATCCCACCCCTCCAATTTTCCATCACTGAAGAAATCCATCGTCTCCTTTGGCTATGGTAGATCAAGCTTCTGACTCGTCTAAGCCAGAACGGGCAACAAGCCTCTCAACTGCGATTTTAATCACATCTCGGCGTACTCCGATATCAGATATAAACCGGCTAACGCAATAAATACCGCAACCTACAGCTGTGAGACCACTAAAGCTGGTAGTTAAGAAGCGAAGTGGTGAAGACACAATGGCACTAGCAGCAGCAAGAAAGGACGTAGCCTGACCACTCCGGCCAACACTAACACTTGTAAAGACCAGTAAACCCGTCTTACAGTAGATTGCAAAATCCTCGCAATTGTTTTTGAAAATCTGGTAGCCTCCAAAACCATTCAGAAGGAGGAATTCCGCACGATGAAGAACATCCTCAGGGGGGTCAGAGAGGGCAAGAGTGCAGGTTCCTCCTCGGGCTTTGGCAAGAAAAAAAAACGATGAGACACCATACTGAAACAGATAAAGTTCACCACCTGAAAGGAAGCAATCGAGGCATGAAGATATGACACCATCTTCCCTTGATTGATCACCACAACTTGGGCATGGATTTTCCGAAGAATGAGAGGGAGATGAACTGAAAATGACACGGTCTAACACGGTTCCCGTTCCAATCTCCTGGCCTGCACCCCGAGTGAAATGGATCACCTTTCCATCACCAACATATATCCCTGGTGTTAAATGGAGAACAAGTTCAGTGAAAACTATGTATTACCTTAAAATTCTTGAGTTTTGTACAACAAAAGGTACTTGCTACACCACATTTAATTAATAGTATCATCCTTTTAAGTGCAGCACCTAAAAAAGGCAATGTCCATAAAAGAAGAAATTGCATGACAAACACCAGTTTATATTTAGAAACTAAATACTCTACATGCGCACAGTAGAAGAGAGTGCCTATCAGGAAAATATTCCAGCCAAATATGTGTCCAGCAATATAACTGTTGGTCTAAATAGAACTGACACTGACAAGGACAGAGACACGGGATACAGCACTTCTTATCAGATTTCCAGCACCCTGCGACACAGCAAATGTCAATGCACACACCAGAAATCATGCGCGTCATAGAGACAAACGTAATATTTGATTGGAATAAATAGTATACTTGGGACAAAAAAATACTATAGGGTCAACTTGAAATAAAAAAAAAGGATGGAGGTGTTACTTAAATAAATTCAATACTAGATCGATTTGGCAAAAAGGAACTAAACTTAGGGTAAGCCCAGGAATACAAGTTTCTAACATGAAAATATATGAACCCAGAAAGTATAAGAGAAGCAACGATATAAATCCAGATAAAGAAGGGTAGGTCAAGGGAATTGTTGAGATTGTTCAATAGTTAATAACTGTCGAGCATGACATGTGGCCTATTCAAAGTGTCAGTGCTTCTAGGTGATGGTTGTGCTGTGCTCAAACATATTTAAAGCCATTCTGACTTGGATTTGCTCAGAAGTCCTAAAAATTACATATCACCAACTTTTCTAAATTGTATATAACTACTATGTATTCAAAAAGAACACATTGGTCCTCACTGGCGTAATGTTTCAGCTTTATTAGCATCGTACGGAAATTCCCTTCGGAAGTTTTCTACTGATGGAAGCTATATGCAGTCGTAAACGTAAAAGAATCTTTAAGGATCTAAGTATATAAACAGGTACTCTTATGTGCGACAGCACTTTTTACACAATGATTGGTCTCAATCATAGGCACCTCTTTGTATCGTGCATGTAACTAACTCAGAGGTAACATCCTTTTCAGCCTCTCCCTTCTTGATGTTGTTACACTTGACAAATGAAGTTCACAAATTAAAAGCTCTTGTATGTGCCTCAAAGATCTTTAAGTACTCCGTAATTGTCTTTTGAAATTCTCGAAAGAAAAGAAGTAGTATACAACAAGGAACGCAGGTGCCAAATGGGGTGCATGCTTGATATGTACCAGAAAGGCCAAGATATCTGATTCAGTCTCTTCCGCAGGCCCAATATACATGGCGCAAGATGCTGAAACTGAAATAAGAGATCATCCAACAAGTCTACCAAAGAATGTAATTACTTGTCAATAAAGCCATTCCGATATTGAGATATAGCTGCCTCAAGATACTAAATCAACATTATGAATTTAATTCCGGTAGCCTTACCTCAAAATCCTTATATCCTATAGCACTAATGTTGTTTATACCTTTTTATTTTTCACATTCAAGGAAGATAAAGAGGACTAGATCCAGGCCAAACCACCCCCTGTAGTCAGTCTCCAGCAGCCTAGTCAAACCACGAAAACCTCCAGCAGCCTCCAGCAGCCTAGTCAATGTCCGCTGCACAAACTCCTTGATGTCCTGGATTATTTCTCAGTATGGTACTCTCTGCTTTCCCAGGTTGCATCCAACTCGAGTTTTACCGATTGAAAGCCATTGCCCCAGGCTAGAATTAGGCCATGTTTGGCTACTGAAAGTTCGGGCAGGGTATTGCAAGCAGCACCCAATTTTGTGAGAAGCCTCGCAACCAATCTCCAGTCTCCCCCGATGAACAGGCCCCCGCCGGTTCAATTTTTATTAGGCAGGGCACTTCCACGAGAGTCAACCTTTACCAACCCTCCTCAGGGAACTTCGGTTCCAGTTTTCATCGCTCTTCATTAGTCCTAGTCCGCTTACCTGAACACCTTCAAATGCTTGAGCTTTCATGTGGTTCTAACAATCAACTACCACGGGACCACCTTTGCATCATTGTGGATAACGGTGTGTCATACCATATAAAACCAAAATCAAATAAGGAAACAAAGTCGTACTCTTACAACTGTTCTACTCTAGATTAGATAACTGAGTCATCAGGTACTCAAGGTCACACCAAAAGCCAGTAGTGCTTGACTTGGGAAACTGCTCGTTACGGCTAAAATTGGGGCAGATGACGAGTTACCCCTTGTGGTGTCCAGTAATGCCTGATACGAACAACCACCGGGAAAAAGGTGTACCATATGTTACATGGACTCGGTACAAGTGTCTGAGTCGGATACGTGTCCAAGTGTCAGATTCGTCAAACTCAAATATTCAAAACCCAAGACACAGGGACACAGCAAAATAGTCCTATATTGTTAGTTTTTTTAGTTATCCCTTAGTTGATATGGAGTTTTATGCGACGCACATTATTTTACTTTAAAACTTATATCATCTTAAAACAATAACAAACTAAAAGAAACACTATAAGATAGTGTTCTTAGTGTCATATCTATGAGATGTTTTGAACACATATCTCATACTCATATCCAAGCGTCAAGTGTCTGACACGGTACTTCACTCATCTGAAGAGTCCACGTAACACCAAGTGTACCTTTGCGAAGACCATCTAGAGGGAACATTGAACTTTTTAAATTTTGTAAAGGACAAATAAACTGAATTTCAAATATTGAAATAGCAAATAAAAGTGTTTGCTTCTACAAAAGTCGCCGCCTCTGTCCCGTCACTATTTGGCTTGCTCTGCCCCCTCACTAACTATAGATATTCTCTGAGACGCTATCACCAGGCATCCCTCCGCCAATTGAACTCGAAGTGGATTCTTAGTCCATTCTGTAGCCTTCCTATAAAACCTTGTTGTTCCATCCCGTTACGTGTGTACATCAAAACCCAAGTGGAAAAAACTCTCTAATTTAAAGTAAGAAAAGAGTAAATATCGATATTGGTTCCCATACCAGTCCATATCCAAGAACTATAGCCCGACTAAAGGTAGAAGACTCGTGCTGGTGCAATGATGGGGATGCTCCGGCTTTTTGACATTCTAACCATGGAGGTTTACTGATGAATTTTTTACATTGCCTTCCATTACTTTATCCTGATTCATATTGAAGATTCCATCATCTTCATAATCCTATCATCTTCTGTCATGCTATCACCTTTTCTTGTTTTTCCCATGTAAAATCAAATTGGGCTTATTTCCTAATGATTCATTTTAATAGATGTCTATTTCTCGTTTGATTTTGACTAATTTGCTCTCCTCTCCTTGATTCAATTGAGGTGTTTGACAATCAAAGTTCCATGTGAAATCAAATTTTGTGATATCCCTTCCTCTCCTTTCCTTTGCTACAGTCAACAGATAATGGAGGTGAGAAGGAGGGAGGAGACGACAACCAGTAATAGTGGCTGGGACGAGATGAGGTGTTTCGCTCAAAATTTGTGGTTATCTAGACCCAAAACAAGGGTGTCTGGTTTTTTGATTTGAAGGTATGATAAGGGGAATATCCAACAATAGACTAGACGTAAGTTAAACAGCACATCCCTCGACATTAAGGCTATTAAAATAGTGGTACCAAACAAAATCATTCCAACCTTGAAAAACATCCATAATATCTCAAACAGGTAATTTTTAATGAAAAGAGCCACACCATAGTTATTAAAGGCGCAGGCGCACCTAAAACGCAAAGGTCCCTGGAGCCTAGGCGAGCGGCACAAGGCGCAGGCACTGGCCTTTTTGAAGTGAGGCGCGAAACAAAAATAAATAAATAATAGTACAATCAGAACATGCCAATTTAACAAATTTTCAACATCAGAAAAAGTTTCAAATTCAATGAGAAGTAGTTAATCCTAAGTGAATATGACAACGTCATCGTCATCATCAGTGAGGGCTAAGGCAACAACGTTTTCCTCAAAAAAGAATCATAGGCTCCAAGTCTGGTAAAGATTCGTCTTCAATTGCATCATCTTTGTCTACAAGGTGAAGTGAAAGAGTAGATTTACTTAAAAGAGAGTAACAATTGGGAACGGGATGCTAGTACAATGAACAACAATAAGAGAATCGGAAGATTTGGGATTTTAGGTTTTTTTGTGCTTTATATATTGATTTATTATGTTATGGAATAAAGAATCAAAAATAATGAATGGTTGAGATAATGCCACGATGCAAAAATAAAAAGATAAAAAAAATAGAATTTTAGGCTTTTTTTTTCGCCTCCACCACTGCCTTGAGCCTAGGCGCGCGCCTTTTCGAAAGGGCTGCACCTAGCCCTAGGCAAGTCGCAGGGAGTGCGGCTTTGATAACACTAAGCCACACCAAAGAAAACCATAGCCTTATAGGAGACAATGAAAATGAAAGAGAAGTCACATTCCATCTATTGGACCACAGCATATAAGAAGACCTCTTTTCCTAGTTTACCATCAACCTTTGTATGTCAAAGTGTGATACAGTTTCAAGTCACTCCACAAACGCTTTCTTTATAAAATTACTGCAAGATATGGTGAGATAAGAAATTTACACTGTCAACTAACCGCTAAAAATGTAGCACACATAATGGATTCGACCACTATTAAGACTTATATATGTTTCTCGAACATGCGTCAAATCCAATGAGAGTTGTAAAGAGGCTCAATCGATGAAATAAATGGAGAACAAGTTAAAGACAGATTCCTCACACCCAAAGAACTAAATACTCCTTTCATTCCACAGTTAAGAGTCCCTATTTGAAACATTGCAAGGGCAGTTTCAACTTTCCAAATGTAGATCTTTCACCTTCCAGTAGACCTATCATGTTCATTACTTGCATCGAAGAATTTTACAATAGAGCCAAATTTAGTATATTACGTGACGTCATCCTATAATTCCAATCATGGACAGTGGAAATCATACTGCGAACTGGGAAGCAATAGAGAAAAAGGAAAGAGGAACACAAATTCTGGAGCAAATTATGCGTCTCTCCTCTAGTCTAACAGAAGTGAGCTTAGATGGACTGAATCCTACAAATACATACATTGTTCAATAAATACTCAACTTGCGCTAGTAGTAGAGAAAGAAAACAACCCAAAAGTAAGTCATCGAATGCATCATAAAACTCAATTAGAATGCTTAGAAGAGCAACCTGCCTTCAAAGGGTTCCACAGTCATATCAAATTAGGGTTTTTCGGCAAAGAATTTGCGCGATCAGAGTTTCAAGTAGAACACAGAATAGAGAATCGAAGAGGGGTGATGGAGAAACGGACCGTGATGAGCGTAGAGGTAAACAACCCTCCACGAGTAGATGTGATCCCCTGGCTTGAGCTGCAGCCTGTCCACCTTGTTTGACAAAACGGCTCCAGCTCGCGTCATTCCTGCCGCTCTGCACTCTCCCTCTGCAGCTGTGTGTACGTCGCTTGTTTCTCTACCTCGAGATGTGATGCTTTCTTCGCCTCTAAGGTTACTTCCATTATTGGGCACCCACCCGAATCAAACTGTTTGACCCATAATGAAAGTCACCACAGATCTTGCCACGACAGTTTGGGGGTTCCAGGAGTTCTTTATTCTATTTTAACTTCATATTAACGTTACCTACTCTCTATTTGAGTTCAATCCGGAATTCAATACATTATAAAATGTTAAAAAACAGTAACATTAATTTGTGCAGAATATACCTCACAAACGGGTTAATCTACCGGGTATGGGGGCACACAACAGGGGTAAAATAGGTCTTGTTTTTATTAGGCTAGCGCAACACCCTACCTGGACGATTTAGGTAGCCCGCGGTTAACCGGTCATTCGATTAACAGTTACAGAACTTTGACAACTCCCTGTCCACATTCGACTGCTCGAGAACTTCGGCAATCCTCAATCCAATCTAACTGTTAGACTTGAAGCATCAAGACCCAGAATCAACGGCAGGATTTGCATCGCATCGCAATTTGTTGCAAGTAGGAGGGACAAATGAGTGAAATTCGTTGAACGACAACGACGACAAAAGATCTGAGGTGTGGACAGCAGTGGCTAGACGTCGACAGCGACAGATCTGAGGTGACAATGGCAACAGCGAGACGATGGCAACGAGACAGTTGCAGACGGCAGATCCGAGGTTTGGAGGGTTAACGGCAAATGGCGGGGTCGGTTAATGGCAGATCTGGGCTGTGGACGGAAGATTAACGATGGTGATCTATGTTGTGTGTGAGTGACACGTAATGTGAGTGAGATGGGCGGGGGGGGGGAGGGGAGAGGGAGACGGTAGCAGTAGCAGATGAGAGTGAGAGATATAGAGATGAAACCTTAGGGCCCGTATCTTAACCATATTCGTTTTCTATTTTTTACAATGATGATAAAAAGGATTCTTTTTTTGTGTAACTTTACCATTTTTATTTTTGTTTTAGTTTTGGGTAAAATTATTCAAACAGTGACAAAAAATTGAAAACACCTCTAGGGTGTGTTTGAATATGGAATTTTGAACATGACGTGGTGCAACCAATAGATGAGATGAGAGGATAGTATATACAGTAACCCCTATTCTATTAGAATCACTTCATCTTATTAAATCTAACCCGACCTTTACGCCACATAATAAAATTTTCTCGTTAGTGAAGATCTTTCCGTCTATTGATGGTTATTTTGCTATGAGTTAATTGTTTAGCGATAGATCATATGCTACCATCTAATAGGTTGCAAAATGTCAGTGGATACTGAGGTTTAATTAGTACAAAAAATATGTATCCTAATGGACAAAAGTACTTAGCCACCCTGCTCTCAAGAGTGCGAAAATATTTAGTAATCACCTCGTCAGTTTAGGGGGTGTTAAAATATCACTGGTAATTTGCCAACCAATCAATGTTGCAAAATAGTGAGATAACTATCCAGATGGACAATAAAACAAAATAACAAATATCACTGGTAACTAGCCAGTTCACTAATTTTTTACTACTTAATTGTCCATTGATATGCTTTCATTTCATTTTTGTTTTTGTCTTTCTTTAACTTCAACTTCATCTTCCATCTCTCTTCTCTTTCATTTTTGTCGACAACCACCTTTGACGCCATCTCAAACGATATCTGTGCTTTTACTATCTCTATCAACCACTGCAGTCTGGCAAACTCCACGGTTCTTACACGTCCGATACCCACTTATCCACATCTCTACGAGAAACTCATCCCTCTTCTTTATCTTTAATTTACTCAACCTTCTCATTATTTGGCAACAATTGCGGTTAAAAGGATTAGCGTAGATATTGTATGTATTGGCTCAAGATTGACTGTTCATATCGCTGTTGGAGATGATGGCAGCCAATTCATTACTCAACTTTATTATATCTCCTTTGTGATAAACCACCTTTGAAAAGGACTAAAGCTCTTCTCGAGTCACCACTCTTATTCTAGGTCTAATTAAGTGACTAACAAAAAGGGAAAATAAGAAAGCCCTAAGGTTCGACTCTAAATTGTCCAATTAAAGCTTCTAACCTACAAAAATGAAAATTTGGATTTGTGGACTAAGTTAATCGACGGGAAGGTGTTAGGCACCCCGTCATACCCTAACGGTCTCTAACTTGTTTTTAAGTATCTTTTATGATTTTTATCCGAAATCAAGAATTAAACAAAAACAAAAACAAACGCAAATACATCCAAAGATCAACCCAAATTTGGTTTGAATTCGACAATGAAGGTCAAACAGCCTATGTATCCGACAAGACAAGTCAGGATCAAAACTATCATAGTTTGATGGATGGATTATATAGTAGGCGACCTAAATCTCGATTTGTGATTTCTTAGTGGCCGAATTCAATTCAATTATCTTCTAGTTGAACGGTTTTGAAACTATTATTGGAACAGAAGTCTAATCCGAACAGAATTCTAATCCTAACCAAATTCTGTTAATAGGAAGTTTAGAAAATTGTTTTTCTCTTAGATTTTGTCACAGACCAAAACCTCAGTCACGAGGAAAGAAAATCTAAAATAAAATTACTCTAATCTGCTATTCAATGAAAAATAAAATGATAAGAGTATAAGAACTACCTCTTGATCTGGATTATTTGGACTGCTTAACCGTCAACTCCTGATTCTCCATGACGTGATGTGAGCCACACACTAAGAACTTGAGCTAACAAAAGAAATCTGAACTTTTCTAGTCTATTTCTCTCTTTCGCTCTTGCTCTCTTGCCAATCTAGCTCTCACGATTTTTTGCCTCTTAGAAGGGATTTGCTCTCAAACTGATTGTTCCCTTTCGACAGCCAAGGGGCCTATTTATAGAGGTCTGGGAGCAGAAGAGATACAAAAGGAGACCACTTAGTCGTCCTTATCACCTTTAAGAGATAAGGAGAAAAAATACCATAATACCTTAACGACTCACTTGCCGATTCACATGGAGAACTGGCGGTTAAAATTAGAAGGAAAACGGGCCAGAATTGAAGGAAAACCGATAGGTTTAGCAAAAAATTGGCTAGTTTCCCTCGACTAGTTTACTTTTAACCCAACTCTAGAGGAAAAAGACCACATTATTTTAATAAATTGTCAAATGTGATAAATCTGAATTTGGGATAGACATTCAAGTCAAGACCAACCCTATTGGTAGACCTCTTATCATATCTATCATGTCTGGAGCCTCGACTAACGGGAACAAGGAACGATTGCAGCGATCACACCAAGGTCTTCCGTCGGATAGGGGCCTTCTCATCAGTTACAGGGTTTGGAGGCCCAAAATTCACTTGGCTTTGCCAAGCGCTTTGCTTTTTAGAAGCCTTGTAGGCAGTTTGAAAGATGAATGTCAACTACGTATCGTAAGTAAATTGCCCCTCATGGGTTGTATCTGAAGACATGGAAAGAGATGTTTTTATGTCAGCAATAGAAGCCCAGGCTTATGGAATTATTGATCTTGTAGCGGAGAGTTGGTGAAACTAGCATATTGGAAGATCAATCGGCCAAGTCAGCATACTCAAGTCAGAAAGGAAAAAAAAGGACCTAGGAACGAGCAAGTAATGCAATTATTGGACGAACAGCCGGCAAATTAATTCGACTAGACAAACACGACTCAAAATTAAAAGTAGGCCTAAAATATATGAAATAAAGCCTACAACAAAATTTTATGAAATAAGACTTACAAAAACGGGGTGTCTCTTATGGGCATGTGGAAGCTCCATGTATAGTAATTGGATGCTTGAAGAATGGTTGATTATAAAAATGTTGGTAAAATGAAGAAAATTAATCGGGTCGAATTAGTTAGAGACTTGGAGGGAAAATGAATTTTTTCAAATTACAACACTCTCAATATGTTTCATATTTTGACAATATAATCACACACAGAAAGGTAATGTAACCACAAATTAAGAAGGAGCTCTCACGTAAGTAATAAAAGATAATTAATACCCATGGGGATTCTTAAACTATAATTACATTCATATTTTGGAAAGCATCTTAAAAATAGCATTCTTGAATCAATGGAAGCAGCAGATCCTTATTGGTGTCTTGAATTGAAGGAAAATTGTGGGTCCAAGCCGTTACTAATATGTCTTGAAAAAATTGTCAGTGATGAGATTTGTAGGTGACAAGATGGCAATAATCGAGTTATGACCATGGCAAAAGGTGGTGAGGTAGTCATCGAAGATCACACAATAAATCAGTGGCAGATTTAGGCATAGAGTATGTTACCAACCCATCTTGGTCATACCTTTTGACCGTCCATTGGGCTCATATTCCTTGACATGTCAATATATTCAATGGTCAAAGTTCAATGCTTATAAACCAGTCAACCTAAACTGAACTCAAGTCAAATGCATTTTGCCCTTTTTCACTCATTTTTCCCTACGTATGGGCTTTGGCACACTACTCTTCAAGAGGTCGGCCTTGGCCTTCCTCCATGTAGGTGACCATTGGCCTTCCTCATTAGGGTCGACCGTGGCCTTCCCCATAACGAGTAGGCCTTGGCCTTAGCCTTCCCTAAAGGTAGAACCGTTAGCCTTTTCGAGGGACTTACCATCTTATACCCTTTGTGGGGGCTCCTTGCTCTGACTCACATGCTTTTAACACGTGGCATGTCACCATGCTCAAGAGCCAAGATGCCTGACCGTGCCAAAGCGCTATCTTCACATCACGTGCCCTGACACGATGCCTCTCACTGCATCCAAGCTCGTCTCACCATCACATTCCCCTGGCACAACGCCTGTCATCACGCCTGAGCACCGTGATGCCCGACAGCTCCCGAGACCGTGACGCCAGACTACGTCCGAGTGCCGCCTCTCATCAAACGTGCTCCCCGCAACTATTTTTTTGGTTATATCCATATTTCGTTGCCATGTCACGTGCCCCACACAACACTTGTTCATTGTACCGCCATCACATTCATTGAGATTGACCTCAGCACCGTACACATCTCGTTATGCCTATGTTGCTTGCCACTTACACAGTTATGCTCTCGGTACCCTGTCATGTTATCATGCCTTTAACGTTGGTCCATTTATTCATCACACCATGCGCGCTCTACCTTGGAAGTGAAACATGCTTCAACCCACACTCAAGAGTGTGCAGCATTTCTAGGGGCTCCGCTCCTAGTGCTCTAGGATGAGAACCCTTCGCAGCAGGAGAGGCTCATTCTTTAAGACACTATCTTCACCTGGTGCAACTTGCATGACACTAGGCACACTTGAGATATGACTTCATCGCACTCATGTTATCAGTGCCTAATGATGACCCCTGGGTCATTCCTAGATAGAAACAGGTCTCTAGGAGGCATCACGCTTAATCTGCTGGACACTAATAGTAGGCGTAAGGGACCTCCCACCACTGTCAAGTTCTACGCGTCTTTTGACGCCCTCGTATGACTCAGTAAGGACTTTGGACCAGTGGTTAGATCAAGAGCATGAGCAATCTCTAATCATGTTGACGCTATGTAGTCAATCTTCTCATATAAGCAGAGTGAATCAGTACAAGACAGGCAGGGTGAATATGCAATCTGACAGTCTGAGTAGCACCGAAAATTATGGCTCCCCTGGTGATGTGGCTTTTTGAGGAGGCATCACGTGCCGATTGATGACATAAGCATACTTTTGCCTATAAGTAGAGGAACTTTGGACTCTGTTTTGGACACGTGCAACTCTTTTACTAATACTCTGATTCTCACTCTAGAGTTCCAAAGCAATAGATTCTAGGGAAAGAAAGTTCTTGGACTTAGGATCTAAATCTATATCCTAACCTAGATTGTGACACTTGGACCTTCGTATTTGGACGGTGACTCTCTGACCTTAGCTTAGACCATTGACTATCGACCTGTATTTGCCTCAGCCCTCACCCTCATAGCACCGCCATTTCTCAGGCCCTATCTGAGAAGCCTTGGTCTCTACTCTTACTCCACCTTACGTATCCCAGTACTGAAAATATGGCAGTTGGTTTGGACTCTATCCTTTGTGGCACATTCACATAATCTACAAATCCACTTCCTTGGCATCAGGAAATTATTGATTGTGTGTGAGAGAGGGAGAGGAGTGGCGACTAATAAGGACCAAAAGGTAGTGATAGGTTAACACTCTAACACCAAGTGCTTAATATTTCTTGGCTAGTTTTTTTATCTAAACAAAAGTCCTACTTTAGCTCGTCTACGTGTATAGCATCTAACATAATCAACATTCTTTGATTAGTCTCTGTATTCATTTTGAAAATATACTTGGGTAATAAAGAGGATGAATCTAAAGCTATTGAAGAAAAGGTTGCTCCCTCTGTACTCATCCTGGAGGCAAAACAAGAATGACCTATGGGGAAACACCGGCGTTCTAGTGATTTGCATGCCATCAGATCCATCGAAAAACGGTCACTACCCGTTATCATGCTACTTCTACTTCTTGTTGTTGGGTCAAATTATGCACAACACAATCACAATTTTCACACAGTAGGCGGTTCACTTTCTTTCTACCAAGAAAAGTGTTTTAATGTTGCAAATCGTACTGCCTCCTACCTTTGAAACAGTGTGCGCTCAAATTATGGTCCACTGGAAGAGCAAAGGTAACGATGGGTTAGGGCTAATGGATGACTTATTGAGAAAGATCAGGGCAGATTGTAGTCAGGATATATTAGGGTGATGATGGATGATTTGCTAACCAAGTACATGTGGGCTTGGGATGTGATAGAAAAGGTGAGGGGAAGGATAATTATATTAGAGAGTATTACAAAACTGAGTACAATGAGGCCTTCATATAGACAAGAGAAAACTATCCTACCAGAAACAAAAAAGAGAATCCTATATAAGTTATGAGAACTCTAGAATATTCTAAACATAGGACAATAGAGAAAAGATTTATATATATATATATATATATATATATATATATATATATATATATATATATATGAGCTGATCCGTTGATAGCGCTTGCAAAGTATGAGAAGTTGCAAGCGCGATCTGGCCGTCCACGCGCGCTCTGTGGACAACCAAGAATCTTTTTTTTGTGTTTTTTTAAAGTCCGTCCGTTTCATAATGTAACGGACGATTTTTTTAACAAAAATACCCTGCAGTTTAAAAAGAGCCCGTTCGCTACATTATGTAGCGAACAAATCTTTGTAGCCTTTTCTCTCTCTCTCTCTCTCCTTTCCTTCATTAATGTTATGAGATTCTCTCCTTTCTCTTCCCCTTCATTAACGTTATGAAATTCTTTCCTTTCTCCCTCCTCTCTCTCTCATCCTTTTTTTCTCTTTCTCTCTCCATCTCTTAGTAATTTTTTGACTCTCTCTCCTTTCTCTTCTTCTCCTTCCTCAAAAGTAGAACTTTCTCCAATCCTTAACTGTATCTCAACATTTTTAAAAGGACCAAAATTAAGTTTGAATCTCATTGCCAAACTTCATCTTCCCTTCCTCCTCCTACTTTTCCTTATAACTTACACCAATCCATAAACCCCCAACTTGTTTTCTTGGAGTACTTGGATTTTGGAACCTCACAAATAACAGAAACAATTCTGGGGTTTTCATTAAGCCTCGATATTTCCTTGCAATCTTTGCAGAATTCTATAGTTGGTACTTTATTGAACCTTAAGATTTTCGTGAATATTCTTTGAGATCTCCCAGATCGGTGGCACTGCCCAAAAAGAAACCTTTATGGAGCTTTCATTAAACCTTAAGATCTTCCATGAATTCTAGCAAAAATTCTAAATTTGCTGTCTTATGAGAAGATACCTTTCTGGGTTTTTTTGCCAAGCCTCGAGGTTTGCTTCAAACTTGTGCGAGACATGGGTTTTAGTGACTTATCAAAGTGAGTCAGAAACTGGATGACTCATCAGTGGTAGCCTTAACAGGAAAAATCATGGTGGTGGCCATCATAGTCCTCTTTGTGGTGGTGATCTTTGTCTTCTTTCTCTATCTCTACGCCAAGCAAGTGGTTCAGGTACCGCCGGCAAGACGACGCCGACCCACACGCCACCCCTGTACGGCACCGCCACGGCTTCGACTTCTCCCCCGACCACTAAGAACTATCCGCCGCCACCGTCCTCTGTCGTGGCCTAGATCCCCCTATCCTTAAATCCATACCCATTTTAGCATTCTCCCAAGAGCATTTCAAAGACGGATTAGAATGTGTCGTTTGTTTGATTATGGGTTCTACTTTTGAGGAAGGAAGAGAGAGAGAGAGTGTTAGAAAATTAATAAGAGAAGGAGAGAGAGAGAGAGAGAGAAAATGATGAGAGAGAGGAGAGAGAAAGGAAAGAATGTGATAACATTAATGAGAAAAATGAGAGAGATGGGGGGCTAAAAAGAGTTGTCCACTACATATGAGAGAAATGAGAGAATCTCAGAACATTAATGAGGGAAATGAGAGAGAAAGAGAAAAGGTTAAAAAGATTAGTCCTCTAGATAATGTAGCGGACGGGTATTTTTTAAACTGCAGGGTATTTTTGTCAAAAAATTGTCTGCTATATTATGTAGCGGACAGACTTTAAAAAAACACAAAATAAAGATCTGGACAGTCCACAGATCGCGCGTGGACGGCCAGATCGCGCTTACAACTTCTCCTATATATATATATATATATATATATATATATATATATATATATATATCATCTAACATTCCCTTTAAACGAACAGTTAGTAGAAAACGAACAAGCTTAGGTTTGGAAGTTAAGTCCAGAGCAGTGTCTTGTTACTAACTGCACGTGTGAGATCCAAGTTGAGATGAATTCCATGCGTAGAGTCCAACAATTTGAGAATAGACAAGAGTCCCGAAGCGAAGTCCAGTAACTATCAAGGTCTTAGGGTGATGTTCGGTGACTAAGAACATATAAGGAGTCTCAGGACGAAGTCCGACGACCATAAAGTCTTGGAGTGAGGTCCAGCAACAAAGAACAAGGCAGAAGTCAGAACAAGACAAGAACATGATCCATTCCAGGAACATGGTGGCATGGTAGGCAGCATAGCGATTGGTGGAAGGAATTGAATCTTATGGGGGTGTTGGATTAGGGTTTGGGCTAAAGGAAATTGACAGAGGTAACTGAAAAAGGAAACATTTTTTTTAGCAAAAGCGATTAGCTAAGGTTAATGAACGTAAGGCGGGCGGTGGCTAGGGTTTCAGCATAAGCAAAAAATCAGTGTAAAGAAATGGCATGAAAAAAATATCAAAATTTTGAACTCAAGAAGAAAATAAGAGCACAAAAATAAACAAAAGCACTTGAGTTAGTCGAGCGAACAACAAAGGCCATCCGCTGGAGTTTGGGAAAAAGTTGAAACTCTCAAACCAGTAAATGGTATGGCTCTGGTACCATGATAAAAAGGTGAAGGGAAGGATAATTATATTAGAGAGTATGATAAAACTGAGTACAATGAGGCCTTAATATAAGTAAGAGAAAACTATTCTACCAGAAACAGTAAAGAGAATCATATATAAGTTACGAGAAACTAGGATGCTTTAGACATAGGGCAATAAGGAAAAAGTAATTGCCATATTAATATATATGATCTGACCGCTAATGCATGATTTGTCAAGGAATGTCAAGGCAGATAACCTTGACAAGTGCGTGGATGTATTAGGGATAATGGATAACTTGATAACCAAGAGTAAACGGTTAGGTTGGAATGGCAAGATAAGGGTAAGGATAGATCTGTACAGCAAGGCCAGGGAGGACGAAAAGCGCCCCCTCGTCGAGAGCTATATACCGGGCGAGTCACCCAAGTCAAAGCTGTTTTGGCTTTGTCACAAGAAGGCAATGTCCAAAACGTTTCAATGGGTGAGCGTAGGAGGAGGGTTTGAGAAAATAATATATTATGGGGGGCAAATTGTCAAGGCATTAGAGAAAATGATTGAAAACAAGACGCGTGAAGCGCTTGAGGAGGACGAATATAAGGCCAGTACTATGTCAAATGGCGATTGCAGAGGAATTCAATGATTCATTTACCTGAGAGGTTTGAACAGCTGTTGTCTCTACCAACTGACGCAAAAGATGCGCCCAAGGCCGAAGAATCAAAGCTGGTTGTCGAGGGCTAATTTGGATTCTGGTAACGATTGTGATGGTTTGAGCCAATGACAAAGATCCACCAATCTATGAAAACAAGGTACATCTTTGCATTGGTACGCTTCATTTGATTTTTACTTGATATCTGTTGGTTTGCTGTTGCTGTAGAGTTAATCTGCTAATTTATAGGTAAATTGACGCATTGAGCAAAGAAAAGAGACTGCTTTCTCTCAATGAAAAGTTAGTGAGCCTTGGAAGGATTACTTTAATTTCTAAGTTGTTGTCGTTTAGATGTAAGAATTTGATTGCTACTCTAGTATCCAGGTTCCATTGCAACTTTTTGTTCCAGTTAGTTTCATATGTTTACTAGACTACCATTTCCTTCTCGTGCTTCATGTAAACCCCCCACCCCTTGCCCTTTTAAAGCAGTTGCCATGAAACTACTGATGATAATAGAAAGTAAAACTAAAATAAAAAGTAAAACAATTGTTGACGTTTGTGGTGGTACCTTGTCATGTTGTAATGTATTTGATTCTTGTACAGTATAGCCCTTGCTTATTGTGCATGTATGCTGATTATGGGAGAAGATTGCTTTTCAGATCTTACATCTGCCCTTCCTAGCTATAGTAAGTGTTTATATATGTTGGCAGTAATATTGTCATGATATTAGCCATTAGGTACTGTTGGTTCGCAAGTCAACAGATGCTTCAAAAATCGGATGCCTTCTCACTCGGTTTCACTCCCTTGCTGCCAAATAGATGTAACTTTGCTCGTTCTTGCGTTTGGCTCACATGCTCAATATATTGGTGACTCGTCGAGGCAGAGGTGTAGGAAGGCGGGGAGATAGAGGGATAGATAAGGAAACTAGTTCCTTTGGTGTGTCTACTTAATGGTCTGACGAAGGGAAACCATTTGGCAAGTAATGGAAGGGAAAGGCTGTTGATAGCCACATGCTAGTGATCCATCATGTAAAAAACGAAAGGAAGATAACTACGTACGATGTGGCCTATGTAACAAAGTCGCAAGGGGATGCGGGTGCGAGTGCGTCAATTTGGAAAAATTCATGAGTGCGGGAGTGCTTCTGAACATTAAATTATAAACTCATGGTTATGCATACATATACGTGTGCATATGTATATGTCACACATCTATATCTATACTACTTATAATGAAAAATCTATTTTTTGTGTAACACCCTTTTAATGTTACACTGAGAATAACTTCAATGCTAACAAGTGTCCAAGGACAAAAAAGTAAAATTTCTCATTTTCACCCTCCACATCTTCGGTTACTTCAAAAACTCTCCCATTCCCTGAACTTACGTAACTGTATTTTCCTCTGTCTCCATCGCCATTGCTGACTAAGGAGCTCCAATTAATTTTTTCAAAAAGACTCCAGTGGTAAGTGCAGTCTGCGCATTTCTTTTTCATTTCATGCATCTCTTTTATTTTTTCGATCTGCATATTTCTTTCCCTTTCCCTATGGTTGTGCGGTTGCGATTGATTGGTGACGGTTGGGCGTCTGCTGGCGGGGCACGACAACCATGGGTGGGCCAATTGATGGATTGTCCCCGTGACAGTATGGATAGACGACAGGCAGTGGTGGGGGGCCGTTGGTGGGCCGATGGATGTTGACTGTGTCATGGGTGGTCGATTGGTGGCTGTGGTGGCCCTTATGGTGTCGTCGGCTGTGTTGGCCGTTGGTGAGTGGTTTGGGGGGGAGGTGGAGGCCGGCATGCGTAGAGTGGTGGCAGGGGCAGCGGGTGATGCCGTCGGGTGGCGAACAAAGGTTGTTGCCAGTAGTGTCCCCGAATGGTGCTGCACTGTTGTCGTCGAAGGGTGTCGCCGGCGGTGGTGGACGGTGAAGGCCTTGGGAACCGGAATCGGTGGCGGTTAGTGGTCGTGGGGAGAGTGGTGGCTACGGTGGCAAAGAAAATGGTGTTGCCGGTAGTGTTGGTCTTGGGTGGGTGGTTTTCATGGACTGGGTTGTGGGTCTACGACTTGAGGCTATTGTTGGGAGGTGGTGGCAGCTTCGGCGGCAGATTAATGGCTGTGAGAGGTGGTTGCCGGCGCCACTGGGTCAGAGGGAGAGTTGTGACGTGTGTGCACGCGCCACTGGAGTAGAGAGAGAATTACGATGTGTGTGCACGCGCTGATGTGTTTTTGTGTCTGTGTACGCGCTGCAGTTCATCCAAGACTTACCACTTCTGAATCTTCCAACATTGCAGCCTGGAGTTCCATCCATGAAATCAAGCGGCAAACCAATCTTATGCAATAGTGAATTTTCAAGCAGTTCAGGAGCTTCTTAAACCATAAACACGTCGAAGAAGTTGGACTCGCCGAGCCCCTTGCCATAGTCTTTGTGGCTTTCCAGCAAAGATTGGGAATTGAGAGAAATAAGTGTCAATTTGAGGTTCATAGTTAGGACCGTATACGAACTCGGTTCGAGTGGCACATAGGTATGTTCGAACTCGGTTCGTATATTTTGAAGGAAATTTAAGCTCGGCTCGTGTTCGTTTAGGAGCCAGACATGGATGTTTGAACTCGGCTCGAGTTCGTCTAACACAAAACTCGGGCTCAACTCGGTTCGTTTGTCTAAAGAAGCAACCTAAAAAAATGATCGGAGAAATGGTCGGCGATCGGAGAAATAACCGGAGAAGAAGTTGAAGTCGCTAGATTTCTGGATCTTCACAAAGATCGACGATTGGAGTCATAGAAGATCCCAGATCTGATCCGCAGTGATGTGTGTGCGTGAGAATGAGGAGGCGTGCGTATATATGTGGAGGACTATGTGTGTGCACCAGTGTATCTCTATCTCTGATCTTTTATTCACCGGA
This sequence comes from Escallonia herrerae, assembly GCA_033070095.1. Lineage (NCBI taxonomy): Eukaryota > Viridiplantae > Streptophyta > Magnoliopsida > Escalloniales > Escalloniaceae > Escallonia > Escallonia herrerae. The sequence continues at coordinate 113,195 of JAVXUP010000514.1, read as the reverse complement.
GATGCGTGCGTCTAAGGAGAGAGAAAGAGAGAGTGTGTGTGTGTGTGTGTGTGAGAGAGAGAGAGAGAGAGAGAAGAAGAAGAAGAAGAAGAAGAGAGGATGCGGCTGGGAATTAAGGGGCTATTTGACGGGGTTTTTTTTTGCTCTTTTTTCTTTCCAATTTAAAAACCCACTTTTTAAATTGTAGAGTAAAAAAAAGAGGAAAAGCTCTTTTTTTCATTTCAAAATTTTTTTTGAGACCTCCACCGCCGGCAGCCACCGCCCACCGCTGTCCGGCAGCCACCGACAGCTACCTTCGGCCGCTGGCAGCCACCGCCCACTGCTGTCCGGCAGCCACCGACAGCTACCTTCGGCAGCCGGCAGCCACCGCCCACCGCCGCCAGACAGCAACAACCGACGGCCACCTCCGGCCGCCGGCAGCCACCACCGGCCGACAACCACCTCCGGCCACGATTGCCGCTGGCCGCCTGTCAGTGACCACCGCCGGCGACCACCACCGTTGACCACCGCTACGCCCCACCACCGCCACCGCAAACCACCACAAAAAAAAAGTCAAAATAAAAAGGATTATCAAACACCCACTTATTTTTGTAAGAAAAAAAAATTAAGCTGCTCTTTAAAAACTGACCACTAATAAAAAAAATTGTGTCAAACAGACCCTAAGAAAGTGTTAGGGTTTTTCTAAATGGATAAGAAGAGTTGGGCTTTCTAGTTACATTTTAATTGTATGACTTGGGATGCATGTATAAATTGTTTGGGTATGTTATTGGGCTTGGTTTTAAGCAAATTAAGTATATGGCCTCCATGCCCTAAACATATGTAAATGTATATTTGCATAATTTTCCATTCTTTAATTATAAAAAGTAAGAATTTATCATATAGACGAGTCGTTCGAGAACATAGTCGTGAACATTTTGAAGTGTTCATGCTCAGCTTGTTTAATAAACGAGCTCTAAAATGTTGTTCATGTTTGGTTCGTATATTATACGAACGAACATGAACGAGCTCTGAAGGGAACGAATCACGAGTTGTTCTTAAACGGCTTGGTCCATTTACGGCCTTATTCATCATACATAGGCTTTGCGTGTGTGTGTGTGTGTGTGTGTGTGTGAGCTGATGTTTGTGTGCGTGGTGAGGATGATGGTGGTGGGGACATGGGTGCCGGTGGTGATGGGTGAGAGCGAGAATGTCTTATATTTTACTGGCAACTGAACTATGAGATGTAAAAAAAGAAAAAAAAATTGAAATTCAAAAAAATGATAAAGTTTGATGACATTCAGGAATTTGTTATTACCTTATCTTCTACTAGATTCCTAATTCACATTTCTTTGTTTATTTATTTTTTTATTTGTTCAAAGTACATTGCACATAATTTACAATGATTGCACATGCACTGCGTGTGCACGGCGGCAGCTCATATGTATATATGTATGTATATGTGTGTGTGTCCTATATATATATATCAATCCCTAGCTATCGATAACCTTATTTCTTCAATTATCGTTGCCGGGATTAATTATTTTTTAAGTAAAACTCGTCTAACCGCTTGAAAGAGTAACGGTTATTTCTTTTCCAAAATTGTCCCCCTTCACTTTTCCATTGTCATTTTTCAGTTTGTTGTTTTTGTCTCGCTCTCTCTTCTCTCTCCAGCCACTTTCATTTTTGCCATTGCCTCACCTTCCTGTTATCCAAACTCTGTGATCAATATCTTGCAAGCTCTTCATCACTCATTCAGAATTGCATAAGCAGCCAAATGAAACAAAAAACCATTTTCACTAACACTCATTCATTTCTAAACAAAATCCACAAAGTTATACACGAATTCCTATCCACACAAAATTCCCAAAATAACCAAAGCGAAAATCACAGAGCAAATCCGTAGAAATAGGCACAACTTGAATTCGACATCGACCACAGAAAAAAAAACTGGAAAAATTAAAGGCATGTAATACATTTGAAAAACAACATGGATAATCTCATTCCTCAATTCCAAAAAAAAATGGATAATCACAAATTTTTGGGATTTTTGAACCCATAATCTCAATTCCAAAACATAAAGAGGGACATGGATAATCTTTGCGGATCTGGACGGATGGATGAGGCAGCGGCGACAAACGGATGAGGAAGCGACGACAACTTAGGCAGACGGTGACGGCTCGTAGATTCGTTCACATGTCTATGTCTTCGTCAGCGTCATCGCTCCGGTGGTGTTGACGGCTGGCGTCAGGCTTGCAGATTTGTTCTGCTTCATGGGTTTGCGTCTTCCATCGGGCATCGTCCCTCGAGCGTCGTTGTCAGCCAACTTCATCTCACTCTGTCACAGAAAGAGAGAGAGAGAGAGAGAGAAGAGGGCAATTGGATTAAAGGGCAGTTCTGAAAAAAAGTTAACAGCTACTTTATGTAGGGTTAAGCGCATTTTAGTTTAAAATAAACTAATATGAACCGTCTACGATCACACGTGGTCAGATTGACAGTTAGAGAAGTAAGGTTTTCTCCACCGGTATATAGGGACTGTCTCCTACACACACCCACACACCCACACCCACACCCACACCCACACCCCTTTTTTATATGAGTTTAATGAAAACATGTCGCTACTTTTATGATAAAACGTGATAATGAAAGCTAAAAGCCACAACTACATTTAATTATAAAGGAGAAAAGGAGATCTCTGTCTTCTCTCTACAGGAACCCCAAAAATCCTCGAACCCCTTCTTTTTGCGCGTGGTAGCGTGTTACTATAGGTTCCCCTAATACATGTGTTTTTTTTTCTCTACCTCCTTGTATGTACTTGATGATTACTAGTGGATGCTGGATTTGGGTCTTCGATGGTGGGCAATTCATGGGGCGTCGTGTGCGTTGATCGATCTGCGGCATTGTCAAGTGTGTGGTTGTGTTGGGTTACTAGGTGTTGTTTTGGTGGGCGGAAGGGGGCTAATCTCTTCTAGCCCCCCCCCCCCCCCTTTTCGGGGGAGCCATTTTATAAAGACTTTGGTTGGACTGGACTTGGCAGTGGTGGGTGTCACTATATCGGTGGAAGTTGTTTATGTACTACGGTTGGTAAGGCTGATGGGCGGGTGTATTGCTGTCAAAAGGTGCGGTGGCAATTGTTTTGTGGAGTTCACAAGGATTGGACATGAGCTGGTTGGATGGCAGTTTTTCGTGGTACGTGAAAGTGGTGTGCTAGACCATTAGTGATTGGTGCTTCCAGCGTCACAGTTGGTAGCGGTGAAACGCAGTGATGCACGTGGGCATGGGCATGGGCATGGGTGTGTTTGGTGGTCTCGAGGGGGTGGTCTTGCGTGGACAGTGTTGGGTGCGCATGGAGTTGTTGACAAGTGGTGCTTGGTTGTTTGACAACAGTCTTTTATAGATATATACAAATTTTTATTGTTAATAATATAGAACACGTGCAACGTACGTGAATATAATCGAGAGTAATATTTGAGGTGGTATTATTATCTTTTTTGGGATAAAAATAACATAATTCAATTATGTTTTTATTTATTTTATAACTTGTTTTAGAATAAATGTACCGTTGATGTTCGCAATTATAATCAGTCCAATGTTTGAAAATATTCTACGTAAGCTTCTGGATTGAATAAATATTTGATCGTACTGCTAAAAATAAAAGTAAATGGAGAAATTAAAAGAATGAATATACGTCTTTATTTTTGTAATCTGTTAAATTAGTTTATGGTTAAGATTTATAATTTTCAAGATTAAGTGCTTTGCATTTCATTAATAAGAAATGCAAAACACCTGGTCTTTAACTGCAATAATCGAACATATTTTCAGTTCAAACTAACACCATTCTTAAGTATTTTTATGCATATTTAACACTTTTTTTTTCTGTTTTTGTTTCTCCAACAATTTTTTGTTTCTTAATTGATTTTTCACGTATTTTAGTTTCTTTATTTTGTTTTTGTTTTTCAGTTTTTCAATTGATTAATTATTTGCTAACCTAAAAATGCAAGAATCATAGTTCTCATTGACCAGTTCAATATCTAATGTTTATTTTATTTTAACCAAATTAAGAAGAGAACAATAAAGGAATTTCTTTGTTCAGTTTTTCTTTCACACTTTTTATTTTTCAATGTATAAAATATATTACCCAATATTCTTTTAATTTCATCAAAATTAAAAGAAAGTAATAAAATAAAGGTAAGAATGTAATTGAAGTAATTAACGGATGACATAATCGTTCAAAAATAATTTTATAAATAATATTCTTACTTTTACAAGTAGTACACACACACATACATTTAAATATATTTTTTACAACCATACATTTTGTTTTCTAATGTGTAAATGTAGGTTTAAATTAAATTTATGATCTAATATTATATAAACTCATTACAAAAAAAAAACTAATTAGGCAATGATAGGATTATCATTGGAATAACTAACAGAGGGCGAAATCGGAAGTGATTACAAAATTAGTAATTAAAAATAATATTTATGAAAGGATATGATTGTTATTGGAGTGATTAACGAAGGATAAAAATGGAATAAAATGATTTACAAGTTTCTTACTTTTATACATAGTATTATCGAAAGAAAAAATTGAGTTATAAAGGTAACCATTATATTTCCAGTTTTTTCTTTAATTTTTTAAACTGGAGAAAATAAACGGGTTTGACACAGTTTTTTTTCTTCAGTTTTCAAAATCAAATTTTAAAACATGGCTGTTTTTTAATATTCCAGAAAGGAATTTTCGGCTTTCAATTTTGGTTTTTATTTTGAGACCACAACCACCCCCCATCGCCGGCAGCCACCGCCCACCGTCGACTGTCGGCGACCACCACCGGCAACCGGCAACCTCCTCTGGCGGCCAGCAGCCACCGCCGGCGACTATTGGCGACAGGCAGTCACCTCCGGTGGCTAGCCACCACCCCCGTCGACCACCGCCACCCTAAACCACCACCAAAGAAAAACCCAAAATAAAACTGGGTAATCAAACACCCAAAAAAAAATTCAAAATACCCATTTGTTTTTGTAAAAAAAAATTAAAAACTGAATTTAATTTTTATTTTTTTTGAAATAGAAAATCAAAACTGAAAGTGTTACCAAACTCTACCAAAATGTTTGAATTGTTTCTCATGATTAAAGGTTAACTATAATAATAGGCTATAATTTAGCAAATGATAGCAGCTGACCCACCGAACAGAGAATGCTTTAATAACGCAATGGCCCAAGGTTTGAACTTTGGATATTCCTAGGTGAACTTTTTATTCAAGCATTGAATGAAATGATTCAGGCTTCACCACCATTGTGAACCCTAGGTACTCCAAGGAACGTTTACCGCGGTGCGTTTTCACCAGCTACGGTGGCGAAATATGTGATTTCTTCTCCCGGTCTCTTTTTTAGTGCTAAGATATCTACTCCTTTTCATCACCTCGGGTGGTGAATTATGTCACATAGAATAGAATGTGACTTCTTCTCCTAATCTCTTTTTATGATAAGATATCTACCGTCAAATGACTTCTTTAATCTTCTTGGAGCGTCTTGAGCAACTTGTAAAACTTTTATTTTTTGTGTCATCCTAAAACACAGTGGATCGTTCGAGACAAATACTTTAGCGTGTCCAGGACTCTTGAATAAAATTTAAAAAAAGCTCTCTGGCTCCATTAACCATTGTTTCTATAACATTAACTTTCCATCCATGATGAAACAGAATGATTTGGCTCATCCAATGTCTGTTCGTGGCATAGAAACACAAGGTATCTTTGTGGATTTTTACATGAGCAAGTAATTTTTTTCTTGTTGTTGTGGATGGAATCCGGAACTCGTTCGTGAATAGGCCTGCACGGAAAGATTTTCGACGGGAAATTTTCCGATGCTTAAGTTAGAATAAACTCAAGATCGATTAGTATGAACTCTGATTCAAGTCACTTACATTTCTTCTTTCCCACATTTTCCTTTTATAGGGTCTCCCATTAGTGGTTTGTTAATTCCCTCCTAATTGGGGAGCTATCAGATTAATGGGAGGTTATCTATGTTAATGGACAATTACTCCTCTTGAATAGGAGGTTACTACCATAATGGATGGTGTAAATAGTAGAGAAGATGGATAACTTCAACTTTCCATTTATTCATGAATGGTGTGACAGGTTTTGATGTCATCAGATGATGACACATGTTATTATCTTACGGGTAGTATTTTTTTACTCATATCACTTGTTTAATAGGGAGAATTACGTTAATAAATGTTCTTTTTCTGCAAGAGATGGTGGCACATCAGTGAAAGACCACCACACCTAGACCATGTCATAGGCGTATAATATCTACTTATAGGGGCATATCCTGGCTACAAGTTGACTTTAAAAGTTTCTTTATTCTTTATATTTTTGTTCGATTTCTTGGGGAACGAAAATGAAAACCAAAAGTTCTATAATTACTTTCTGTCACATATGATTTGCTTGCAATTAATTCCGATAGTGAAAACAAAACAAAGGTGGTTTGAGCTGCGAGGGACTGAGGGAGGAACTGGAAAGATGACTTCTCCGTGCAATAGGGAAGAGGGTCTCCATGGTCTTACTTTGATTTTTCTGTTTTGGGCTAGGTTTATTGTTAAAGATGTAGCGGCTTTTTTTCAACTTTGTAACAGATGCTTTACCAAAAGTGATGTCACATACTTAAAGTTATGCCCGTGCCAAAAAAGCTTTGCCAAAAATTTATAGTTTTGAATTTATGTTTTGTTTCTTTTCCTTGTATCATATAGCTAAGAGGCTTTTCGTCTACAACTTTTATTTTCATGTTTTTTAATGATAGTAAAAAAGATTCTACTTCTCTTGTTCGTTTATATTTCTCTGAATTTGTCAAAAGTGTTTTCATATTTTTCAGATAAAATTGGATTGATGTCAAAACTAAGGGAAAGAAAAGATAATTCGTTCACCTATTTTCTGTCTAACTATCTATACCATCACATCAATACTCTGTGTGTGTGTGTGTACCACCACCATGGATATCAACGACCAGCTCCATAGCCCCCACGATCAAACACGTCCCGCTGTTGTGCCACCACGAAGAACCACGCCTGCTGCTGTGCCACCTCGAAGAACCACACCTCGCCACCATACCCACCACGGCCACCACTAAAAACCTCTGATCTCATCTCTCTGACCCAATCGTGACTGACACAGCCACCACAAAAGCGTTTTAAAATTGGCCCCATGACCGCAGCACCACCATATATCAGTGATTGCCACCCAGAGCAACAAACTAAATTATCATAACACCACTCTCAATCATTGATTCCCCCACCTCTATTGCAATCATGCCATGGCAATCCAACCCCATTTAGTTCGACAATCTATCTACAACAAATAGAAAGAAAAGACGTGAATAAAGTTAGACCAGTTTTATAGTCTCTCCATAGGCAATTTTATTATGGCACACACGTTAGAGCTGGTGAAGGTGGTATTGTGGTAGAGGTGGTGGTTTTGGGTTTATTAGAGGGAATGGTGCTGACTTTCGCAGAGGCAGTGAAAAATAAAAGGAGCTCCAAGTGTTTCGGCATGAGGGAAATAGAACCTGACGAGCGGGTCTTGTTATGCCAAATGTCAAGATTTTTTACAGTTGTAGAGGGCACGATGCTAAATCACCATAACAATATTAAGGGTATTGGCGAGCATACAAGAAAAAATTTGAAGAAAAACATGTAAACAGTTGCGTATCCATTTTCTAAACAGATATAAAAAGAGTAAAAGAACAAGATTATTTGGAAAAAGCGACATTAGATACTTTTTGAGAAAGTGTAAACGAACAAGATGGTGTTTTTGTTTTTAAAAATAAAAAATAAAAAACACAAGATGAAAACAAGAAATAAAAACAGAAACAAAAAGTGTAAAAGATCACGACCCAATTAATCCACTTTATCTTCTTACTATGAAAGTTTAATCCGCTTCTTCTAGGAAATAGTTCCAACGAGGCAGGTTCGAGCTAATATGTAGGTGACCAAGAGATGGAGACAAGGAAAATTTAGGCAGAGCCTAGAGGTCCTCACAATGGTTGAGGAAGAGGCGCCAAGTGAAAGAGGAGCTTTGCTGGCCAAAATGTGCAATCTAAAGTTGTGATTCCAAGTCAAAGTAATAGGCTCCCAAGATCTGAAGTGTTTTCTCTCTGTTTTGGAAAGAATCCAGAAGTTCTCAAAGTAAAGTCCGAAGTCCCTACCTATATTTGTAGACTTCTTAGATAATATGTATGTTTGTGGCATGTGGGAGCAACTAGAAGCAAAAATTCACCAATATCCACCAGCTATCAATGCACCACCATATACACACCCCTCTTGCTCAAAAACCTCGTCTTGTTAGCACAAGAAATCCAACACACATACCTGAGGTGGAGGTAACACTCTTCAGGGATCTCGCACAATTACCTCCACACAATAAGCCCGCGTGACGAAGCTCCTCGCAATCAAGTTGGGCGTCCAAGGCATGGGGAGCATAAATGAAGCATCAAAACTTGTGAGTCAGGCGCCCCATGGGATGTGCGTATGGTGGCTTTGACGACTAGGTTTGGCGTCCATCAATTGTTTCACTCTTTCAGATAACTTAGATCTCCTAGGATGTCTCTTTTGTGACCTCTCTAATCAGCTCACTTCTGTGATGTTGTATTAAAATGGGTTCGGTACATTGCCACGCTTACTTAGTCAGAATGGGCTAGTATCTGCATTTTTTATAACTCAAAAATCTCTTCATTCTTAAGTAGAAGCACACTACATTAGAATGGGATAACATCTTCTTTTTTCTTTTTCAGCTCAAAATCTCTCCATGTATAAGTAGAAGCTGTTGGGACAAGCTATGTAATCTATTTGCTATCAGAGGAGTAAAATAAAATGCATTGCTGATAAATTGTACCACATCACCACTGCAACTTTTTTTTTAACATTTATTGTTTATGGATAGTATTCATAAACCCCTTGAGTAACGGGGATAATCTCAATTGTATCCATTGACTATCAAAAATATTAAATGTGTTCTTTGGCTGGACGATATATATATGGAGGTCATAGATACTGTAAGACGACTTACTTACCGCTTTGTTTGCCTTGAAATTTCCTTTTACATGCAACCCTCTATTTTCAATTTCTTTATGTATTCCTACCTTCCCCACGGTCTCCACAACCCCCCCTCCCCAATGTCACTATACCCACTTCTAAGCCTATAACCACCCATCTTTGCCATAAGTACCACCACACCTGCAACAATAATCACCGGTCACCACTAGCCCCCCACAGCCACCACCGTCATTTCACAACAATCATCATTAAATCCCCACCACTGTCAAGTCATCAGCGACCACTGCCTAACTCCCATCGAACCCACCGCTACATCCGTCACAACTTGACATAACTGGCCACTACATTTGCTACCCTTTTACTGAACCCACCTTTGTACCTCATTCGGGATCGACACCACGACCATTAATCCATTTCAATAATGAAATCACCACACCCGAGCATACCTGTCACGACCCGAACCCACGGGCAGGGCCCGTGAGCTAGGTACGTGACCGGCCGCAGACCCAATGGGCTCCAACCAAAGGCTCTGCCATGCCTTACTCGCTAAAATCCAATATATGCTGCAGCGGAAATTAAAACGTCTACAAAATTTAATTACATTTTCATATTTCTATTTGAATACAGTACTTATGCTAAAACTCATTATAACTCTGATTTATCAACGGCTAAAACTAAACCAACAACCTAAATATTCAGCGACTCATTCCATACAGTGTCTGAAGTTCCGCACCAAATTGTCTCTTCCTATGCTCCTCACCATCGCCTTACTTTCAACCTGAAATGATAAGTAAGGGATGAGCTTCCACGTGCTCAGTAAGTAAACAATGATTCAATTAGGTGGACCATAGCATGCAAAAAAAAATAACTCGCTTATATTATAGCATCATTAAGATATCTAAAAAAATCATAGATTTGATAATCATTAGGTAAAACAAAATAGAGTACATTAAACCAAAAATTGAAGTATAAAATCATTAGCACAAAACTCATGACAACCAGTTCGATTGCAACATTAGCTCAAACGAAATGCTGCGGTCAGCGTACGAGCCCCCCTGACTAGGGCCCGAAATCCCTCCTACACCCGGGATAAAATAATCATGTGGACGCAAGGGCGCACCACCAGCCACAGTACTGTGCATCAACGTACAAGCCCCGTTGACCAGGGCCCGAAATCCAACTTTCCCCCGTGGATATGGGGCACAGCAATCGAATAAACAAACATACAACCTTTTGTTTCATTGTAAACACAACCATTTTCGATGGCTTTCAACATGTTCCATATTCGCAAATACGTCAATTGCCAAAATATTTCAAATCTGAGTTTCTTTGCATTCTCTAAGCAAACCATCAGTCACATGCTAGTCCGGTTTTTAACGAGAAATAAATCACGAAAAGTTTTTCGACAAATTAAGCCAGAGCGGCTAAACATACTTAAAACGGTCAATGCTGATAAGCAACACATTTTTAACAGTAGATAAACATATATGTTGCATATAAAAATACTAGTTGAATCAAGGGTCACTTACTTGTCGCTGACACATTTCCTCGATCCAAAATCTAGTGCGATGATCAGTTGTTACCTTTGACCAATAAAACCGTTAATGCGATTCCTGTCATCTCCATAGCCCCGACTTCATTAGAACCGAAGGGTATCATTGATGAAAATGCAGAATTCCTGTTGGATATTTTCTTAAACAATTCAGACGCCGCAACTGCAACCACACCTGATTCGAAGTACTTTCAATGCCCTTCTTTTTATCTTCGTGTTCTCAGCTTTACGACAACCCGAAGTATCGTCAGTCTCGACAGAACATTCCTGTTGAACATGTCTTCAAGCAAATTCGGTGCGCAGTCAACTGCCTGACCTTTACATACCCATCCCATATCATGTCTAGTTTACCACGTCATTCTTGGCATCTAATCACCGTTGCCGAACATCCCTTAATTCACCCGTTTTAGCAACCACCAAGCAACCTTCACACTTGCCTAATCACATGCACTGAACCCCTACGTTATGCACACTCCCGTTCACCCACAAACATTAATAACATACAGCATCTACACCGCCCACTACGCACATACACATGCATATCTCACGCATGCACAGTACCACCATATGAACAGTGTACACAACCATTCTACACATATACCCACTACTAATCCTTCTTTATGCACAATGTTTGTACAACCATATACCCTTCACCTGTACATACTCACCCATACCTCAACGTACACAACCACGCTCCTCTCGCAAAATACACCTACACAACAATGCCCTACAAACACCCCCTATTACACACTATTGCCCAGCATCAACCACGGAGCATGCACCTTGTATGCACAATAGACACAGCACCGTCATTAAACCACAACCTGAACCAGACCAATATCGCAACTACACTACCAAACCCTGTTTCATAGTAAGAATCATCAAACCCAATATACCGGTTGCTAGATCCCATAACCAATCTGCCACCACAGGTGCCACCTTTCAACAATCCCACACCCAAATCAACCGGTCCACCACTATTGTCTTTACGATCCAACCCCCAAAATCAGCAACACACCACATTCCACATTACACAAACACCAACATATCGTACCCTGTTACATACAGACGCACTCTGTATGTACACATTATACACAGTTCACATTCATGCACATACAAGCATGCACATGCACCCACCGTACACACACCCGTTGACCCACAAACACCCAACCGATACAGTATCTGCACCACACATTATACCAATACACATCCAACACGTGCTATCATGCACACACAACATCCCCATTCATATCTTATTACACACCATCGGCTAACAACAGCCACCCCTATAGCTACCCTTACAAACATGCCTAAATACACGCACCATACACCCACCGTTGCACACATAAACCCACCTAATTTATTTTATTTCATCCACCACCATCACTCTGGCTAAATCACCACCACTGCTCAGTCACCAAAATCAGCACAACTCTCAAACACAGGTACTGGACACCCACCGTTGCATATACATAACCCGACTAAAATCAATGCAACCATCGCCGTTAGGCCACCACTGCCCACCAAACCAAAATCACAACATCACCAAACCCTGGTTCACAAACAATTCCACAAAACCAAATTTTCTTTTTGTTTCTTTCTTTTGCCATGGTCATAGATCCCAGCGGCGACGACAATCGGCATGGTTCCGGCGACATGGAAACTGTCCAGATCTGTGGCGGCGCCGGAGTTCATTACAGGTGATGGGCTGCCGTGATATAGGAAAAAAGACATTGGCTGGCGATTTGGGCTGCCGGCGACAGCAATCGCACAACAGCTTGTAGTGGTAACGGTGCCTTGGCAGCGGTGCGATGGCTGCGGTGCGGTGGTCGCGGAGGCTCGGTGAAGGAAGGCCGGTGGTGAGTCCCGCGGTGGTAGCGGTGACGCGGTGCGTTGGGTACGGCATGACGGTGACGAAGCCTTACGGAATGGACGGTGGCGGTGCTGTGCAATCGTATTGGGCAGGTACAGTTACGGCATTTGGTGCCGTTGGTGGTGCACGTAGGCATCGGACGGAGCTTCCGGTGAAGGCGACTGCTCGGAGTTGATCTCTGATAATTGGGTGTGGCCGGCGATGGCGATTGCACGGCTGTTTGGTTGCTTGGCAGTGTTGGGTAGCGGCGCTTGTTGGAGGCACGCCGGAATTCATCGTCGGTGATGGAGTTGGCCGGCGCTTTGGGCTATCGGCGACAGCGATCTCACAATGGCTTGCGGTGATAGCAGCAACCTGGCCGCAGCGCAAGGGCTGCGATGCGATGGCTTCGTCACGATGGTCGCGGAGGCTCGATGAAGGGGCAGTTCGGTGAAGACGCGGCCGAGTTGATCGCCGGTGGCCGAAGATTTTGCCGGCAGTGGGGTTGCTCCGAGGTGGAAACGGCGCCGCCGCTCTAGGGCCGGCTGCCATTTCTCTTTCTCTCCCTGCCCATCTTCTCTTTCAGTTCCTTTTATTTATTTATTTTATTCTTTTCTCCTTTATTTTTTGACTCCTTTTATCTTATTCCACACACACACACATATATATATATATATATATATATATCTCAATTTTCTCTAATCTCTCCCTTCTCTCTCTCTTTTTTTTTTTTTGGTCATTTTAAAATGCCACATTTTCTCCATAAATCACCCCATTTGCCATATTTAAATAACCAAAACTGATAATTATATACTAAATCATTATTTAAAAATAATTCTTAAGTTATTTCCCTCACTATCATTAATTGACGATCAGATTGTTCATGTCAATCGTCGTTAAAAACAAAAATATTTTTACTTGTAAAATTTGCCGCTAAATAAGAATAATTAATAAGTAAAGCTGCTAAAATTTTACTAAAATGTTCAAACCTAGGTTCGGGGTATTACATTATCCTCCCCTTAAAGAAATTTCGTCCTCGAAATTAGGTGTTCCTTGCATAGCTGATCTTAATCATGTTTGATCGCTGATAACCCTCAGCTTAACACTTCAAGTGTACTACACAACTACATCCATCTAAATGGTTCACAATCAAACTCGGATATAATTTCAAGCGACTTAATAAGTACATGCACCCAAAGACCTTAAAGCACAGAATGTGTGATATGCATTTAACACACTTTAATCCACTAATAAACCGTACCTCAAAACTTTGTGTTACTAGATTTTTACACTTAATGGTGTCTGATCTCATCTCCCATCATAACATTTAATTTTAAACTCACTTCAATTTGCCAACCAAAAATACGTCTAAGATTAATAATCTTAAATTAGGATCTTCGCCAATTGTAAATGCTATCTCTACATTTCTCCATTTATACAATTAAATCATCGTTAAACCTTGAAGTCTCACCAAGTGATTAAATTTCTAGAGCATCAGGTGTATTCATCAAAATCAACCAAAAGACCAATTTGAGACTAGGATATTACATCTTCTTCCCGTTAAAAGAAATTCAGCCTCGAATTTCACAATACTTACAACGTCTAGACACTAGATCCTGCTAGGTTACTCAAATACCTAGTAACCAACATAATAGTCTAGCAGTGCCTAACCTCCACAAAATTTATCACTGATGAACATTAACATTAGGATTCCTGTTCAAACTTTAATGCTAAGCTCAAACTTATTAGGTCATCACTACGCTCTAACACTTATAAAACTTCAAGAGATCATATAATCTTCCAAAAGTCCCAAAGTCTCTACATCCTGAACCAGCTTCGGCAACTATAAACATTTCTCTAAACCGACCTAATCTAACTTCAGTCAAACGAAGTAAGTCTTCTTAATGGCATGTAACTTTCGAAATATAAGTCATCATCATCAGTCATAGCCTAATCAACTTTAAACACTAACCGATGCTACTAAACTTGAATTATCAATTACGCGCTAACGGTTCTAGAACCACATGACCCAATGACCTTGATGTTTAATAATTTAGTTCTTATATGAAATACACTTAAATTGAAGACCTATGTTCGTAAGATTTTGACTGACAAAATTTCATAATCCCAAATAACCAACCTTAAAAGGAACCCTTCATAACCTCAAGAGACAACATCATTTACAAAAGTCAAAAGCCTTTTAACATCAAAAGATAACATTCACAATCGTAGTAGCTTTAATAGCCTCCAAAATACGAGTCAAGAACATCAGTACTTCAGTAACGTCCATCGTAACTTCAAACATTTTATTGTACTATAAAAGTCAGATTATAACCTAAGATTTTATAATCTAACCAACCGAATATTATTACTCAACCTCGAAATAGTTATGGCTCAGCTAGTAGGAAGCTCACTGACTAAACTTACTCCACTCCAACTCAACCCGATATTTAAATTCCTAATCATCATACTTCTGCTACACTTTTCAGATAACATACCACAATATATGCTTTGGCACGATCTACTTAGTAGTGGCAAGTTTAACTTCAAGCCTATGGCATAATAAGGTACTGAGCAATCATTTCATATGACTTTCACTCTAAAGGATCCCACCTTGAGTTCTAACTATAACTCTTAGCAGCCTAGTCATGACTCTACAGAATCATATACCTCTTAACACTGCACCACAATTCACGCCTATGAAAATCTAACCTTTAAACTTTTCATGTGAAATTGTAACACTTAGCTCGAACATATTAGATCGCCATTTATACTCCTCTAGTCGCCAACTTTAAAAGACCCCTTCACCTTTCTAAAGTCCTCAAATATTTCACATAAAAAAAAATTCTCTTAACTTCGTGGCTCAAATCATAATCATTCTATAGACATAAATAACTCTTTTTTTTTTTTTGCTCTGAAAGGATAAAATACTTAATTCCGTCAAAGATGGTGAGCAACTAGTTCTAGTCCTCAATGACATCCTTTTATCCTCTAGGAGTTCACACCTTTAAGTAAGATAGATAAAGTCATGTATGTCAGTCAATGTAGGACCCTGGGCTACAAACTAAAACCCAAAATGCACGCGCAAAACATCATTACTCATAACCTCAATTCATCTTCGCTATAGTCCAATATATGCTCATAACCTATACCTTGTGAAATGAGGATATAAGATCCAAAGTCAAATCCTCGTGTGCATTCACGGCAAGTCAACTCAGTGGCTCTATGCTCTCAGACTAAATTTTGCTCGTCCCATTCGCGCATTCCAAATCAAAGTACTACTATTCTACGAAACCTTATTTCAAAAACTTATAGACTCAGAAACCTCACTATTACAGAAAATTTTTCACTTAGCGCTCTAAAGGTCGCAACTAAGAGCTAAAAGCTCCAAGTTACAAGCTACAAGTTCCAAGAACTTCAAGAACCCACACCTTACATTATCTCTATCTAGCTATTAACCTAATGTTGTTCTACAACCTTGATTAGGTTCTAGCAAATAGAAACATATCTCTCCAGCTTCACCCAATGAAAATGAGTCTTCCTAATGATATCTATAACCTTCGAAACATAAGTCATAATCACCAATAGCAACTTAAGGAAACTTCATCAATAAAATTGGATCATCACTTAGGGTTCTATAACCTAACCAGCGAAATCATTACTTAAACTCTAATATCCCAAGAGCGTAATGCTCTGATACCATTTCTGTCACGACCCGAACCCACGGGCAGGGCCCGTGAGCTAGGTACGTGACCGGCCGCAGACCCAATGGGCTCCAACCAAAGGCTCTGCCATGCCTTACTCGCTAAAATCCAATATATGCTGCAGCGGAAATTAAAACGTCTACAAAATTTAATTACATTTTCATATTTCTATTTGAATACAGTACTTATGCTAAAACTCATTATAACTCTGATTTATCAACGGCTAAAACTAAACCAACAACCTAAATATTCAGCGACTCATTCCATACAGTGTCTGAAGTTCCGCACCAAATTGTCTCTTCCTATGCTCCTCACCATCGCCTTACTTTCAACCTGAAATGATAAGTAAGGGATGAGCTTCCACGTGCTCAGTAAGTAAACAATGATTCAATTAGGTGGACCATAGCATGCAAAAAAAAATAACTCGCTTATATTATAGCATCATTAAGATATCTAAAAAAATCATAGATTTGATAATCATTAGGTAAAACAAAATAGAGTACATTAAACCAAAAATTGAAGTATAAAATCATTAGCACAAAACTCATGACAACCAGTTCGATTGCAACATTAGCTCAAACGAAATGCTGCGGTCAGCGTACGAGCCCCCCTGACTAGGGCCCGAAATCCCTCCTACACCCGGGATAAAATAATCATGTGGACGCAAGGGCGCACCACCAGCCACAGTACTGTGCATCAACGTACAAGCCCCGTTGACCAGGGCCCGAAATCCAACTTTCCCCCGTGGATATGGGGCACAGCAATCGAATAAACAAACATACAACCTTTTGTTTCATTGTAAACACAACCATTTTCGATGGCTTTCAACATGTTCCATATTCGCAAATACGTCAATTGCCAAAATATTTCAAATCTGAGTTTCTTTGCATTCTCTAAGCAAACCATCAGTCACATGCTAGTCCGGTTTTTAACGAGAAATAAATCACGAAAAGTTTTTCGACAAATTAAGCCAGAGCGGCTAAACATACTTAAAACGGTCAATGCTGATAAGCAACACATTTTTAACAGTAGATAAACATATATGTTGCATATAAAAATACTAGTTGAATCAAGGGTCACTTACTTGTCGCTGACACATTTCCTCGATCCAAAATCTAGTGCGATGATCAGTTGTTACCTTTGACCAATAAAACCGTTAATGCGATTCCTGTCATCTCCATAGCCCCGACTTCATTAGAACCGAAGGGTATCATTGATGAAAATGCAGAATTCCTGTTGGATATTTTCTTAAACAATTCAGACGCCGCAACTGCAACCACACCTGATTCGAAGTACTTTCAATGCCCTTCTTTTTATCTTCGTGTTCTCAGCTTTACGACAACCCGAAGTATCGTCAGTCTCGACAGAACATTCCTGTTGAACATGTCTTCAAGCAAATTCGGTGCGCAGTCAACTGCCTGACCTTTACATACCCATCCCATATCATGTCTAGTTTACCACGTCATTCTTGGCATCTAATCACCGTTGCCGAACATCCCTTAATTCACCCGTTTTAGCAACCACCAAGCAACCTTCACACTTGCCTAATCACATGCACTGAACCCCTACGTTATGCACACTCCCGTTCACCCACAAACATTAATAACATACAGCATCTACACCGCCCACTACGCACATACACATGCATATCTCACGCATGCACAGTACCACCATATGAACAGTGTACACAACCATTCTACACATATACCCACTACTAATCCTTCTTTATGCACAATGTTTGTACAACCATATACCCTTCACCTGTACATACTCACCCATACCTCAACGTACACAACCACGCTCCTCTCGCAAAATACACCTACACAACAATGCCCTACAAACACCCCCTATTACACACTATTGCCCAGCATCAACCACGGAGCATGCACCTTGTATGCACAATAGACACAGCACCGTCATTAAACCACAACCTGAACCAGACCAATATCGCAACTACACTACCAAACCCTGTTTCATAGTAAGAATCATCAAACCCAATATACCGGTTGCTAGATCCCATAACCAATCTGCCACCACAGGTGCCACCTTTCAACAATCCCACACCCAAATCAACCGGTCCACCACTATTGTCTTTACGATCCAACCCCCAAAATCAGCAACACACCACATTCCACATTACACAAACACCAACATATCGTACCCTGTTACATACAGACGCACTCTGTATGTACACATTATACACAGTTCACATTCATGCACATACAAGCATGCACATGCACCCACCGTACACACACCCGTTGACCCACAAACACCCAACCGATACAGTATCTGCACCACACATTATACCAATACACATCCAACACGTGCTATCATGCACACACAACATCCCCATTCATATCTTATTACACACCATCGGCTAACAACAGCCACCCCTATAGCTACCCTTACAAACATGCCTAAATACACGCACCATACACCCACCGTTGCACACATAAACCCACCTAATTTATTTTATTTCATCCACCACCATCACTCTGGCTAAATCACCACCACTGCTCAGTCACCAAAATCAGCACAACTCTCAAACACAGGTACTGGACACCCACCGTTGCATATACATAACCCGACTAAAATCAATGCAACCATCGCCGTTAGGCCACCACTGCCCACCAAACCAAAATCACAACATCACCAAACCCTGGTTCACAAACAATTCCACAAAACCAAATTTTCTTTTTGTTTCTTTCTTTTGCCATGGTCATAGATCCCAGCGGCGACGACAATCGGCATGGTTCCGGCGACATGGAAACTGTCCAGATCTGTGGCGGCGCCGGAGTTCATTACAGGTGATGGGCTGCCGTGATATAGGAAAAAAGACATTGGCTGGCGATTTGGGCTGCCGGCGACAGCAATCGCACAACAGCTTGTAGTGGTAACGGTGCCTTGGCAGCGGTGCGATGGCTGCGGTGCGGTGGTCGCGGAGGCTCGGTGAAGGAAGGCCGGTGGTGAGTCCCGCGGTGGTAGCGGTGACGCGGTGCGTTGGGTACGGCATGACGGTGACGAAGCCTTACGGAATGGACGGTGGCGGTGCTGTGCAATCGTATTGGGCAGGTACAGTTACGGCATTTGGTGCCGTTGGTGGTGCACGTAGGCATCGGACGGAGCTTCCGGTGAAGGCGACTGCTCGGAGTTGATCTCTGATAATTGGGTGTGGCCGGCGATGGCGATTGCACGGCTGTTTGGTTGCTTGGCAGTGTTGGGTAGCGGCGCTTGTTGGAGGCACGCCGGAATTCATCGTCGGTGATGGAGTTGGCCGGCGCTTTGGGCTATCGGCGACAGCGATCTCACAATGGCTTGCGGTGATAGCAGTAACCTGGCCGCAGCGCAAGGGCTGCGATGCGATGGCTTCGTCACGATGGTCGCGGAGGCTCGATGAAGGGGCAGTTCGGTGAAGACGCGGCCGAGTTGATCGCCGGTGGCCGAAGATTTTGCCGGCAGTGGGGTTGCTCCGAGGTGGAAACGGCGCCGCCGCTCTAGGGCCGGCTGCCATTTCTCTTTCTCTCCCTGCCCATCTTCTCTTTCAGTTCCTTTTATTTATTTATTTTATTCTTTTCTCCTTTATTTTTTGACTCCTTTTATCTTATTCCACACACACACACATATATATATATATATATATATATATATATATATATATATATATATATCTCAATTTTCTCTAATCTCTCCCTTCTCTCTCTTTTTTTTTTGGTCATTTTAAAATGCCACACTTTCTCCATAAATCACCCCATTTGCCATATTTAAATAACCAAAACTGATAATTATATACTAAATCATTATTTAAAAATAATTCTTAAGTTATTTCCCTCACTATCATTAATTGACGATCAGATTGTTCATGTCAATCGTCGTTAAAAACAAAAATATTTTTACTTGTAAAATTTGCCGCTAAATAAGAATAATTAATAAGTAAAGCTGCTAAAATTTTACTAAAATGTTCAAACCTAGGTTCGGGGTATTACAATACCACCCCTGAAAATCTTAAGTTCCACCATGGTAACACCCTAAAACCATTAACCACACACCACAAATGACACCCCCACTCTTACCACCATACATATCTGCGTACACATACAGACACATACAACTCAACACACTTTAGGTTTGGATTTGAGGTAAAGGCTGATTTGAGGGTCGTGGTTTGGATTTGTTGTAGATCTGCACATAGACGCTCATATGAGGGTTAGGATTTAAGGTGATAGTGGCCCATACTGATGTTGCAACAATGCTAATGGTGGCAAAGGCAGAAGCAGGGACGGACCCAGAAAGTCTAAACAGGGGACCAAAAAGTGAAAAATGATTATTTAATCCCTTAATTTCACTATTCCTAGTGATTTATTTATGTTCAAGTTCACATAAAACATGGGTCGCATTCTGATGAATACCCAGGACATGCTTGGTTACGTCAACTCCTGTTTAATATAGGGTTGTGTGAGCTGGCTTGGTCGGGCCCCCCATTCAAGTGGACAAACAATCGAGAAGGGTTGAGCAGTACTTTTGAGAAACTAGATAAAAGGATATGCTAATTCAGGTTGGATGACTCTTTTTTTCCATTCTAGTATTCAAAACCAAGGAATTCGGGGATCTGATCACGCTCCCATAACGCTTCACTCCGAAAAGCGAATTCTGGGATTTCGTAAACCCTTCCGTTTTGAAGCCATGTGGCTCATGCACCCTGACTGCCTAAAATCCATTCAACAAGTCTGGGATCTTCCACTTTTTGGATCACCTTTATTTCGAACAATGTCTCGAGGAAGGATGTTAGCAAAAAGATTGGGATCGTGGAATAGAAAGTCCTTTGGATTGCTTGCAGAAGGTATTGAAGCAACAAAATAAGAGCTTCTCCGGACCCAAACTCATATTTTAAATCTTGATGCGAAGGACATTTTTATTCTTCAATCAAAGCATTTGAATTGGCTTTTGGATTGTGAGGAAATGCATTGAGCTCAAAAATTAGGAGAAAAATGGCTAGAAATGGAAGATAGGAATACAAAATTTTTCCATGCCTCTACGTTGGTGCGAAGAAATAAGAGTACCATTATCAACATCACTAACAATCAAGGAGTTATTGTAGTGGATCCAACAACCATTAAAGTTTGTTTTCAACAATATTTTATGGATCTTTTGCAAGGAACTTCTCAGAATTCAAATCCTCAGAATTTCTGCTCAATTAAAGCTATCTCGTCATCTATTTCACAAGAGCAATTCAATGATTTAAGTAAAAAAAAAAAACCTTTCAAAAATCTGAGGTGTGGTAAGCCATTTCAATCCTCCCTCCTTTTAAGGCTCCTGGTCTGGATGGCTTCCCAACAATTTTCTATCAAAAATCTTAGAGGTTCGTTGGCAATAAGGTTACCCAAACAGTGCTTTCTTTTCTATAGTCGAGACATATGCTCAGAGAATCAAATAATACCTTCATTGCTCTTATTTCAAAAAAGGACAACCTTGTGTCCTTTGGAGACTTTAGGCCGATTAGCTTATGCAATACAATATACAAGATAATTGCATGCCTTTGCTTAATAGGCTTTGGCCAGTAATGGATTCATTCATTTTGCCATACCAAAATGCTTTTATTCCGAGCAGCAAAATCGCGGCCAATATTCTTATTGCACAAGAGTTGACAAACTATATAAGGCTAAAGAAAACTGGGATTGGGGCATTCTGCTCCCTAAAGATGGATATGAGCAAAGCTTATGAACGTATTAGCTGAGAATTTCTTCACGCAGTTCTGATCAGGTTTGGTTTTCCAATGCACTCCATTCATCTAATTATGGAATGTGTCCAGACCGTTTCCTCTTCAGTGCTAATTAATGGGGAAAAAACACAAAGATTTGAGCCGATTCGTGGATTGAGGCAAGGTGATCCGCTATCTCCTTATCTGTTTATATGATGTGCTGAAGTTTTATCGGTAAATCTTTCGAGAGCCTGAGATCTGGGTGGACTATGCGGCAATAAACTAGGTTCCAATTGCCCGGCTGTAAATCACCTTTTCTTTACCGATGACTATATCCTCTTTTTCAAGATTACCCTCCTGGGATGTGAACTCTTTAAATTCTTCTTGGAAATTATTATGAGCAATCAGGGCAGGTAATTAATTTAGACAAATAAGTGGTATTCTTCAGCCCCAATACTTCCAATGAGCTGATGTCTTTTGTTTTTACCACTTTGGGTATACCCAAAGTGGTAAAAACAAAAGAGTTTTCTAGATAACTATTTAGGAACCAGCCTGGATATTGTAACTCATAGGAAAGAGTTTTCTAGAGAACGTATCCTCAAAGTTCAAAATAGATGTGCGAGATGGAAAAGTATTGTTCTCAACAAAGCCGACATGAAAAACACTCATTACATCGATCCTATCATCTCGTCTGACTTATCATATGCAGTATAAGTTTCCAAAGTACGTTTGTACGAAGCTGGATAGCATATCCAATAATTTCTTCTGGGCAGGAGTGAATAAACATAAGGCGATTCATTTTGTGAATTGGTTCACATTGTGTGGACCAAAATCAAAAAGTGGGCTAACATTTAAAAAATTGGATATTTATAATTTTGCTCTCTTAGCCAAAACCAGATGGTTCTTTATTCAAGAACCTCATTCTTTATTAAGCCAAATATTTCAGTCTAAATACTGTGTGCGGAAAAACTTTATGGAAATTAAACCTGCAAGGAACAGCTCTTGGGCGTGGAGGGGTATTCTCCATGGAAGAGATTGTTTGCTACCGGAACTTCGATGGCAAATTGGAACAGGTCAAACAATTCAAGTATGGGAGAATTTCTGGCTGAAAGACACACCACCAGTAGTGTTAAGAGATTTCAGAAAAGCGGACTCATCAATTATTCCGAAGATTTTTGCACTACCATCAGAAGCAACCATGTATCTTTGGGCAAATTCCCGGACAGAATTACTTAGAATCATTCCCCATCTGGATTTTATTCAGTAAAATCAGGTTATCAGCAACTGTATGACATAAAAGTTGGAAAAATGGAAGCACTCAGACAAGAATACAACCCAGGGCAATGCGTACCTTCCAAGACTTGGTGAAGATTGTGGAAATTGCATTTGGCTCATAAGATTTAGGTATTTCTCTGGCAAACTCTGATGCGAAGACTACCAACTATGCATAAGCTTTCGAAGTTCGGCTTCAGTGGATCTATTGATTGTCGATTTTGTAATTCCCAAATGGAGACCTGTGATCATCTATTTCTTAAATGTCCGGGGGTACGAGAGGTGTGGTTTGGTCTAGAGCTAGGAATTCAGTTGCAACAACCCCTACCATCCTCTTTCGAATGGCTTATTGCATTGATCAATAAGGGCAATGCTTCCACTGAGCAAGGATCCAAAATAGTCACAACTATTTTTATTACACTATGACAAATTTGGTTACATGGAAATGAAATATCTTTCATAGGCATCAGTTTTGATCCCATGATCATCATCCGGAAAACACAAGCTCAAGTACAAACTACGTGGAAAGTACTCTCGAGAAATCCAACAAGAAGAATGGTGCTGGAAAGACAAAGACATTTTAAAAAAAGGGAAATGGAAAGCTACTTTTTGAATGCATCATATAACGTCACTTGTGTCCTTATCAACGCTACTTGACATACTTCGTTTACACAGGATCTCATTTTTAATAGCACAGACAGAAATCTGGACTAGGCATCTGCATCTCAAAAGTCATAGGACATCGTTTGGGTTCATGTGCATTTTCATATTATTCTCAAGATCCTTTCACTTCACAGGCGCTGGCAGTGCTAAAACATTACAGTGGGCAAAACAACAAAATTTGAAACATATTATTCTTTATACTAACTCCGAGTGTTTGCTTGCACAGATAAAAGGACTGAAGAAGATTAGTGTTGTCACTGCACCTATCATGTATGATATATGCCTAACTAGCGAATATGTTCACTTCTATTAGATTTTGGTTGGAAGCAAACTGCTGCTGTCTGAAGCTGCTGATCTTGCCACTTTTGCTTGCAAGGCTAGATCGGAAGTTTCTATGACATGGACTCATAGACTAGATGCTTTTAGATCTAATCATGCAAATATGAACAATGGTTAAGCTTCCTTTTTGCTTGTCTGTAAATTATTTGGCTCCTTTTATTTCTGTTAAATGTCTGTAATATATAGTAGATCTGTAAGATATTGTAACTCTTATTTTGTATAGCTGGGACGGCTTGTTTCATATAATATATTTCTCCTTTTAACCAAAGGTTAGTCAACAACAAATTGCTAATTTTGCACGAAAGAAGCTTAAGTCTTACATGTATATATGCATTACTAATGTAATTATTAATTGTACAAGGACATGCAATAGTTCATGTATAAATTAACATACTAAAATAATTTACAACTAAAAAAAAAGAACCTTGATCAATTCGTATTTCTTTGTAATCTAAAGATCTGAAGATTTGGAACATGAAATTTGGAAGAATGAAGATGGAGCAACGGCAAAGGAAAGACAAAGACTATGACGGCCTGTGCTACAAAAACAGAACAAAAAAGAAACCCTAATACATTAACGTGACATTATAGTGGCATTTTTGTAAATATTTTTAAATATGATTCTTTATTAGTTAAAGAATTAAAAAAATTCCTAAGATGTCCGGAGTTGCTGTGGCCCCCCGGTCATGCAGTTGATTCGCCGTTGGGCTGAAGTCAGATGGTGAAGGAAGAAGGCTAGGTAGCACGGACATGGACACCGTGTCCGACATCGACAACGACCAGGACACCAGACACAACAATTTTCAAAAAAGCAGATTTTGGACACCGTTGGATATCGATAATTTTAATATATTTTTATTTAAATAGGTGTATATTAATACAATAAAAATAAACATTAATTGCAGCGGTTGAATTTTGTTCAAAATGGATTAAAAAGAAAGACAATAACATGAAATAATCTCAACAATAACAAGAAAGAAATTCAGTAACAAGAAACCAGCTGATTGTCTCAACATTATTAAGATTATAGTCTTAAACAGGTAACAGGTAAGAAGGAAAAAAGACATGGAACCAAAGGCATAAATGACATGTCTCATATAGCCAGATGAGTCTGTAAATGAGGTCAGAGATGTTAACATATCTTTCTCTGGACTGGTAAGCTTAGATGCGTTTAGTAACAAAAAGAAGAAAAAGAGAAAAAGATGAGAGAGAAAGAAGAAGGGTACCTTTTGATAAATCAATCTGATTAGGGTTTGGCTTAAAAGTTTATTTCTAAAAAAAAAAATACCCTACGTTTGTCAATTATTACCCACTGACCTTGAATTAAGTTTAAAATATTGTATTTTGGCCATACATGTGTGAAACCAATAAAATAACCCTAGAGGGGGTGAATAGGGTTTTTGAAAATTAATGGAGAATTTAAACTAAGCACAATCAAACAAAGTAATAATTCAATGAAGATGCTAACTAACCAATCTCAAACAATTAAAGAGCAATAAGTAAAGAGATTGAGTTAGAGATACTTGACAAGGAGATTTAAATGGTTTGGCTTGAACTACCCTCAAGCCTATATCCACCTCTTCAAGGAAGTCCCTTGCAAGAGCACTAGAATCCACTAGCAACAATCTTCTTCCGGGTCAAGATCAAACCCTTACAACACTTGATGATATCCCCACACCAAGCCCAAGCCTTGAATCCACAAAGCTCACCCAAGACTTGACAACCCAAGCCTTGATCACAATCCTTTTATAAAGATCAATTGTGTACAAAGAAACCCTCTTGAAAGGAAATGAGTACAAATGAAGCTCTAGTACAATAGAGAGATGAGAGAATTGATGACTTGAAGAATGCTCACTCTCAATCAAAGAATTGCTCACAAAGATGCTCTCTTTAATGATGTAAAATCATGAAGATGAAGAGAGAAAAGTTTAATCTATGAGCCTTGATGTTTCTCTAATGAATGAAGGCTTAGAATGTGGTTTCCATTGTGTATGATGAAGCCCCAAACCATTTATATAGGGATCAAATGAAATATAGCCGTTATA
Organism: Escallonia herrerae; assembly: GCA_033070095.1. Classification (NCBI taxonomy): domain Eukaryota; kingdom Viridiplantae; phylum Streptophyta; class Magnoliopsida; order Escalloniales; family Escalloniaceae; genus Escallonia; species Escallonia herrerae. Next base: position 87,051 of record JAVXUP010000514.1, on the reverse strand, counting down.
GATAAAAAAGTGAGCAAAACTGCCATTGCAGTCGACTGTATTCCCAATGCAGTCGACTGTATTCCCTCTAAAATAGCCGTTGGAGTTTTGTCCTCGAAAATAGCCGTTGGAGCTGAATTTTGACCAATGCAATCGACTGCATTGCAATGCAGTCGACAGGATTGAAATACAGTCGACTGTATTCAAATACTGCCTATCGGCTGCCTCACTGAACCCCCTTTCCCTATTTTAGGCATAACTTTCTCTAGAAAAATCGGATTGAGGTGCCGTTTTTTGCGTTGGAAAGCTAATGAAAAGTTTTATCAAGATATAAAAAGATTAGCACCAAAATAGTTTTTGAGAAAATCTGAGTGAGTTCCAAATTTCACTTATTTTCAAGAACCACACTTGTGTGAAAGGTTATGAACTCACATGCAATGCACAAAGTGTCCTAAGGTCTTTTTAGGTCATAATTATCAATCCAAACATCAAACCAAGACTAGTTACATAATAGTAAAGATCAATTATAATCGATAGTAACTTAGCCGATGCATTCTTTGTTGCTCTTCGACATTGGACTTGATGAAGCTTCTATAGCATGTCCACTATAACTTTAAGCTTCTCTGGCTTTGATCCATCTATCCAACTTCTCAAATGTGTCTTCATGAGTGTGCATGTATATACGTACTAAGAATACACTCAAAGCACACATTAAAACATAATCAATGTGTAGTTATCATCAAAACAAGATGTAAGCCTATGTTTTCTAACCCTAGGGCTAACAATGTGGACACTTTTTCAAGAGGTGTCCGACACGGTATTCAGAAATTTAAAAAAAAATAAATAAATAAATTGTGACACCGCTGAGAGGTGTCGGACATGTGTTCGAAAGTGTCGGTGTGAAGTTGTCGAGTACCATACCTCCACCTATATGAGATGTCAGTGCTTCTTAGAAAGAAGGTGACTTTTGAGTTTGGAATTATCGTAGGGTATGAATTATGGAGGGAGCAGTGGTACTTTTAAATTATTATTATTATTATTATAGATTACAGAGATATAAGCAAAAAAGAAATATATTAGTCCATACAAAACGTGGTCATAACCAAAGAGGTACATCTGGTAGCATATCCTAAAGTCGGGATTAACAGTGATTACCCTAACCTCAAGGGTCTTATTGGATAATTTTCTCTGTTGTTTATAACTGACACTTAAATTCACCCTATCTCAGCCTCGGATATTTCCACTCACACACAGTCCTTTTTCTCTCTCTCTCTCTCTCTCTCTCATCGCGTCAATGGCGACTCAACCCCCTCTCCTCGTCCTCCTCACAACCCTCCTCGCCCTCCTCGCCACCTCCGCCACCGCGAGACCCGGCCCCTGCAATACTTTCCTCTTTATCTCCTCCACCTCCTCTTTTTCCCTCGATCAAAACCCTAACACTGGACCCCGATCGCTCACCTTCTTCTTCACCGAAATCAGGTCCTACAACGCCAACCCCAGACCGTCCCTCCGATCCCACAACCCGATCTTCCTCAGCCGACCCCACGCCCTCGTCCACAAGCCCCACCGACCCGGCTTCGAATTCGACGCCTCCGTCGGCAGTTCAGTCCGCGATCGGACCATGGATATCATGAGCGTGGTCGGGGCGCTCCTTTTCGGCGTCGGCTGCGGCGCGCTAACCGCCGCCACGATGTACCTAGTCTGGTCGCTGTTTTCGCCGAGGCGGTTTGAGTACGAGGACGACTTCGATAGCGAGTCTGATGCCGACGATGAAGATGACACCAGCCCTAAGAAGATGGGATATGTGGCGATCCCGGCGGCTGTCACCACCGCGGTGCCGACTCAGGCGAAAGAAGTGGCTTGATTGAGGAGGAAGTGATTCGGGTTCGTTATTTATGTGCTTGTGATAAAAGGACTGATGCTTTGTTCGTATTTGTCTATCTATACATATATCTGGTGCTACATGTTATAATCCAATACATTGTCTTAGTTTTATGTTCCTATGCTCGTTTTCATGATTTGGGGAATATGATGGAGTCAATTTGTGGTTCTTTGTAAATGATGGTGGCAGCGTGTGTTGATTGGTTTCTTTGATGCTTAGTGTGGCGTTTGAAACTATGGTTGATCTTTCTTATCACCTGTGATGGCCTTGATCATCAGAAATTGAAGACTGTCATAGTTTAGGTTGAAGGCTAGTACATTGAGTGTATATCATTTGATTATATGGGAACTTTGCAAGTTGTCGATCAGGATTCACCAGTGATTGTACTTGGATTTTTTGGGAACATATGGGAATCGCTTTTGTCTAATGTTGGAGAAGTTAGGAACGTTAATTATGGTCAGGAACACCTCTCTAAAGGTTTCTCATTAAGATCTGGTGCTTTTTTGAGGTTTTCATACTATATGTGCCAGTATCATGTCCTAGGTCTTCTGTTTGCGCATTTGTCTAATCATTGATGCACCCTTCTCTCCATGGATTTTCACCTCACTTTTGGCCAGTGTACTCCGTTTCTGGTTTTAAGCAGCCTTCTATAATACGTTTTACTTCAGTTTTCATATTTTCTTCCAGTGTTTTCTTCCTGTTTTGAAAATTATTGTACAGACATTTTTTTTTTCTGTGTTTTCCTTCCACAATCGTGGAAGGAACATGCTTTTAGATATTTAGTGCTTATTTCCTCTGAATTTGAAGAAAATTTCTTGTTGGAACCAGGATGTGTTGTCCTTGGTCATGAGATTTGAAATATATGAACAAGCTCTGTTACTAGAGAAGCTTGCACTTATGTAAATTCACTTCTTTTGCATGTAGCCTCCACTTCCGGTTCTTGCTTTTTCTTGTCTATTTTCCGTTGATACCTGACTGAAGTTGGGTGATACTCTAGCTTTGAGCTGACCATTTCATCAGGGAAGAGAGCGGGAAAACTTTAGGTTAAGCTTTTCAATCCCTCCCTCCCTCCCCCACCCTCCCTTCCTCTCTCTTTTTCTTGCTCAGATTACAACAGTGAGCTTATCACGCAGAATAGATAGGAGAAAGACGAGTGGATGGGAGCTGGGATTCCATGTTCCATTTACAGAACACTGCAGGACTCCAATTTTCAGTTGATACCATTCTCGTGATCTTTTATAATTTGAATGACTCCCTGATCTAATTAGATGTTAAAAATATATTAGTACATAATAGGGGAAGGCAGCCATTCACTCATAAAAAAAGGACAACACCCCCAATTAAAGAAAAAAAGAAGTCCATGATCAATGCAACATAACCTTGAAGCTGGGTAGCGTATGAGATATCGTAGTGGCTGGTGAGAGCTATTCAGGGTGCCGTGAACAGCATATCGGGGGATATTGCTGTCTGTGCTCGCCTGTTTTGTTCTTGAAGTATATTCTGTTTAGAGGTTATTGAGCATGCATACTGTACCAAGTTTACCATAGATAGAAGGTTAATCCTGTATGTAATAATAATGGATGTCTTGGTCTTGAAGATGGGTTCTTGGCCCATTCTTGCAGTTGACCTTGACCTTGGGTATGATTATTATTATGAGTAAAAACGTGCAGCAAATTGAAGAAAATTAATTGGCGACACTTGTGAAAGCCTTGGTGTACTTTAAACTCAAGCATAGACGAATTTGATAGAACTAATGTTTGCATTAAGAGGATTTGTAGGCCTATCGGAGGACTCTGGCTGTTATTATGGGATGGTGGATCAAGAACGACACCATTCTGTATTCTTATGCCTCTGGCAAGTCTAGTGCTGAATTGCTGTTTTACCGGATTGTAGTTATCATACATAATGTAATGACTTTCTGTGGATATATATTTGTTCCATTTGGAACATGGACCGAGTCTCTAAAATGCTCAAAATCAAAACCGAACTTCAAAGGTTATTAACCTACGGAAAAACTTGTTACCACATTTATCCATAATATCAAATGCTATTAGCTGCTCAAAAGCTGAACTGAAGGGAAAAACAATAGACGAAGTGTTGATTGACGAAAATCAAAAGGCTACAGTCAAGTCGTAGGCCTTGACCGACGTCTATAGGTAGACAATTTAGAAGATTCTGGAATTCCAATAATTCAACACAATTCTGCTTAGTTTTGATTTTAACATGATCAGTAAGTGCATTACGCCGTAACTGTGTTGCAACCTGAAATCTCTTACACAATGAGACAGCAATAACACCAAATGTATAATTCACTTTCTGCAAATTTACGCTTGTTTCTCTGAGCTATTGGTTATAGAAAATCTTCCACACTTGAATTTTATTTATCACCATCATCATTAGATCATCTGAAGATCTCGTCCATAAGCTTTTAAGACCTATACTCAAAAGGCAAATTACAAAACCACGGTGCTCCACCCCCATTGAAGCTCCACGCTGTCATTTGTTAGCTTATGGTGCCATCCTGTTGAGATATCATCATTTCTTGGTTGAGAAGGGTCAAATTTATAAGTGTGACAAATTCTCAAGAAAGTTCTATAGACCACGGGAACCATGACACAAGGGGAGTTCTCTTCATGAATACATAGAGGATGCGTGCTGAGAAACTTGCAGCCTGAATCTGTAAGGTGTTTCTGGAAACGACAGTATGCTTATGTGCTTTCTGCTGGCTAGAGCAATTCATCTTCAATTGATGTAGCTCTTGCAAGTCCGGTGCTTGCTACTAATTCAGAGTGCTTCTTGTTGTGATGGCAGAAATATTATTCCTAGGTGCCAAGGTAGGATCTCTGGTAGAATGAATGAATTAGTGCATGCAAGGGTAGTTAAAAGCATACCAGACAACCGATGTTGCTGTTTACATTTACATCAGCAAACAGCAACATAAAATGCCTCTGTTTCCTTCGGAATTGTTTTGGTTGGGCAGGAGAATAAAGAATGCTTCGTAACAGTTTTTCCCCCACAATGTTGAAGGAACTCTGCTTCATACTGGGGTTTTGTATAAGACGACCTTTTGCGAGGCAATTTACATCAATGTAATGAAAGTGAAGCGCCCACACCCCATCAAAAGAACATCCCAATGTTTAGAACACCGGCCTCAGCTTTTCTGGCGTACTTTGCGTCTAAATCAAAACCCTGGAGCCAAACCAGTAAGAGGATTATCATCCGAAGATGAAACAAGGAGGTCATAATGTCAAAGGCGACGAATTTTGATAACCGAACTTAAAAGAGTAGATCAGAAGGAAGCACCTTTTTTTTTTGTTGGCAATTTTTACTATTGTTGTGTGATAAGCATAGGAAGAACATTATATGACTGGTAAACTTTGATTACTCTAAAGGTTTCCAACAGCATTTAACTCCCATCCCTCCACCCTCCAAAAAAAGGAAGATTAGGGAAAAGATCAGAAAACCTGTCGATAAGCAAGTCGTATGCCTCAGAAGTCCAAAATCCCACAAAGCCTTTTATTGCTTGATATTCTCTTAGGATTTTCAGAAAGCCTTTCATTGCATGATATTCGTTCAACATTTCTTCAGTAATATACAAAGTCACGTAAAGAATGCAGTGGCTCTAATCTAATCAATTAGATAACTTTACACATTAAATCAATTCGTATAAAAATGATACTGAAGATGTGATAACATCGTACCCCCGCACAACATCGGATTAAAGTGAGGATTTAAGCCAAGTAGGCCCACCAACTGCATCAGAACGTGTTCTCTGAATGACTGATTCTGGCAATCATTATTTCCAATATGCACCCTAAAGTCAATATCGTTGTCATGGTCCTCAAAGTGAAGAGACCTCAAGTGCTTAACAATAACTATCGAGAACGACTCCATCGGCTCCATGTGTAAATGAGAACTATCTCCAGCAACAAATTCACAAGCCACACCCATCCACTTCTATCAAGCTACACCCTGGCACCTTATTCACTTTCTTCTGTTCCATTCCGTTCCTTACCTTTTCCACACCATCCCATTTATCAGCTGAAGCATAAATGTTCGACAGAAGAACATGAACTCCACTATGATCAAGACGCCGCTTAACCAAGCTCTTGACCATCTCTTCACCTAAGTTGACATTGCCATGAACTCTACAAGCATTGAGTAGTGCACCTAGTACATAAGAATCAGGCTCCATTGGCATCTCCATCACCACCTTCTTTGCCTGTTCTAGCATTCCTGCCCTACCTAAGAGATCTACCAAGCAGCCATAGTGTTCAACCCCGGGCTCAATCCCATAAACACCGGTCATGCTTTCAAAAACTCTTAATCCTTCTTCCACCAATCCCACACGACCACATGCACTCAGAACACATATAAAGGTGACTTCATTTGGTTCAATGCCTTCATTCGCCATCCTCGTGAGCAATTCAACTGCTTTTGTGCTCTGACCATGATTTGCCAGACCCGAAATCAATGAAGTAAACGCAAGTACATCTCTGTATGGCATCTCCTCAAACACACGATATGCCATTTCTATACATCCACACTTAGCGTACATATCAACAAGCGCTGTGCCCAACACCCTATCCAACTCCATCTTACTTCTATCAACATACGCATGAATCCATCTGCCCTGATCTAGTGCACCAAGAAAACCACAAGAAGTGAGCGCTCCAACAACCCCAGCATGATTGGGGCGCAACCCAGAAACCTGCATATCATTAAAAAGCTCCAGAGCCTCATTAAACAGCCCCACTTGCACATATCCACTAATCATTGCACTCCAAGAAACGACATTCTTCTCCGGCATTTCATCAAACAGCTGTCTAGCCACCCCGACCTGCCCAGACTTGCAGTACCCATTGATCACCGCAGTCCAAGAAACCACATCCCTGTTTGGACTCAAATCAAACAATTTCCTAGCGGAGTCAATGCAGTGACAAGTAGCATACAAATGAATCAACCCATTTTGCACGAAATCATAACCTTCCCAACCCAATCTAACTACCTGGGCATGGCATATAAAACCCAACAAAACATCAGATAACTCGGCACAAGCCCTTAAGACAAAAGAAAAAGTGTAATTATTGGGTGACACTCCACTATCTACCATTCGTTTGTAGAGTGATATAGCTTTAATGGGTACGTTTCTTTCTGCAAATGACCTGATCATGGTGTTCCACACGTAGGTGGACCGGTGAGGCAAAAGGTCGAACAGATGTTGGGCATGCCAAAGGTCGGCGTGGTGGGAAGTTGTTAACAGAACGATGAGCTTGCCAGCTGCGTAAGGGTCGGAAAGGGAGCCTGAAATGATGAGGTGGGATTGTAGTTGCTTGATTTGGGGCATTGTGAGGCATAGCTGGTTTAGGATGGAGAGGGTTCTGTAACTTGACTTGAAGTATTTGGAGGTAAAACCAGACACCATAAGACAACTATTCAAAATGAAGACGGTGTTAGTCTTTCAGTGGGCTGCAACGTTAATGCACCGCATTTCTTGATTGCCTACCTATTGGTAGCTCATCAAACTTAGCTATCAATGTTCTCATGAGCTTCACAGATCAGTAGGTGTGGTGACCAATGCTCTCGACTATCTGAGACTGTTGTATGTATAGTAAAATAATTCTTTATTTTTTTTAGTCCCTCTCACTATGATATCAGTATTTCTCGTTCAACGATTCTAAATGATCAGATTATGCAATATTTATTACACAAATACATGTTTATATGTTATTTTTTTTTCTTGGTATGCATTGCATAATGAGGGTACGGGATAAGCCTTTCCTTAACAACCAAAATATTCTTACAGGGAACTTTATCTAGGATCTCTTGCTAAGATTGTATTCATTGAACTAGCTGAACATCGCCTTAAACATTGATAATCAGGTGTATATCACACCCCTCCACTTGACGTCTTTATCAGACTTTACATGCTTTCCTTTAACGTTTGAGAAATGAACTCCAGAGAAGCTAATGATTTGTGATGTTTTCTCGACAAAGGGAGCTACAACTACTAATACAGAAGAAAACAAAAAAACATAAGTAGTAGTACAAGAGGATAGCTTAAAATTTTCCTTTGTCTTTTGTCATGCCCCCCCCCCCCCCCCACCCCCCCAATGGTTAAAATTCAACATTGTGTCGCTAATGCATATTTGTGGGTGCAAAATTGCCCCATGGCCTATGGCGGCCCAAAAGACCACCTTAGTCAGTCTCTTTATAAGCACTGCAATGGTACTACAAGCAGTGAGATGACATCGGGAGGTTGTAGAGACAAGACGGCATACCTCACAAGACCCCAGCTAATGTCATTTTGTGAGCAATGCAAAGTTCTTGGCCAAATATTCAAATGTATGAGGTTATGCGACTAGTCCAATCAAATCTGAGATACCATGCATCACTTAGAAAAGGTCCTTTTGACCACAAAATCTATCAAATACTATCTCAGACCATGCACGTTTGAAAAGGGAAGAATGCAACTCACCTTGACAGTGATTTTTGTTTAACTGCGAATAGCAGCTTGTTCCTTGATTTATGGGATGATATTACCATTTGTTTAGAGCAGCGCACCAAAGAATTACTCGATAAACTTTTATATGCCGCTATTCCAAATTTTTATCCCAGAAAGGGATTTTGGAAAGATCTCAAGCTTTTGTTTGAAGCTTTTCAAAATTAAGTTTCGTAATTTGCATGCATCACTTGTATATCACGACTCTAGAATCTAGTAATCCGTTGTTTTTTAACTTAAGGAGAAAACTTAATGTTTACTTTCGACAATCAACTGGTATCTAATTATTTCAGCGCCGCTTTGATCTACCAAGTGTGTCGTACCCATGGTCTACGGATCACTTTTGAGACCGAGTTCCATTATAGTTGGAAAATGAAGTCATCTAAGTGGTGCTTACTCGATGTAGATCAAATCATTGAACAAGATTCGGCACTTGAATAGAAAATTATGGAAAGAGAAATGGAAATGCCAAAAGAAGCAGTCTTTCTTAATGAATTTCAGCTCAAAGAATAAGTTTGACAAATAAGTCCAGTGGTCCCCAATATATTAGGCATGGACCACCACACGTTCCACATTGTTGTTTGTTATTAAATTTAGGTGGAGCGGGGCTGATTTTAATTATATCCGGAAAAAGGTACAGTCCCGGTATGGAGCAAAAAGGTTCCCAATTTTACTAAAGGAAAACGAAAATCTCAATCAGAGAGAGAGAGAGAGAGAGAGAGAGAGAGAGAGAGAGAGAGAGAGTTATCAGACTATCAAGTAATTCTTAGAAACCATTTTTTTTTTTGAGGATGATAAGGGGTGTTCTTAGATCAATTACCCGAGTTCTGTTTTTAATAATTCTTAAGGACGCACTCTCCAAATTAACCTGGTGCATTTAGAGGAAGATTTTCTTTCGGCGCTGGTTTCAAGGTTTGGACACAAAATGTCAAGGAGAGATTTTTTTTTGGTCCCAAGTTTTGAATACAGAAACTTAAGAAAGGGAATAACCTTCATTGAACCGAACTAGCCCTTTGAAGTTAGAGCAAGCATTTTTTGCAACAAATAAAAAATATGTAACAGAAGGCGTAATGAACGTGCAATACAATGAGATGAGGTACAGACTGGTCCGAAGATATTTCTTGTCGTTTAGTCATATGTAATATATGTAACAAAAGATATAATGAACATGCAGTACAGTGAGATGGGACGCAAGCTAATCTGACGATACTTCTTGTTGTTTAAACAAAAAGAAAGGAACCATACAAAACAAATACATGAAAGGGACACTTCTAATTCTCCTTGATCTATTTAGATTGTCAAATCGCATTTGATTAACACATATATAATTATTAAGAGACAAAATAGCTGTTTACTAACATACAATTTTTTAAAAGCGATCCTTTTATATGCCTCAAAACTTGCAAAATATCTAAGTATATTATACATATATATTTATCATAATCGTTGTAACAAATTTTTTTCTAAGATGATTAAAAAACACTTTAAAACTTATCTCTAATATGTTTTAAGGATGCATGAAATTCAAACAACGATCGATTAATATAATTTAAAAAAATGACTTGGTGGGAATTTCCGACCAAAGAATTACTCCACGCCATCATCGTCTTTCTCTCTCTCCCTTCGCCATAAACACGCGCTCTCTCTCTCTCCTGCAAATCCCCCTTTTTTTATATTCATGGTCCGTACTCTGACAACGACCACTGAAGGATGGTGGCACATGCCTGCTGTCACATCAACCCCCCAATGGACGGCCACGATCCGCAGGTACGGTTCCCCCTACGGCCCCGATCCCATCTCCCCAAATCCCCCCTCTCCTCTCAGAGAGAAAGAGAAAAGAAAGCAGGGAAGAAAGATACACACAGTCACACAGAGTCTCTCATAGTCATAGCCCCTTTCACTCTCTCTCTCTCCACTGTTATCAGGTCGACCTTGGTCGGGTGCCCTATAAATCATAAACAGACCCGATTGGCCGCTAAAAAGATTTGAGCCAGCCAAACAGTTGGAAGGAAAAGGAAAAATAAAGAACAGTTCTTTCATGGCGGCCTTGCAAAACGAGTGGCTGCCCGGGCTCAGCTGAAGTCTGCTTAGGGTTTTGGCTCTGCACCCTCCCGCCCGAATTAAGCTGAGATGAGCTGATTATAGTTGGGGGGTTGATGTAATGTGATGCTAATTTTCAGCTGGTTTTTAGATGGGTGAAGTGGGAATTAGGGATTGGAGGAGTTTGCTGGCGGCAAAGATGGTGAGGTGGAGTTGTGGCTTGGGGGTTTTGATTAGCTCTATAATACCCTGCTAGTGAGGGTTCTTGTTTTTTTTTTTTTTTTTTGGGATTTGATAGCTATATATATATACATATATAAAGGTGGATATAATCTATGAAGCTTTCAACATCAGGGCTGGGTCAGCAGGCTCATGAAGGTATCTATCTCCACTCTCAACTTTATTGTTTAATCTCTCTTTGCTTTGAACTTTTTGTGTGTATAAATGTCTCTGTCATTGAGGGTTTTAGTTTTTGCCTTTCCATCTCTTCGACACTTTTTTTTTTAAAATATGTTAGAGGGGAATTATGTAAGAATTGATCCAATTGACAATTGATTAATTGGTTGACACTCAGGGATTAGTGGTTGTATTTTATGACAGGGGAGAAGAAATGCTTGAATTCGGAGCTATGGCATGCGTGTGCCGGTCCTCTCGTGTCCCTACCGACTCTTGGCAGCCGTGTGGTTTACTTCCCTCAGGGTCATAGTGAGCAGGTTGATTTGTGCAAAAAGCATTCTTTATCTTCACCAGAATTATATCGACAACAACATAATCTAGTTTAGGTATGGATTATGTTGCATAGTCTGCAAGAAATTATTACTTATCAGTTCAATTGCAACTGAAAGCCAGGTTGCTGCCACTACTAATAAAGAAATCGATGCTCACATTCCAAATTACCCGAGCTTGCCAGCCCAGTTGATCTGCCAGCTCCACAATGTTACAATGCATGTGGGTTTTATGTTCTTTACTTCTCAGTCTTTTTCTTGTCATTCTGCACACTGACAAATGCTAATTTTGTGTTGTTCTTAGAAAGCTGAAATTGTCTTTTTGCATAATTCTCAGGCTGATGTTGAAACAGACGAAGTGTATGCTCAAATGACATTGCAGCCGTTGACACCGGTAGTAATCACATTCGTAACGTTGTGCTCATAGTATCTCATGAGTTTCACAGAAGTTTAATCTGTTGTACTCTGTACCCAGCAAGAGCAAAAGGATACGTATCTTCCGGTTGAGCTGGGGATTCCGAGCAGGCAACCAACCAATTATTTCTGCAAGACTCTAACAGCAAGTGATACTAGTACACATGGAGGGTTCTCTGTTCCTCGTCGTGCTGCAGAGAAAGTTTTTCCTCCATTGGTAAGAACCGTTTTCTTGTGCTGCTTCTATGCACTGGTCTGCTAGTAGTTTTTCTAATTGTTACTTGGTTCCCTCAGGATTTTTCGCAACAGCCACCTGCACAGGAACTTATTGCTAGGGATCTCCATGATGTTGAGTGGAAGTTTAGGCATATTTTCCGGGGTAAGTATAGTGGCCATTGTTCATCTTATGAAATACAGGGTGGATGGACTTTTGCAACATCCCTGTGGAATAGCTTTTGGAGCAAATAAATTGGTGGGGGCGAGCTTTAGACTTTACAGTGATAAACCTAGAAAATTGTTTCTGAGGTTTGGTATTGCATGGCAAATATATGGTAATTCTAGGATGGAACTGACTAACGATATCTAATATGTATTTCGAAACTCTTTCTCAATGTCAAAGCTGAAAATTTTATGAAATCAGCCGCGCATGAGAGAAGTTACACAACGCATATTTTAACAATTTCCTTGGCTTCCTTTTAAATTTTTTGTTACTTAGAGGAGGATGAGATCTCCCCACTAAGTCATTTGTTCCTTGTTATTTTTTTTGGGGTCGGGGTTTTTTTTTTTTTGGGGGGGGGGGGGGGGGGGTTGTAACCTTTGTAACCCCTCCACCAAAATATTACGTTTTGAATATGATTATGCCATTAGGGTTTCATTTTCCTTGTACACATGATAGGAATACCTACGTGGTACTTGCCTTTGCCAGACTGCATTTTTTTTGTACCTGCAAAATGTTGTAATGTAATCTTTTGTTGTGGGCAAGCTTGATCAGAAAATCAATGAAGCATCACTTATTTGCAGACAATTGAATTGGACTAATGAAATTGAGGAATTTCATTTATCTAGGACTTCAGTGTTCATACATATTGCTCTCAAGAGACAGGAATCTCTCATTGCATGGTTGAGAAGATGCCTGTAAACACTGTATTAATAAAAAGAGAATACCTGGGTTTTTACAAGAGAAGTTCTAAAGAATCGGCTCTAAATTGTGATGTATGACCATTGGCACCTTGTGCCAGACTGCTGGTTGAGAGAATATGGAGGGTGAAGGATGATCGACGATGTAAGTGGTCTGGATTCTACCTGCTATAAGATAATTGGATTGGGACAACTAATTATGTTGTAACTTATCATTAGCATTATGTGAAAGTGGGATTTGATACCTGAATATTGTTTTGACAACATTGTTATCGAAAACATAAAAAACCTATTGGCATATTAATCTCTCTTGCAAAGTTAACATTGCTTAAGAGGACCCAAGATGAGGGTAATCTGTGCTTTGAAGTCGTTTGTCAAAATTACGATTCCTCTGTAACAACTCTTTGGAAGAAGAAACCATAGTCGCAATAATGGGTGAGGTGATGAGGTAACCTCGCATGCTTTCTGACGGTCATTGGCTCTACAATCTGATTGACTTCTGCATGAAGGGTACATACGGATTTCGAATAGATCTCTTGCTATTATAAACGGTGTTAGAAAGCTGATGCTACTTTACTCAGGAAAAGAGTCGAATTATAAGGATAATCCTGGGTGAGTTTAGAGTTCAGATTCTCATAGTCCTTTTAATAAATATGGTCATGAACCGAGCGCGTCTTCTTGTACATTATAATGATTCTATGAGCATATATGTTTGTTATTTTGCATACATGGAGGATTTACCTATGAAAGCAGTTTCGAAGTAGAACAAATATCTTGGAGCCCAGACAAGCGAATCAAGTGGTTATTTTTAAAGAGAGTTACTAGTTAATATGGGGAACTTAGTCATGTTATTACCACTTGGGAGAACTACATTTGCTTATAGAGAAAAAAAAAGTCTATGTCTACTAGGACTACACCTAATATTAGAATACAAGAAACATCCCATAATCCAAGATTGAGCCACATAATTGACGAAGTACAAATCCAAAAATCAGTAGTCCAAAGAGACTGCTCAATGCAATGAGTTACGAAGGGTTTTTTTCCCTACTCCAAAAAGTCTTCTGGCAATGGTGTTCACTTTAGGGTCCAAACCGTTCAATATCCAAGCAATTAATTCCTCATAAAGTGAGGTAATGCTCTACATCATTGAGGTGAATCCTTGATGCCACATCAGAATGGACTTTACTGTTGTCATGTCCAAAGGATAGTTTTCGGTAAAATGAAAATGGTTTTCTGCACACTCTCTATATAATATTTTGATTTGGTAACTTATGCTTACACGTTGTACTTTTCCATCACCATGCAGGACAGCCCAAACGACATCTTCTTACTACTGGCTGGAGTGTGTTTGTCAGTGCCAAGAGACTTGTTGCTGGGGATTCTGTTCTTTTTATCTGGTATTAGTTATCTTGTGATTTTATCACGTGCTAATCTTGTCATTAGTTGCAGTGTAAACACCCTATCTAAGCTTGCTTTTATACTTGAGGCCCTCTAATTAATTATCTTATTAGGAATGAGAAAAACCAGCTCCTTCTGGGAATACGCCGCGCCACTCGACCGCAAACAGTGATGCCATCATCCGTTCTATCAAGTGATAGCATGCACATTGGACTGCTTGCGGCTGCTGCTCATGCTGCTGCTACCAATAGCTGTTTCACAATTTTTTATAACCCAAGGTGGGAATTTGATTTGCAAATGGGTAAGGACGTTTATGTCACATCTTCTGTCATTTCTGATAATATGTTTTATACATCCAGGGCTAGCCCATCTGAGTTTGTTATACCCCTTTCAAAGTATGTCAAAGCTGTATTTCACACACGTGTCTCTGTTGGGATGCGTTTTCGGATGCTCTTTGAAACAGAAGAATCAAGTGTCCGAAGGTATGGTAGTAGCTGAACTAGAGAAATATTCTTTTCTTCAGTTGGTCTTTGCACTGAACATTGAAACAAGCAATTGCTGCAGCAATCTAATTTTGTTACACTTTGTTCATTATTTAGCAATTAAAATTTTGAATTGAGGAATTATATTTTCTGTGCACGTGCAGTACTTTCTGCATGTCACACTACTGAATTACAGGTGCCTTGTGTACAAGCACCACCTTTTGGTGCAAGGTTGCCCTTTTACTGGCTCGATATGTAGTCACAAGTACTTGTCTTGCATTTGGAGCCTAGACTGATATTTGCTATTGTGGGAAAAAACTGTTAATGGTAATAAGTCATCCAATGCATTGGTAAACCGTAGTTTGGAAAATTTTCTTACGCTTGCAGGCCCTCAAAGTTGAGCACAAGTACATCCAATGTACCATTTAATGGTGATTCTTATTGAATCTGCCCACTTATGACATGCTTCTTTTTCGGGGTTTTTAGTTTCTTAATGTGGATGCTTGCATTATACAGATACATGGGTACGATCACTGGAATTGGTGACTTAGATCCCGTTCGCTGGCCAAATTCTCACTGGCGATCAGTCAAGGTAAACAAGCTGAATGTGCGCATGCTGCTATGACATCTTCTTGTGAGCTTTTGTTCCCTCAATGTTTTAGATATATATGTAAGTAATTATTAGAGTTCTTTTTATTGTTGAGCTCAAGGAGGTATGTTTTTTGCATTGGTTTCTGTTTGTTGCATGCTCATAATTCTTGTAAAAGACTCCTTTGAAAACTATAAATGTACTTATTAACATACGGACCTTTGTCTGAATAGTTTGTTAAGAAATGGACACTTACCATCTTCATTAAAATTATTATGAGCACAGAAGAGGGCAAACCATTTACATAAAAAGTATACCCCAACTGAACACTGTCACCCCACAAAAAAGAAACGATAGCCATCTACCAGCCAATTTTGCTAGCCAGCTGCTTCCCTCGAGGTTTTCCAAAACTCCCTACCACACAAAAATCGACACGTGACTTGATTTCCCTGATGCACCCGCATCAAGAGAACTTTGTCCGTGTACCAGTCTTTGAAAAAGACTATATGCTTTCTCCCCTCGAAAGACATCCCCAAAAATTTGCCAAAGTTGCTCCTCCATATCTAGGACTCACGCCTCGGCCTCTACCAACTTAAAATAGAAATCCTGATACTCCTTCAGCAGTCAATATATTTGCCCATTGATAGCTTGAAATCCAGTATTAAGGGTTTTTAGCAAACTACCATAATCTTATGGCAATGAAATTCGAGATCAGCCTCTTCTCAAGGCAATTTAGTTTATTGTTAGGTACTGTTCTGTCAATTGTTTTTTGAAGTAGTTATCACCTCACTTGAATTCTCCGTGATGTAGGTTGGCATTCTTGTCCATTGATGATTTCTTGCAATCAAAACTTCGTCTATTTTAGGTGATAATGTAGGTGTGGCATGTTGTACTCTGTCTAATTTAGAGGACCTGGGACTACTGTGTTGTACATTGTACGCTTGCTAATCAAGTTTGCATGACCTTCCAGAAAGTACTGCCACTATATCTTCATGATAATTTTTGGTTCTAGCTTCTGCTCAAGTAGAAACCAAATCCATCAAAATTGAATTTCTGAATGATTACTGTGCTACCATTACCTTTATTCTGCTCGAATTGCCCATGATGCCATACATCTATTGACTTTGCATTGCAGCTTGTAACCAGTAAATAGGGTAGAAAGGTCACACCATTTGACGATTACCTTGTGACTATATGTATAGCCTTCTCCATCCAGCCAACCTCCGTAAATCTTTCAATGACCTTATTCTAGATGGCTTTGATTACAAAGAGGTGTTTGAAGGTAGACCCAAGTAAGACGTCCCAGCTAGAAGGAAAAAAAACATTAAAATAATAACAATTCAAAACATAAACAATTCCAAGAAAGTGACTTAAATCTGACGATAGGGTTGCATGGTTCTTGGGACCGGAGTCAAGTTTGAGACACATTACACGTCTTCTCTGCCAAAAAGTCAAGGCATTATCTGCATCAGATATCGCCATAATTGGTAGACTCTAGCACAAATCCTTGTACCATGCCTAACTCCAGTAACTTGGAAAAGTGACGACCTATAGCTTGCTTTCAAATAATTAAGAGAAAAAGGGGACAAAGAGCGATCACACAGTTAAATTGAACCAGAGAAGCGCTGGTAACCAATATAGAAAATCCACTCAAGAGATACAAGTCAAGAGTCCATTTCCTCCATTTTTCTTTAGACCCATGCTTTCAATTAACGTAGTCAAACTTTTTCAATGTCTATTGGCATGCCAGCTCCAATAACTGGTGCCTAATAGGGTATCAAATTTGTCCATGGCCTTCCCGTTCTCATTCAATATGTGAATGGTACTTACCTTATCTGATGTTAAAGGAACAAGACTATTGTTGAGCCATAAAAAGATAGCTTTACTTTTGCCATAACATAAGACGTAAAGCATTTATGCTTCTCTCATAAAATAATCGAAAGTCTCAAGCGACACGTTCATTTGCCTCAAGGACATCCCACAATGCAAGCTGAGAGCTTGAAATAATCTTATGGAGTACATATTGCATGCAAAAGGCTGAGACTCAAGCAAAATCTTATAACTGTTTCCATCTAAGTTGTCCGCACTTAAAAAACATTTTGAGGCAGTTCCAGACATTGTTTTTGTGCCATAAAGTCTTCCACTTAAACTTGGGAAAGTATCTGACCCATCAGCTATTCCCTTTTGATTGGTTTCTAGATCTCTTAATATATTCTAATACTGCATGGACAATTTACGTTTTTGGGATCTACTGTTTAGTTGTCTTCTTCATGATGCTGAACTTGTTTCCAATATATATGGTTCAGAATTACTCGAGTTGGTGGTTGGAGCTCCTTTCATTACCTTCACGGTTATGACCTATTCATCATTTTCGTCATGTTCAATCTCCTCTGTCATGCAGGTTGGGTGGGATGAGTCAACTGCAGGTGAAAGGCAGCCACGGGTGTCGTTGTGGGAAATTGAGCCTTTGACAACTTTTCCCATGTATCCGTCGCTCTTCCCTCTCAGGCTGAAAAGACCTTGGTATCCTGGAGCCTCATCTTTTCAAGGTATTTGCACCACTTAGAGTACCGTCTTCCTTGTTTCATTTAGGCATGTCATCCATCCAAGTGCACTAATCTAAAAAATGATATATTCAAAGAAGGAAATAATAAAAACTAGAATGCATCCTAGCATGTTGGGCTTATCTTTTCAAACTTCATTTTTGTACCTTCCCACAATCCCTCCCTCCATTCTAACAAACAGGTTGATGCTGTGAGTGATTAGCAGTAGAAAAGTTGAGTTGAGCACTGGGGGAGGGACTCTGGTCAATCTGTTCTCAGGCCTCTTCAAAGTCAAATACGGAAACCTTTTTTTAATACTTCTTATACAAACTAAACTTCAAAATTTTTTGTCCAACTTTGGCCAAGAAACCAACATGAGCTTGAAGTTGAGTGGCCTGACATGACAAATTATGTTACACCCCGTTTGGAGTTTCTTATGCAGTCTGTCACTATTACCTACCAAAAAGCTAATTTGTATTGTTTTGAGATCTGCAAGCCCTATGATTTGACTACTGCAAGCTGGGTTGGAACCAATTCTTTTTCTTGGGCAGATAAAACCCAAATACTAACATCTATTAGAACTTAATTTTTGACATTTACACATAAATACACACACATATGAATCTATAGATATATATATATACATATATGTATGGGTCGTGATCCATTGCTCGCGCGGGCAATGGATCAGCTGTTGCCCGCGCGATTTGGGTGGCCAGATCTCGCGCGTGGACGGCCTGTTTTACTCCGTCCGCTACATAATGTAGCGGACGGCGAAATCTGACCCGCCCACAGGGCCGCGTGGACGGCCAGATCGCGCGGGCAACAGCTGATCCATTGCCCGTGCCAGCAATGGATCAGCTCCGCTCCCTGTATGTATATGTGCATATATATGTATGTGTATACATATATGCGCGTGCGCGTGTATTTGTGTGTCTGTGTGAATTGTATTTTGATTAAAAAAGAAAGAAAGGGATATATCTTAAACGTAAATATGAATATTGTCTGTCAATTCCCTGTGACAAGGTAAGCATACAAATATTAGTTCCTGTTTAATAACTCGTGTACTGTTAGTAAATAAGAAGACGATATATACACCTTGATTTGAAGATATTAATAGCTGTCGTTGCGATATTTCACAAGGAAAATATAAGAAGCCATGTTTGCATCAAACCTTACAGGCTTTCATGTGGTAAATTTACCCTAGCATTATAAACCTGTTAGAATTTGGTATTACCCCGAATGAACATATAACTCATTTGGGCACAATAGGATCTACCGTTAATAATGTTCATGTTCTAGAGAGGGTAAGTTCTGCTAGTTAACAATTTGATGAAGCTAGGTCTGCTTAGCTCCATCCCTAGTTATAGCGACCAACTGCTCTCTGACTGTAGTGCAATTACGGGCATGTTGTTTGCTCTGACATTTGACATTCTAAAGTTTTGTTTTCATTCCTCTGTTTCTTCGCTCTTGATTAGATAGCAGAGATGAAGCAGCTAATGGTATGACATGGTTAAGAGGGGATACTGGTGAGCCAGGTCTTCAATCCCTAAATTTTCAGTCTGTCAGTATGTTTCCTTGGATGCAACAGAGAGTTGATCCAACGTTCCTCCGGAATGATCTGAATCAACAGTACCAAGCCATGTTAGCAGCGGGATTGCAGAATTTTGGAGGTGGAGATGCGCTGAAACAACAATTGATGCAGTTTCAGCAGCCTGTCCAATATCTACAACAGTCAGGCAGCCATAATCATCTTTTGCAGCAACAGCAGCAATTTATTCAGCAAGCGATCCCTCCTAATATTTTACCTGGACAAACCCAGATGCTACAAGAAAACCTGGCTAGGCCACTACAGCAACAAGTTAACAATCAATCCGAGGAACAACAGCAACATACATATCCAGAGCCTTATCTTGTTCAAAGGGATCAGATTCAGCAGAGGCAGCAAACAAATGTATCGTCTCCGTCATTTTCAAAAACAGAGTTCCCAGATTCAAGCCCTAAGTTTTCGGCGTTGATTACTCCTTCAAGTATGCAGAATATGCTGGGTTCTCTATCTGCTGAAGGAAGTGGCAATCTTTTGAATTTCTCAAGAACTGGTCAGTCCATGCTTGGTGAGCAGCCATCCCAGCAGTCCTGGGTATCGAAGTTTGCCCATGCACAAGTCAATTCCCCTTCCAGTGCAGTTTCTGTTCCGCCATATCATGGGAAAGATACTGCTGTGGAGCAGGAAACTTGTAGCTTGGATGCCCATAATCAAGGTCTCTTATGTGCTAATATTGACTCCTCTGGGCTCCTACTTCCCACCACCGTGTCCAGTATTGGTACTTCTTCCAATGATGCTGATATGTCCTCTATGCCACTGGGGGCTTCTGGGTTCCAGAGTTCCCTTTATGGTTTTATGCAAGACTCGTCTGAGTTGTTGCATAGTGGTGGACAAGTTGACCCACCAAACCCTTCCCGTACATATGTCAAGGTGCAAGCCACAAAGATGCTGTGTAATTTGTAAATATTTTATCTGTACCTTATGATTTGGTATGAAGCTGTTTGTGCATGTGCAGGTGTACAAATCAGGGTCAGTTGGGAGGTCGCTGGACATGACCCGTTTCAGCAGCTATCACGAGCTGCGAGAGGAACTGGGACAGATGTTCGGGATCGAGGGGTTGCTTGAAGACCCTCAAAGATCAGGCTGGCAGCTTGTATTTGTTGACAGGGAGAACGATGTGCTTCTCCTTGGAGACGACCCATGGGAGTAAGTAACTATCTGTATAAGACGGTCTATTTAGCACAGAAATAGATGAAGACGGAATCTACCCTTGTATATAGATCAGCAAGAAATACACAAGCACACAGGCACTTCTCCCAGTTATAAATATCCCATCGCTCCAAAGTCCAAAATCATGAGCAACTTATGCCCTTTTTCTTTTGTGATCCAGTGTCACATTTCTGTTACTACTTACTCCCAATGATAGAATTATTTATCTAAACATATCAGTATCTTACTATAGATATAAGCAGATAAGAACTTGACTCTGATGAGAAGCAAAAATATGAGAAACAGTAAATTTCTGTAATAAAGGATTTGTTCAGACATTGGGCATGCATGTTTGGGCTTCAAAGCATATCGTTTTTTCGAAGCCAAGCTATACATTATCATTTCTATGTAGTCTGTAACCTCAACCTGACATACATCTTATGGTATCTTTGACGTACAATTCTATGTGTGTAAGCATGTGCGCGTGTTGGCACCTTGAGGGCTGTGTCCAAAAACCATGTTATGTCTGAGCCTTCACTTTCTTGTTAAGTACGAAAACCTAAAAGTCCCCTCTTAAACAGTAATCAAGAGTCTGTGCTCGCCTAGTAACGCGGTGAAGGCCACTTTAGAATTTCTAAAATGGCTTCAGATTGTTTATACCTTTACATTTCTTGTTTCTAGTGGACTCACAGTACATAATCCATGCAGGGCATTTGTAAACAATGTCTGGTATATCAAGATACTTTCACCTGAGGATGTACAGAAATTTGGGAAACAAGAGGCTGAATCCTTCGGCCAAATCGCAGGTGAAAGAATGAATGTTGGTGGAAGTGATGGTCGAGACCATCTTTCTGGGCTACCTTCTTTAGGCTCGCTTGACTATTGAGACCGACGGGATGAGATACTTTGCTCTAAAAACTACTTTGACAAGTTCAGAAGATTTGAAGTATATGTCTTTTGTTAAGGCTGTGACTTCCTTCTGTCATGCATTCGTATCAGTTCGAATCCAACCAATTTATAGGACTTGGTTCTTGTAGTTCATTCGAGACGTGAATTGAAAATTAAGATTGAAGGATTAGAATTTGGATATTTCTAGCACTTACTCGAGCATGTGCTAAGCCTCAGATGCTGATCTCGTGGAAGTACATTTAATTTATATCTTATTGCATTAAGTTACAGGCCGTTGGTGCCATTAAGCTTGGAACTTCAACTCAAATATAGGAGTCCGAGACAAGCAGAGCAGAACCGAGCAGAGTCGAGGATTTCTCAGGCTTGTCTATTTGACTTGCTGCGCTTTAAGTATACTAAAAATTGGCTTGTTCATCTCATACAAGATACGGTACACATCATGCAAGAGGAAATGACAAGGGGTGAACAGAACCCATAACCAAACGTGGATAGAGCCTCTCTCTTTTTAGGAGCTCTCTTCTTCTGCAGTCTCCCCCTTCTTTCCTTCCGATCTTGCAGCCTTTCAGGTCCTGTTTGGTTCGGTTTGCACACGGCGTGGCCTTCCGCGAGAGTCCTGTTTGTCCAATATGAATCTGACCGGCCTTAAAAGACCCATTACTAGATACTAAGTTCCATCATCTCGTTCTTACTCTCGGCTTCGTTAAGGGTGTTGCTCGTGTATGGCAGTGGCTTCAAGGGATGGCATTTGGCTGCTGTTGACTGTAGTCACCCACCTCTCCTCTACTGATCCTCTCGGCATGCCCTTCCATCATTCTCACACGCCCAATGGATCGATCACAATATCAAACAAGGTGTTGCTTGGATATACTCTCTCTCGAGCGTTTTTTTTAAATAAAAAAAAAATGAGGAACTAAATATGAAATTATAACACTTATGCCTAAAATACGTTGTGAAAAGATGGAATTGTGTAAGATCCAATCCACGGATTTAAACATGATATGTTTTACTTGGATTCGAATTTATAGTTTCAATGGTGACAGGTGATGACATACTTTATTCCTCGGTAATGCGTACTTTGTATTATGCTCATTATATAGGATATATGCCTTCCATTATTGTGACATTTTTCTGGAGATCCAGACATATTACGGGGTGTCAAAGTGTTTGCACAGTTGGCTAGTATAGCAGACACTTCCTTCAATCATGATTAACAGCTCACCATCGGAGTTTAGTATTTTACGACGTTCCTGATTATTACTCTAGTTGCTCTATCTTCCTTTCAATATTTCAAATTGTGTTACAACCTATGGTTTGTAACATTGGCCGTTGACAACACTTTTTGCTACTCTTTGTTTTGATATCAAATACATTTCTATCTTCCAGAAAAAGGGAAAAGAAAAAAAAATAAAAATCCTATCACAGTATAGCGTGTAAGATTTCAGTGAGTTAAATCCCATTAATGTTTCTAAGCTTTTTTTCGAGTTAGAGTTTGAACTTAATTTTAGGCATTTTGTAGAGATGTCAATGGGCCGAGCTTGGGCCGCCTAGCTGAGAAATCGGGTCGGGCCTGGCTCGGGGGGAAATCGAGAAGGGCCAGCCAGAGGAGGGGGGTATCCAGACCCAGTCCAAGCCCTGACTCTGCCCAAAAAAATTATTTTTTTTAAAAAAAATTCTTCTTATTCATTTTTTACTTTGTGGAGGAATTAAATTGAAAATAAATCAATAATTACATTGAAAAAACTTTGTGATGTTATAAGCTAGATACCTTGATTGAGCACTTTTTTAAAGAAAGAGAAGTTGAAATCAAAGTGAAAGGGCTGCAGTAAAATGAGTATAAGTTTTGTTTTCTTTTGCTTTTGTTCTTCCATTGGCTCAATAGTGACATAATCTCAAATTTTACTTTTTTCTTCTTGGTATTAACTTATAAAAGTGTTGGAATTATTGCCTTCATTATTCAAATTAACGATATTGCAGTCTATGATATACTCAAAATAAGTAGCTAACTCAGAGTTTTCTTACTTGAAGCAGCCATGTCTTTGTATTACGATGCTCAATTATTTCATTATGCAGGCCTAAACTAATATGGTGTTCCTCCAGTTAAATGTCATTTTTTTTACTCTTTCAAAGATGTTTAAGTTGTGCTACTAGTCCTGTTTTGAAAAATTGAACTTTCGATTATACTTCACTCAACTTAGTTCAATGCAGGGAAGCATATACTTTTTTATTCGATGTTCATCTAAACTTTACTCACATGAACTAAATTTTATTAATGAACAAATAATTTAAATGGATTTGACGATGGAAAACATCCCTCTCGAAGAAATGGACATCGAGGTCCTTTCTTCAATGTGGCCTGAAGATATTAATGAAACTGGATAAAAATCCAATGTGGAAAAACTAGGAGCATATCAAGATATGATGGAGGAGGTTACCTTCATCGAGGAACCTACAATAGTTGATTTGAAACGTTTCATAGAGTTAACCAATTATAGTGAGAAGGGCTTCTACTAGTTGCCATACTAGGTAAAGAACTGGGAGTATAAGCAGGCTAATGCTGTGTGGCTTCTCAAAGAAGAGCTTGAAAATCTAAGCAAGCAATAGGAGCAAGTTGAGCTTAAGAAATTGGAGATATTGAATTTCTGAAAGTGGGGAAAATCTGAATTTTTGAAAAAAAACGGGGAGGGCCACTTTAGGGCCAAAGTTAGGGCTAAAAGGCCGGGCCAGATTAGGGCCAGTGGACTGGGCCACAAACCGGGCCTTTTTAGGGTCAAAATTTACAAAAAAATAGGCCTGGCCCTAGCCCAAAGCCCTGCGTGTTAGGGCCAGCACTGTTCATCTTTAGGCCCGGGTCAGCCCAGCCCGTGGGCGGCCCGACCTTTTTGACATCTATAGCATTTTGTTAAGGTGGGTTTCAAAACTAAAAAAAGAGACGAAAAGACCATTTAATCAAAAATTAATTTTGTACCTCAAATTTTCTCGTATCACACTAATGATGTTGGGCTGGACCTCATGTGAAAACCTCGAGGGAAGTAAGGGAGGGAAAGATTGAAATAGAAGAAACGATTTTGCTTTTGGGATTGATTCAACGAGAGAAGTTCAACGAACGATGAAATATGACGATGCCAAATGCAATAAGACTATCTCGATTAAAAAAAAGTTGAGAATTCATCTTCTATTTATCCATCTACATCAATAGAATGTCAAAATCGCTTTTGGTGCAATATTTTTTTTGCATGACAAGTGACACACTTGTTATGTAAGTTTTAAGAATACTATTCAAAATCACACGAATTTGAGGGGGCGTACATTTATCTTTTTTTGTACTCTAATTTTGTAATGATGACAAAAAGATGTTTTTTTTTGTACTTTTATATTTTTGGATATTCATTTTGGATACAAAATTCAAATAGTGTCAAAACGGAAAACACCTTTTTTCGAGAGAGATGAATTCATGTCAGAGAAGGATGACCCCACTACTGTTCACCCTTTCCCCTCTGGCTGAGAAGATATTCGCCTTCTCTCTCTCTCTCTCTCTCCAATTTTCTCTATTTTCACTTCCGATGCCCATACCAGAAGTTACAATCTCCAGTTTCTCTCTCTAACGGTTGTAAGCTCTGGTCGAGTAGCTGAAAGCAGATCATAACGAAAGCATCCCCCGCGCGCTGGGCATACCTCTTCTATGTGTCTTTCTCGTGGCGAAAACAGAACAATAGGGAACCGGGGTTAGTTCGGCCGTTGCACTGCAAAAAAAATTGGATCATCAAGGGTAAGCGCCTGGCTTGAAATTGGAACCCCTCTTGCCGGCGCTGTGGTTGAATTGTGTTCTCTCTTGGTTGGCGCTGTGGCGGTCAGACAATTGCGCTGTGGCGGTCGAACAATTTCTGTGGCGGTTGGAACCCCTCTTGCCGCAGTTGTACACCTCTCGGAGTGTCAGCCCCTCACACAAAGCCATAAATTCAGCATATATAGGAAGACCCAGATCAAGAAAAGATATTAGTTGAATCCAAGCCACCGATGGTGTTGAATTGTTTGATCTGCAACACTACTGTCTGTGTCTTTCTTGGGAGGTTGTCCATTTCGTGACTAAGACGAGAGAGATTTTCACTCTCAGCCATTGTGAATTAGTTGAATCCAAGCCACCGGTGGTGGTTGAATTGTCTGATCTGCAACACTACTATATGTGTGTGTGTGTGTGTGTGTGTTTTGAGAGAGGGAGTGAGTTATTAGGGTTTGTGGATCGAGGGTTAAGAAGGATGACGGTAGGAAGAACTGGAAGGACTGGTTGTCGGTAGGAAGAACTGGAAGGAATGGAGGCAGGACGTTATTGCCGGTAAGGGTAATACCAGGAAAATGGTGATAACAGTAACGAAAACAGAAATAAAAATGATAAACATAGATGAACAAGTAGATAAAAAAAAATGGTGAAAAAAATAAAAGTAAACAATCATAATTTGTGATTGGACACAAAATTATTAAAAATAAAAAAACACAATATAAATAAATACACAAAATAAAAAGTGTAAACGTACCGTCCTAAGTTATTTTTGTTAAATTAGAGGTTAGCCTTTGTATTTGAATGACCGGAAATTAAAATACTAAAATATGTAGAAAATTCACTTCGGTTTTTGTGTCTCTTTAAGTGAATTACGTCAACCTTTTGAAACTTTTAGAGACAGATTCACAGCCATTGGGGAACTGCTAGTTTTAATTGTGTGAAATCGACGCAGCTGCGGACTCTTTATTGGATTGGAGGTGATTCGGAAGACGGACGCGTACTTTCATTTTTGATAGCGGTAGCAAGTGGTGGTCTTGCCGTGGCAGTTGCGAACAAGTATTGGAAGCGACGGGGGGGCGAAAGATGGAGTGGGCGGCGCAGCCGAACCACCTGGGAGGAGCACCACGAAAGATGGCGGTGGCGGCGGCCGCCGCATTCGCCAAGGTGGTGGTGAATCTGCTCAACACCACAACCGTCCATAATGGCGACACCCTCCTCCGCCTCGTCAAGTCTCGGCCTCCCGGCGTTCCTCTCATCACCGTCAGCAATCATATGTCCACGTCAGTCAGTCAGTCCCTCCCTTACCTTATTTCACATTCACTCCCTTGCAATTACGGTCTGTCGGATTTTTCCCTTTTTGACTTTTTACGAGTTCATAGATACATTTACTACATGTAAACATCTGACTTCCAAGAGAAAAACGACACCAAATTTATGTTTTTAAGTACCGCGAAATTTATCCTAGGATTAAAAAGTCAAAGCAGAAAATCAGATGAAACGTTGTACTGTGCATGCATTTCGCTCCAATCAATTTCTCATTAGCCTGGTGTCTTGTGTTGTAAATCCTTAAGTTCCAATTTGTGCTAAAAAGTTGTTCCTCAATATGTCAATTTGGTTTACTTTTTTTGAATCATCCGAGTACCAGCATTTGCACTTGTTTGAATCACGGTGAGCCACTGGGAACAACTTTTGGTAAAAAAGCTAAGAAATTGCTGATACTATTCCTTTCCATTTGGATTTGTTTTGATACGTGCATATCAATTTGTGGAGTTGTCAAACTCCTGAGAAGTGCATGAATGTATAGGAGTTTTTGTAAAGCTTGAGTCGATGGTAAAGGCCCCCATCCAGTATACAATATGGTTCACTACTGGTTTCATGGATTTTGAAATTTGTTAATGAGCAAAGCGAAAAGAAAATGTATCATTGGAATTAATGCTCTCATTCTAAATGCTGTCGATCCATAAAGTCAAAAAGCTGTTGAACATGTTCATTTGTTTGCGGAAGCAGAAAGTGAACTGAAAATTGTTATGTGGCTCCTCTCCCATTTTTCCAAATATTGCAGGTTAGATGACCCACTTATGTGGGGTTTTAAAGGTTTTCCTACATCAGACGCGAAGCTGGCACGATGGGTACTTGCTGCAGAAGACATATGCTTCAAAAATACGGTGCTGTCATACTTTTTCCGAGTTGGTGTGTATTGTTTAATTTTTCATGCCAAATCCCATGTTCAGTTGATTTTCTGTATCTATCACGTCAAGTTCTGCAGTTTCTCTTGCTTATCAAGAAGGGAGGGGCGGGCGGAGTTTTCCATTTGCTTTGTTTTCAATTAAGTTATCTGTTAAGTGCTAAGTTCAGTTATACTTGAAAGGTTCTTAATGTCAGTAGCTGTAACTGATCCTAAACTACCATGCATTATAGATATTCTGATGTTTCACTACAAATTTAAGAGTTGTGTTCTTGTAAAATAAATCTTCTTCGTAGTTGGAGTAGCTTATCATGATCTTTACATGAAATGCATCAGGTGGAAACAAAGAAACCTTCTGTTAGCTCCTTCGAAACGCGCATTTGGACATTTAGTCTTTAGCACACAAATTTTCCTTTTTGCCTTATAAAGAGTAAGATTATCTGCTCTATCGGCACTTCTGCACTGCCTCTTGCTCGGGCTGATCCCATATGTTGCCTTGCTACATTAACAATTTGGCAAGCAGCTGGACTGACCAAGCAATTAAATTTGGACCATCAAACGAGTGTTTTAGGCACGATTGCTCGCGTTGACTTCACCTAATTTGCTGAGAAAAGAAATCTTCGAGGCGGAAAACAGTCAACTGGAAACGTCTTCTTTGGGTTCCATCTATATGTGTTTTTTGCATCAGTGCTTTAGTGTGCAAGCCTTATTAGGCATCTGCTTAAACGCTATTATTTGAGTGGGGGTCTTTGCTCGGGAAGAAGTGGTTATATCTGCTAGTCAACCCTTCCTTTTTACGTGCTCTACAATGATCAGTATTTTGCAGATTACAAATACAGATTTAGAGTGCGGTTTTGTGGCTTTAGGCATAGAGCGTTAGTGGATTTGTTGAGGAGTTTGTTATAGTTGGAAGAGGAAGATAGGTTCTAGTCTTTGAAAATTGATTCCTTTGTGTGTAGTTTGGGCTTCTTTGGATAAGACAGATGATAATACTTCCGAGGGGAAGAAAGAATCTTTTTGGTTGGCTAGATAATGCTTTCAAGTAGTTTGGTACAAAGGATTTTTCGACAAGGATGATGAGATGATGTTTGCGTTGGCCCTCGGGAGGACATCTGTCTTTTTGGAAATTTTAATGATGTGCATAGATAGCTGACTTCTTTTTACTTCCTTTAGAATATTGTGAAGAATGCTCTACCTTTCTCTTATATAAGAGAGTGGAAGAATCCCCAACTATAAGAAAAGGTAGCTTTCTTTTCTGTAAGCAACCACGTCTCACAACTCAGACTTCAGCTTTCCAAACGGATAGCAAACTGAAGCCCTACTCTGCAGAATACTAGTATGTTGGTGTAGTCATGTACCACCAAGACGATTCATATGCTGCACCTCCCAAACCAAAGACTGGTCTTCTAACATAATTTAAGCTTGGGGTGCCGCCCAAGTTAATTCTGTAACTTCCTTTGGGCATAACCCCCCCCCCCCCCCCAAAAAAAAAAAAAAACTCTCCTCTCCTTTACTTCACCAAGCAAAGAATAAGTTTGTTATGATGTGGTTAAGCTCGTAGGGAACCACACCAAGTGTCACATTTATCCTTACTCCAGTCTGCCCCTTGCTTCTTACATCTATGTAATCATGCACAAGATGTTTGCTCAATGGGTACCATTAGTCGCTTGTATAGGTGATTTGCCGCTTTGAGATGTTCTACACCACCCTATATGGAAATGCTATGCTTTACTGCCTTTAATAAGCCAGCTCAGTAGTTGTACCACTTATGAAATATTCAACACCCCAAAAGCCCTTTAGAATGATGTAGCTTTCCAGGGGTTACAACGGTCTTTTGTTACCTTTTCTTGCTAGCACTCACATCACCTTTCTTCACTTCAGATGGCTCAATCAAGCCACCCTAGCCAAACCCATTGAGCCCCAAATGGGGCCGAGAGGAATTTTGGGGTACCAAAGTGGGGCCTGCTACCAAACAAGGGCCAAGAGGCATTCAGGCCGATCTTATTTCCGTAGTACTACTTTCTAAAACTTCCCTGTTGATCCGGTTACCGAGTACGAGATCAAAGGCATTCACGTCGAGGAATGGGGACCGGGAGAAGCAGCATTGTGGGTAACTAAAGAGGAACGTGAGTGTCGTGTGAATATTTACGAAGAAAAGAGGCAGATCTCCTATATGATCTGAAATTCGAATTCTCTAACTCTGGATCCATCATTTGATCAGTTAAAAGACTTGATCGCCCCCAGCAGAAGAGACAGTTAAGAAAATCTCTTCTTCAATTGATGCATTGATGAGTTATACTCTATCTTCTCGAGTAACATTAGCCAAAATGCTCCGCGAGTTATACTCTATCTTCCCAGTTTTTGAATGCCTCTTGGCCCTAGTTTGGCCATTGTATGCTTTGAGGCCCCAAACTAGTGCCTAGAGGCATTCGGGGTACTAAAGTGGGCCCCACACGCATTCAAGCCAATGTTCCTTGAGAAGAAAGAGTATAACTCACCAACACATCTCTTGATTAAGAGTTTTTTTTTTCCAGTCATCCCTTTTGTGTAGAGGGGATTCAATCTGTCAACCCATCTCGTGATTAGGGATGGCAATTAGACCCGCAACCGGCGGGTCTCCGCCCCGCCCCGCCCCGCCCCGTTAGGAGCGGGTTATTTTGACTTTGACGGGGTTATGGAGCGGGTATGGTAATTTTTTTTAAAACCCGCAGCGGGTTAGGATCGGGTACGGTATTCTGTCTAACCGCCCCGCTATCCGACCCGCACCCGCCCCGGTATACTAAACTTATGTATCAATAAATCTCAGCCGTCCATCATAGCATATATATACTTTTCATCCAAACCCTAAAATGCCAAAATTTTCTCTTGGTCTCTGCCGACTTGCCCATGGCTGGCTCCCTTCTAATCTTCTCCCCCTCTCTACCTTCAGCCCCCCACGGCCAAAGACTGACAACCTAACCGCCGGCCACAAACCATGTTCCACCGCCTATTCTCAAGTTCCGCGGCAAGAAGAACAACGAATCGCCGGAGATCTCGTCGGAATGGTCGCAAATCTGCCTCCGCTTCTTCTTTGACGAAATTAGAGGCGCCACCTAAATCTTCAACCGCCACATGCTCATCGGCGATGGTAGCAGCTACGGGTCTCGTCGGAATTGTCGCAGATCTGCCGCCGCTTCTTCTTTGACGAGATTAGAGGCGCCACCTGAATATTCAACCGCCACATGCTTATCGACGGCGTACGACTCTATGTAGTGAAGTCGTCGGAATTGTCGCAGATCTGCTGTCGCTTCTTCTTTGACGAGATTAGAGGCGCCACCTGAATATTCAACCGCCACATGCTTATCGACGGCGTACGGCTCTATGGAGTGAAGCCTCTCCTCCCGTTAGGGCACCGCCTAGACGATCCTTGTGTGCGAGTACAGGGAAGTGCGGGGGCGGATCGGGGCGGGGCGGGGCGGAGCGGGGCGAGATTTTATGAGCACCAGGGCGGGTTCGGATTTTATAAGATCCGCATCCGACCCGCCCCATTGCCGTCACGAGTCGTGATGGATCCAATGTTAGAGAATTCGGATTTCAGATCATAGACGAGGCCAGCCTCTCTTCTTAGTAGAACTCTTCGTATCATACTCACATTCCTCCGTGAGTACTGAGTTCCCATAGTGTTGCTTCTCTCGGTCCCCGTTCCTCGGTGTCAGCACCTCCGCTCTCACTCGTGCCTGGATCATTTGGGAATTTTTGGAAACTAGTATTATGGTGAGAAAGTTGGCCTCGATGCCTTTGCCCCTAGTTTCTTGATGCCTCTGGGCCCCAGTTTGGTACCCTGAATGCCTCTAAGCCCCGATTTGGGACCCTAGGTAAGGGCAAAAAGTATGTGGGGCTCGATAGGATTTGCTGAGGCGGCACATTTGGAATGAAGAGAGGTAATTAAATGCTAACAAGAAAGCTAACATGGAATCAGAGCTTTAGGGTTGTGATTCTACGGCTCATTTTTTTTTTCTTTCATAGCCTTACTTGGGCAGTAATTCTTCTTGATTGTCTATGTTTAGAGCTAAATTGTTTGGTCTTCGAACACACTATAAGTTTCGGATGCCGTCCAAGATAACTTTGAAAACTTCCCTTCTGCATACCCCCCCCCCCCCCTCCTCCTTCTCTCCCATCCTTACTTCACTAAGCAAGGAATAAGTTTGTCATGATGTGGTTAGGCTCCTAGGCAACTACAGATTGTGTCATATCCTTGCTCTAAATCTGCCCTTACATCTACGCAATCATGCATAAGCTGTTTACTTGGTAGGTACCATTGGTCGCTTGTATAGGTGATTTATCGCTTTGAGATGGTCTACACCACCCTATATGCACATGCAATGCTTGACCGCCTTTAAAATGTCAGCTCAGTAGTTGTACCACTTATGAAATATTCAACACTCAAAAGCCTTTTACAATGATGCAGCTTTCTAGAGGTTAAAGCCGTCTTTTGTTACCTTTCTTGCTAGCATTCACATTACCTCTCTCCACTCCCGATGGCTCACTCAAGCGACCCCAGCCAATTCCATCCAGCCGCACATACTTTTTGCCCTTACCTAGGGTTTCAAACCAAGGTACATAAGCATTCGGGGTACCAAACAAGGGCCTAGAGGCATTCAGGCCAATTTTTTCTCCATAATACTAGCTCCCAAAAATTCCCTGATGGATCCAACTACTGAGTACAAGAGGGAGGCATGGATGCCGAGGAAAAAGGGACAGGGAGAAGCGGCACTGTGGTTACACATGGAGCAACTTGAGTGTGATATAAAGATTCTACGAAGAAGACAGGCTGATCTCCTCAATGATCTAAAACCCAATTTTCTAGCATTGGTCCATCATTGGATTGGTTGACAGATCGAATTGCCTTTATGCAGTAGAGATAGCTGGAAAAAGAACTCTTCATCATGAGGCGTGCTGACGAGTTATACTCTGTCTTCTCGAGGAACTTTGACCTCTTTGTTCGGGCCGCAGCTTTTGAATGCCTTTGGCCCTGGTTAGCGGCACCGAATAAAATCGGGGCCGAGAGGCATTCAGGGTACCAAACTGGAGTCTGGTGCCAAACTGGGCCTAGAGGTGTTCAGAAATTGGGGCCGAGGATGTGGCGGTGCCCTGGTTTGGGATCCGACGTAAGGGAAAAAGTATGTGGGGCTCGATGGGATTGGCTGGGGTCGCTAGGGCGAGCCATTAGGCGTGAAGAGTGGTGATGTGAATGCTGAAAGGTAGCATGGCATGACAGTTCTAGAGTTTTGATCCCAGCTCTTTGGTTTTATAGCATCACTCGGGCAATTATTCCTCTTGACTGTCAAGTTTTTAACTTGTCAAAGAAGATTAAATTGTTTTGATTTTTTTAGCTATCTCATCTGATATTGATTCAATTAGTGGAGGAATTGGTTCTACAAGGAACGGTGTGTAGAAGCTTGTAGGCACAAATTACAAGTATGGGGAAATGTGCATGGAAGCTTATCTTCCGGGTTAGGATCTGTTGGATGTTGCGATGGTGCACATTCAGTAACTCCAGATGACATTCCTGAGAATGCCAAACCACGATAAAGTGAAAGATCAAATCTGGGAAAGCTCTTTTTGCATTGAGAACATAGATAGGTAAGGAATATATTGATCATGTTCGTGACATTGATCCGCCAAGAAAAGTCTGGGAAACATTTGACAGATTGTTCACCAAAAAGAATACAACAAGACTGCAATTGCTTGAATATGATCTTGCGATGTTAACAAAAGGAGGTATGTCAATTTCAGAACATTTTTTTAAGAGTAAAAAGTATTTGTTCTGAAATTTTAAAACTAGATATGGATGAGTCGATCAGTGAAGCAAGATTACGGCATGGCCTAAGGAAGAAATACATGCCTTTCTTACTTCGGTGCAAGGGTGGGTTGTTCAACATATGTTGAAGGAATGGAGAATTCAAATAACGAAAATCAATTTCTGAAGCAAATGATCTTCTCTTTTCAAAGTGGAAATTGAAAGAGGAGGAGAGTTCTAAAGTGCCGGTTGGTGACGATAAATATTCTGCAAAAAGTTCCACCCCAAAGGCATATTCCCACATTACACTACAGCAAAAATATTCTAGGAAGAAGTGCTATATTTGCAGAGTGACTGGCCACGTCAAGAAATATTGTCGTGTGAAGCTTGTGAAAGCAAACGCAGCTTGTGAAAGCAAACGCAGCTTGTGAAAATGAAGATGGCAATAAGCTCAAGTGGGAGCAGTGTTCTCTCTACTGAGATGGCACAAAGGCGAGATAAAGAATCGGTGCTTCAGATCAAGTTGAAACGTGAACTACAAGGAGTGGATCACTTGCTCTGGTTGCTCACATCACGTGACTTTGAATAGTGCATTAGTTTTTGATATTCACAGGTATAATGGAGATCGGGCAATTGTCTCAGCAGATAATTTTGTTCATCCGGTTGTGAATGGAGGTACGGTCAATATTGGTGCTCATGGTTCAATAGACGGTGGTGTACTTCTGAAGGACGTCTACCACGTGACAGGTCTAAAGAAAAATCTAGTTTCAGTTTCTTAAATCGATTGGGGAAAATATTTGTTGTTTGGTCCAGAGATGTCAAGGTTCTTGATAACCTCAAGAACGTGAAGCTGGTATTCTTGTTGTGGGGGAAAAGGAGTCGTTATTTGTTATCTCTGCTAAGGAAGCCCATGTAGAGAAGACAAGTCGAAGTGACAAGAATGCAATTTGGCACCCTCGCTTGGGCCATGTAGCCCATAAAAAGTTATAGCAAACTTCATCTAAGAAGTTACTTGATGGTGTACCAGCTTCCTTTCAAGAGATCTTCAAATTGCAAGACTGCCATGTTTGAGTTGGTCCATTCAAACTTGATCGGTCCACCAAGAACACCGAGCTGCAGTGGTTATTAATATGTGATGGTGATAATAGATAATTCTTGAAGATACAGTTGGGTGTATTTCTTGAAAGAAAAAAGTGAAGCTATGTCCAAGCTCATTGAGTTCAAAACTGCAGCAGAGAAGGAAATTAGCAAAACTCATATAATTGTAAGGTTTAGTCATAACCCCCACTCACTTTCCATGTCAACTCTCTCAATTATGGCATATCTCTAAGGTGGCAAGATAAAGTTAGTGCACCACGTGGGAATAGAGCTGACTTCATGTGGTCAGCAGAAAACAGAGAGCATTTATTGGTAGTAGAAGTTTTCCTTCGGCCATCATTCTTTGTACCATTTACTCGAGCATGCTGAGCGCTATGGTCTTTCTTTTCAGTATTTTAGTGTTTGTTGGGAGTGCTTATAGCGTGCATCACTTTGCATATGTTTGCTCCAGATAAATGCAAGTGCCTAGCATGACATTTTAAAGGAGCGGGTGGGGTTTGGGTTTTAATCCTAGTCTATCAAACAGGTAGTTAGTAGGAATTACAGTCTTATGCATGTACACGTACAAATAGGAAGAACTAATCACTACATCAATAGATGTATTCACATCCTATAGTGTTGTCTAAAGGATAGTGTGTGTGTGTGTGTGAGAGAGAGAGAGAGAGAGGTTTTCTTTTTTTGGGTGGCGGGAAGAGAAAGAGGGGGGGGGGGGGGGGTGGAGTTAAAGGTTAAATGCAGATTATGTAGTGCTGTTTTTTGGTGTACCAAGTCTCCTATGAACTTGAAAATGTCTGTTATAAATGAGTCCCTTTCAGAGGAAAAAAGAGGTTATAACTTTGCCATTATTTGAGCTCACTCAGCCTTGAGAAATTGTGGTACTTATTAATATATATTAATCGATGCTTTTAAATTTATTTAAGTCACCACTAACCAGCATGAGTAGATATAGCACCGTATTAGGGCTACTTATTTGCCTGGAGAGGTTGCGGCAGGATTTTTCGCCTGCC
This sequence comes from Escallonia herrerae, assembly GCA_033070095.1. Classification (NCBI taxonomy): domain Eukaryota; kingdom Viridiplantae; phylum Streptophyta; class Magnoliopsida; order Escalloniales; family Escalloniaceae; genus Escallonia; species Escallonia herrerae. The sequence goes on along the minus strand of JAVXUP010000514.1, from coordinate 51,852 downwards.
TTTCGTGCATAGCATTTTCTTCCTGACCACAAAATGCTTGAAGTTTGACCCTGCTAATTACGAAATGCTTTTATGAAATGCATTAGAAGGCATAAAGGGGGTATAATGCATGTATAGCCGGGGTTAGCCAACAACAAGGTAGTTATGTTTTGGACATCATGGAATTATTGTTGTTATCAAATGCCTATGCATCCATGATGTCAGATTAAATGAAAACCCAGAAGATATGGTCTGTAAGCTTTAAAGAATGTTCTTGGAAGAAGTAATAGTAAATATTTCGTTTGTAAATGCTTATCTTCCATGCTGTCTTTTTATGTTGGCTTTGTCAATCACTATTTCTCCCTCTTTTTTTGTATTTGGTTTTATTTCCTGAAACAGTAAAACTGCAGGAAAATGCATACCCATAACAAGAGGTGGTGGAATTTATCAGGAGCATATGAATGAAGCTCTTGATCGCTTAAGTGAGGGAGAATGGGTACTATCTCTAGCTCTTATTACCCCCCTTTCTCTTGAATCTGATCACTTGATGGACCTTCTTTCCCGAATAATCAAACACAAGCAGCTTATGGTGGAATTCTGCGCCCCCCCCCCCCACACACACACAACCCCCAGGATGGTGCAGAAAGTGTGCTGTATTTTTTGATGTGCAATCTCAGTTTACATGTACCCTAATTATTTAAGGACATGTAATCTCTCATTTGCTTTACATTAAAGACATAACATAAGAATTTGTAGGCCTAGTGTTAGTCATTGTTCTGGAATAAATGGCATGTGCGAGTTGTTTTTGCACAATCTCTTATCAGTCAGATCTTTGAATGGCTCATTAAGTGGTTGTTGTAGATCAACTTGATAGAAGTTTCTCCAAACCTTTATAAGATATGTGTGTAATAGATCAAGTCTGTGCATATTAGATTATAAGCAAGACCAGAGAGCTTGTATGCATTTTTATCCAACTTGTCGTTGCACCTAATTTTCCTTCACCATCAAGTGTTTACTTCTAACACTCAAGTGCATATAATGGCTATGGTAAATTATGAACATGCATTTCTCGGAAGGTATTGGGTTTCACGAATTGGATTCACTAAATTACTAAAGTTAGTCATGTATATTTCTTCAAGGGGCTACAGCGCCGAGGGATTTATTCCTTGAATGAAGATAGAGTTTTCACTTTTCAGCCTTAGGCCTAAAAGATGAATCCCATATGATGCTGGCACTTTCAAAATGACTGTAAACTGTAATTAAACAGTGAACCCGAGGAGCCAAGTCATTTTAGCAAACAACTTTTGGATTCAAATTGGGATCCCTATTACTACTCCTTATCCATAAGAGTGCCTTTTTGTGTCCATTCTGGACGTGTATTTTACAGAAAGGTTTTCTTATACTTCACTAAAGATATGTTTAGCAACTCAAGTTTTCAGGGATACTGATGGCTCGTCATCTGCCCTGATTTCCTGACCCGGATTTGGGTCTTTTCAGGCTTTAAATAGTGATTGCGGCCTTCATAATCTGCTAGGTACAACCGGTGACGTTTGAATACGCCTACCAAGTAAACAATGTTAACTAACAGAATCATTCATAGGACTTCTGCTGGGGTTAGCTATCGTTAACAATGTAAATATTAATGTTCTTTTTGTCCTTGAAGAAATAAAATGCTTGACTTTCTGAAGTTCACTCTTTCTTAATTGAGCAGCTACATACATTTCCAGAAGGGAAAGTGTCTCAAGAAGATTTGCCTATAAGACGATTAAAGTGGGGAACTGCCAGTCTCATAGCTCGTGCCCCTGTGACCCCCATAGTTTTGCCAATTGTCCATCATGGTTTTGAGAAGGTAATGTTCCTTGTTTTTATTTTGACTTTGGGAAGATGTTATGGGTGGATAAAAGTGGAAAGTTGGTACCCGGACAGTATTACTTCTTTCTAAAAGAATTAGGCAAAGTGTTTGTTCCTGAACGACTCATAACTGAATAACCACATCGAAGGGTTTTTTGTCAATACAGCAAGAATAACATCTTAGGCTCTCTCTTCGGAACGCTGGTCTTCTTTTCTTTTTTCCATCTATATCTTTATATATCCGTAATCTAATCACTAATTCTTTCCCTTATTATATTCATATTAATTGACTTGGCATTATCTGGACAAACTTTCCAGATATTGAGTTTAATTACCTCGTGGTACAATTGGACCTTTTGTGTGTCTGGTGAGCTCTCCTGCTGTATTCGTTATTCCTCATGTGGCATAGGACCAGGTGACTGTTTTTCTCCCTTTCTGTTTGTCCCAGCAATGGAGGCTTTAAGCAGGATGCTTCAAAAGCTGTGAGCAGTGATGACTGACCATGCCACATTTTAGTCTGGGGTAGCACTTGCTTACCGTATCTTAACTGAACTTTAAGTATACTTTTAGTCATTATCACTTTCTACAAAATAGCGTGAGATTGTAGTGGTATAACCTATGGAACACCGACACGGCCAAGGGCAGCTTATTGTGTCCGATAAGAACCGACACAATGACGGACACAGTGGTATACATATTGGATACAGCTGTGGCATGTCCCTGTTTCCTTTTTTTTTTCCCGGTTCAGACATGAGATGGATCGAGATGATGCAGAACGAGGTCATAATAATTCTCATGTCAAGCGCCTTTGGTGATGCCATCAGAGGCTTAATCCCTGGAAATCACAACGACATAGCACTCTGCAGCGAGGCCAACAGGGGAGTCGCCTTTTAAGATCTGCAGGCTTCACATTGAAGAAGTTACTCCTTGAAATGCAGGGAGCAGTTTTGTTTCTTTGAAATGCAGGGAGCATCTTAGATACATAGGAACGCAGAGGAGCATCTTAGATACTTTGAGGGCCATTTATTTTTTCTATCAGGCAGTTTAGGAGTTGACTGTCAATTTGAGCAATACTGGGATTAGCTCGATCAGGGAGGTGTCTTTCTCCTACGACTTGGTTTTATAAGAAACCTCCTTTCCACTCACTCACTGGGTCCGACTTTTTGGTGCCCCTTGCACAACTAAGTCAATATGGAATATAATAGTCCACAAGTATATGTGGTACGGTAAGATGTAACAGGCAGTTACAGAAGCCGGATAGTGTACTTTCAGTGAAAGCATTCCGTTAGGCGTTGCCACTTAATTTTTTTTTCCTTGCTTATGTTTAGTGGAGAGTGAATTAGCATCAGAGGGCCTTTTTGCTGGGAAACATTGATGGGGACTAAAAGTATCACCTGGTTTATTGGAAAGCGTCCTCTCCATATCATGGCCTTTGAGTGAAGAATTTGAGACTTAATCAGGCTTTGTTGGGAAAATGGCTTTTGGAGATACGTGATTGATTGGAAGATTTTGTTAAGAGAAGTTCTTGGTAGTAATCTTAGCAAGCAGAATGTGGTAGACTGTCCTGGAAGATTAACATTATATGTGGTGTAGGTTTCTGGAGATTAGAAGAAGATGCGACGGCCTTACCAAAAACATTGAGTTTGTGCTGGGCCTTTGTGGTGGTAGCTTTGGTCGTGGATATTTTTCAGTTTCTGATTCTGGCATTTTGTGTTGTAAAACCTTGCTTTCAAGAACTTTCTTTCATCGTGAAGGGTGAGGCAAAAGTATTGCCTTTCTAAAGTTTGTCTGCTCGGTCAGGCGTGAAAAGGATTTGTTGGGCAGTTCAAGGTCGGGTTATGTTATCATGTTGGGAACTACAGATGTTCTATTCTTCTGTTTTTCTATTTTGTAGGAATCGTTAGTTGAATAATTGAAAGTTGCTAAGTTGTTATCTAGCAGCAGCCATGTTATCCAAGTCTAGGGCTCTTTGCAGTTTGTCTTCTCTTTTGCCATTCTGACACACTGGTAAAATCCTCCCTGAGAGGCAGTAGTCACCGCATATTCTTCTCTCTATTGGAGAATACCTTGCCACTCAAAGCGCTTGTGCTTAAACTTGTAAAATTTCTCTTTTCTCAAATTCAGTGTCCTTGTGAAAATATTAAAGCGATTAATCTGGAGCAGCCTTCCTTATTTCTTCTTGGCTCTTCTGATGCTGGTCATTTACTAATGATGTACAGGTTATGCCCGAGAATTATATGTTTGGAAGAAGGCCATCTTTTCCCTTATGTAATAGGAACATAAAAATCATCATTGGCGAGCCTGTTAAATTTGATGTTCCCAAGTTGAAGGAGTTGGCACTTTCCACGTATAGGAAGTCGTCTTCGCCCAGTGACCAGTGGCCTGGTACTTCCCCTGATGGACTGGATGTGGCAGCACAAAGATATCTGTATACCACCATATCAGAGAAAATTCGATCTGTCATGGAGAGTTTGCGGAGTTTAGGCAAAATTCATTTGAAGTCAAAAGCGTGAAACCTTCGTACGTAGTATTATTCAATTTATCTCAGGTTTAACCGTGGGAAATTCAATTGAGCTTTTAGATTCTTTTGACAGCTCCCCACATCATCAGGAGTAGTCTTGTGGGGCGTTGATCACTTTTGTGCACAAATTCAGTCTCCTACACCCTTCGTTTAATTGGATTTGCCCTTTTTGTCTTTCAGCAAATTCCTAAGATAGATTCACATGTTAATGTTGACTTACTTGCCTTTACTTGTTGAACAATACTTCTTCAATTTATGATTGCATGGTGAATACAGTTCAATTTATACAATAAGGCTCCAGTTGGATTGCGGGAATAGCCTTGGAATTGGATCCTAAGGTTTGTAGTTCTGCTATCTGGATTATTATTTTTTTTCCTTTTTGGATGATTTTAGACATGCATTGATATATAAGTAAACAGTTTTGACAGATACAGGTTATAACAAATACTCTTTTTGTCTCTTAAAATTTGATCATATTTCTTTTTTGGATCGTCCTACAGAAATTGATAACTTTCAAATGAAGAGAGATTCTGTAGGTATTTTTATGTATTTATCTTTTTTATACTTATTTTATTTTATTTCTCTCTCTTTATTTAACACTCCCACAAAAATTGATAACTTCAAAATTAAGAAAGATTCTGTAGGTATTTTTATATATTTATCTTTTTTATACTTTTTTTAAATTTATTTCTCTCTCTTCATGTAACTCTCTATCAACTCATTTTCTCTTTTCTGGTCCACCACTTTACGTTTTTTTTTAATTTTATTTCTCTCTCCAAATATAACACTCTATCAACCAATCTTCTCTCTCCATATTTAATATTATACCAATCAATTTTCTCTTTCCTGACCCATTCTCTTCCTCTATTTCTCTAAAAGGTAAAATAAAAAAAACACACAATATATAACTTAAATCATTAATATGCATGTAAAATAAAAGTAATCAAATATTAATGGACGGATGAAGTAATACGTACATATATAAATAAGACTAGAAACCAAAAGGGAGAGGTGATGAGCCAACACAAGGATAATGCTCTATCTAACTATGTACGAAGCGCCACTCTGGTGCTATATGGATTTGGAATTTGAATTTTTACTGTCCTGTGGAATTAGTTTTATATTGTGTTGGCACAAATCCAATTATTATGCCTTTAATTAGAAATTTAAACTCCAAAAAGGATCAAGGGGCTCCACCAGCTGCCATCTTTTGGCACTGTCACCTGATGTCATCCACCGCCCCACCCACGGGTGGACCTACGTTGTGGCAAAGGGGGCTGAAGCACCCCTGACTTCTGGATTTTTTTTTGTTGAGGTTTTCGGGAAATCGCACCACCCCGTTCCCAAGACACCGTCGGCTGTTCCCCCATCCTTGATACCCCGTTACTCGAGACCGCAACTCGGCGCTCTCTCTCTTTCTCTCATCGGTGGACAATGAACATAATGACCGGCGACTAGATCTGGCATATTGTCGGTGACGCCATGCGATTGAACGGTTTGAACCCACCTTGTAGATCTCCGACCGACGACCAAATCTTAAAGAAACGGCACTCCGCCGGAGACCAAATCTCTGAGTCTTTGTCCGGCGTCTGACCACGCGACCAGTCGCCAGATCTGCTTGACGCCGTCCGACCACGCGACTAGATCTGCTTAACGGAGTGCCTCACCCAGTCACCCTGCAGGCGACTACAAGCTGTTGCACGGACGATTGCTGGGATTTGCTGCTGGGAATTTGTCTATTGTATGTTGCTTCGTCCCAATTCGTGGTGGAGCTGCATCCAGCCGTGGTGAATTTGTCTGTTGTCTGTTGAGTGTTGTCTACTTGAGACTTGAGTGCTTGACGGAGTGGCCCACTGCTTTGGTAAATTATCGTTAATTTATTGTTATTGTTTATTTTATATTTGTATGTCGATGCTTATGCTACAGACTTGGGTTATTTTACATGTATATAGATGTCAATACAACTATATTTGTACATTAAAAGTATCATAAACCTAGAGTTTAATTCTAAAATTTTGAGTATCAAAACTTTGGTTTAGTTTAATTTCAGTGATTCTATAGAGATTTAGTAAAGTTCTTAAATTTCGTTTAATTCAGTGATTATATAGAGATTTAAAAAAATCTAATTTTTTCTGCGCATTCGATAGAATTTTTGCACCCCCTGAAAATTTTTTTTGGTTCCGCCCCTAGCCCCACCACCTCCGACCTCTGTTGGAGGCCACGAGCGACCACTGTTCCCCCCCCCCCCCCCCCCCCCCCACAGCATACAAGCAAAAAACGGTTGCAATAGTTTTTTCAAAGCTTTCTTTGATGGTTATTCAACAGAATTTGAGGGAGAATTGTAGTTGACCGGGGATGTCGCTTCCCGAATGTTCTAGCAAGAGTGTAGCATGAAAACTCTTGCTAAAGTATTTCTTAAAACATCTTGAAAACCTTTCTCAAATGTAGTTTCAAAGAGCTATCTTTTACTTCATCAATCAAATGCCTTGTGATTGCGTAGATTTGCATAAGATTCTAGCTCAATTTATTTTTTGACACATATTGTGACCAGTTTACCTACATCTCATAAACAACTGTCGAGAGCTCTTCTGCAAGAGCTTTGCAAGTGCACTTTGTCTCTCCCTCTTCCTATACATAAAAGTGCACTTTGTCTCGCCCTCCTCTTCCTACACATAAAAACATCGATTAACCGACAACGACGAGTTGTGGAGTGCACTTGGTGAGAGCTTACGGCCCATGGATTAACCGACAACGACGAGTTGTGGAGTGCACTTGGTGAGAGCTTACGGCCCATGTTTTGGGTTGGGGCTAAGCCTAGATCCGATGGGGGTAACCTGTAGTTATCTTTTATTTTAGGAAAAAGAATGAGAACATTTATTATAGTTTTGGTTCACTTGGCAAAACAGATGGAAATAGCCCCAAAAGAAACAAAGGTAAAGTGATGAAATGAATTATTGAAGATTAGGAATATAGTGAGAATGTGGTCATAAAGAAAAGAAAACTGAGTACAAGATGCTACGTCCCCTCCAACAACGATGAACCAGTTATTATGATCCTAAATGGAAACCCCAAAGGCCCTGCAAAATCTGCAGCCACCGCCCCCATCCCCCAATAACAACACCAGCCGGGTCGTCGCCTTCACCACGCCGCAGAGCTACGCCGCCAGGCTATCCCACCTCCTCCACCTCAAGGGCTGGTCCCCCCTCTGGTGCCCCACCGTCGTCGTCGAGCCCACCCCACACACCAAATCCAACCTCCGACGCTACCTCTCGTCCACCCCACAAACCAAGTCCCTCCTCCAGGATTTCTCCGCCATAGCTTTCACTTCCAGAACCGGAATCTCAGCCTTCACACAAGCCATGGATGAGCTCACGTCACCCCCTTTATCTCCATTTGGGAATACCTTCACAATCTCCGCTCTGGGCAGGGATTCAGAGCTACTTAACGATTCATTCGTCAGTAAAGTTTGTAAAAACCCTGAAAGAGTCAGGATAATGATTCCTCCGGTGGCGACGCCGACCGGGTTGGTGGAGTCATTAGGGTTTGGGCGAGGAAAGAGGGTATTGTGTCCTGTCCCACTGGTGGTTGGCCTGGAGGAGCCGTTGGTGGTGCCCGGTTTTCTCAGGGACCTTTCGTCGAACGGGTGGGTGGCGGTGAGGGTGGACGGGTACGAGACACGGTGGGCGGGGAAAAAGTGCGCGGAAATAGTGGTGGGGATGAGTAGTGAGGAGGGTGGCGGTGGGTTGGATGCGGTTGTGTTTACGAGCACAGCGGAGGTGGAGGGGCTGCTGAAGAGCTTGGAGGAGTTTGGGCTGGACTGGGAGGCGGTGAGGAAGCGGTGTCCGCAGCTGGTGGTGGCAGCGCACGGGCCGGTGACGGCGTCAGGGGCGGAGAGGCTGGGTGTTGGGGTGGATGTGGTGAGCTCCAGGTTTGATAGTTTTGGTGGAGTTGTCGATGCTCTTGCTTTCAAATGGCAATCTGTAGAATGTTAATAGGAGACATTGCTGCTTCATATTCAATAAAGTTTATTGCTTTTGTGGATAACAAGCCCAAATCACATTACAATTCAGCCGTGTCATAGGTAACTTATAGTTAAATATTCATGCCACCTTTTCTCACATTTTTATGGTGAAAGATGTGGATTTTTTCATCTATGTCGAATCAGTATATGGTTTAACAGCCAAACCCCTTGAATGTTGTGCATCCCGTGATGAGTTTGGCTCTGGTGGGTGATATTCGCCTCAATTACATCATGTGCCAAAAATAGGCTTTTCTCTCGTGCCTTTCCGCGTTGTCATGGGCTATCCTTTGGCACCAACCATGATAAGCACAGTGCCCCTGCGCCCATCCAGCACAGTGCCCCTGCGCCCATCCAGCACAGCGCCCATGCACCCTCCCAACATAGGACTCGCAAGCTCGCCAAGCCTTGCGCCCATGCGCCATTCAAGCACAGGGCCCGCTAGCCTGACTGTAGTGCCCGTGCACATCGTAAGCCAGCGGTGAAGATTTGAAGATCCAGGTGTGCGTTTTTGCTCAATTTTGGTGGAAATCACCCTTGTATATATTTAAGTTTCCCTGTAAATTTTCATGTCATTTCGAGTTGTATTTCTCTAAAAAGAGGTACTAGGACTTCTCACACATAGGAACGTTTACTACTGTCACTTTGGATTTTTCCTCCTAGTGGTATTATATGGGAGGTCATGTAGCCTTGCGCCGGACACCCATACCCGAGAGTCCCTTGCTTTGCTTTAGCTTGCATGTCTAGCTAGATTGCACATTGTGGATGCAACAAAGCCTTTTATAAGTTGTAATGATACTATTGAAGTAATGAGGATATTTGGGACCATTTGCCCTTGTGTTGAAATATACTCTTTGTGCACTGTTTTATGCAATGTTAATGCATTGTTTGTTATAAACTGTTGGGATTGGTTGGCGGACTTTTCTTGCAAGCGGCAAGACGAGTGCCACACATGGTTTTCTTTGTGCCATCAAGGGCCACCGTGTGTCATGTAGTATCAGAGCCGCGGTTGCCCAAGGGACCGTGGCTTTGGCCAAAAATTATGGAATAGTTTGTTGGAAAAACTATGGCTAACTCAAAAGAGAGAATCGATGCTTTGGAAGTACAGATGCGGATATGTGCAGGAGCGACTATCATGCTCCAGGCATCCTCAAGCAATTTTCCCTTCGTCTTGACGTGTTGGAGGAAAATCTTGAAGCCACCGATAATGCACGAAATGCTGATAGTATGGACTGGGAGTCCAAGTTTCGAGAGCTTCAGGATCAAGTGGAGCTTCTTAGTTGGGCAGTGGTTAACACACCCATAGGGGGTATGAAGCATTCATCGAGGCCCCAGGTGTCAGAGCCTACGAGTTACGGCGAAGCCCGTGATGCCAAGGAATTAAAAAACTTCCTTTTTGATGTGGAACAATACTTTCGAGCCATCAGAGTAGACTCGGAAGAGACAAAGGTCTGATGGCTACCACGTACTTGGTTGGGGGTGCCAAGTTATGGTGGTGAAAGAAGTACGTAGGGATCGAAGAGGGGTCTTACGTAATAAACACATGGGAGATACTCAAACACGAGTTGAAGAGTCCATTTTTTCTCGAAGAACACCGCATTCAACGCGAGGAAAGCATTGTTAGAATGCAAGCACACCAGGTCAGTCAGAGAGTATTGCCAGGCATTTTTAGCCCTGATATTGGACATCAGCGACATGTCCGCAAAACCATGGGCTTGTACCGAGCTTAATAGACTTTGGGTGAACAACCTTAATGAAGCCATCATCGCTGTCGAGAGCCTTTCAGATTACAATTTCGAGTCACAGAGACCCCCACAGAGAGGGAATCCAAGCAGGACTAATGGTGGCAAGAAACCAGGGCGACAAGCACTAAACCAAAGTTGGGGCGGCAAGATCAGCTGGGCTTCAAATTCTTCCACCCAATAGAAGAGTGAAGTCGGGTTCAAAGCCAAGTTTGATGCTAGCACTAGCGGAGAAGTGAAGAAACCTCCCTTCAGGGGTTGCTTTTTGTGCCAAGGTTGCACGTGATCGTTAACTATCCGTAGAGACAGATGATGAATACCTTCTTTGACAACATTGGGCATGTGCAACGAGGGGAACGGTTTGGCTCTCAGTCAGGGCAACCACCAACAGATGAACAGCCAGACACACAAGACTATGAAGAGGAAGACGCTGTTGGGGCCTTTCTTTAGTGGTGTAATGCTGTGACAACGCAGGTTGGGAACCTTGAAAGGACTTAAGTGGAGAAAAGCCTAAAGACACGCCACCGAAGAAAAAGGGCGTCGTACCAGGGAAAGGATTGATGTATGTGGACATCAAGGTTAATGGGAAGGCCATCAGGGCAATGATGGATACTGGAGCTACACATAACTACATTTCTAGCACTAAAGTGGAAAGACTGGGTCTAACTCTAGAAAAAGGGTGCGGACGGGTAAAAGCTATCAATTCTGCCGCCCAGCCAGTAGCTGGGATAGCCAGATCTGTATTGATAAAGGTTGGCCCATACGAAGGAAGGACCAACTTTTCAGTAGTCACCATGGATGATTTTAAGTTGACCCTTGGATTGGAGTTCTTACGCGACACGAAGACCACTGTGATGTCGTGTACCAACTCTTTGGCCATGCTTGGAAGTAAGCCTTGTGTCATCCCGACCATATCTCCTAGGGCTGGAGAGCATTCTATCTCAACCCTCCAGTTTAAGAAAGGATTAAAACGGGCCGAAACAACCTACCTTGCCATGTTATGGTGGGATGAAATTGAAGAATTATCAGGACCGTTACCCAGAGCAGTTAAAGTGATATTGAAGGAATTCGAGGAAGTGATGCCTGATGAGTTGTCGAAGAAATTGCCACCCAGAAGGGCAATTGACCATGAGATCGAGCTCTTGTTGGGCACGAAGCCACCCACCCGAGCTCCCTATCGAATGTCACAACTTGAACTTACCAAACTTAGAAAATAGTTGACAGAGTTGTTAGATGCGAGTTTGGTCATTCCAGCAAAGTCACCCTACGGTGCACCAGTCCTCTTTCAGAAAAAACAAGATGGTTCCCTCCGGATGTGTGTGGACTATAGGGAGTTAAACAAGGTGACCATTCAGAACAAGTATCCTATCCCCTTAGTCGCCAATTGCTTTGATTAGCTCAGTAAGGCAAGAGTATTTACCAAGTTGAACTTGAAGTCTGGGTATTGGCAGGTTCGGATTGCTGAAAGGGATGAGCAAAGACGATTTGCATCACCAGATATGGCTCGTATGAGTTCCTGGTCATGCCGTTCAGTCTGACCAACGGCCCAGCCACGTTTTGCACTTATCATGATGAATTAAGTTTTGCTGGACTACATTGATGATTTTATAGTGATGTATCTTGATGATACTGTGATCTACAGTTCCAGTATAGAGGAGCATCTGGAACATTTGAGGAAGGTGCTTACTCGATTGAGGGAGCACGAGTTATATGTGAAACTATCGAAGTGCACTTTCGCGTAGACTAAGATTAAATTCTTGGGTCATGTGATATAACATGGTCAGATAAGGATGGACTCAGCCAAAGTTCAAGTTATACATGAGTGGAAGCCGCCAACTAATGTTTCAGAACTGAGATCCTTCCTAAGATTGACTAACTACTACAGGAAGTTTGTCCGAGACTATTCAAGGATTTCCCATCCACTAACTGAACTACTGAAGAAGAGCAAAGTTTGGGAATAATCCAAGGAATGTCAATCGGCCTTTTCGACCATGAAGCAGATCATGTCAGAAGATCCAGTACTTGCACTCCCGGATGTGTCCAAGTCCTTCGAAGTTCATACAGATGCTTCCGACTTCGCACTAGGAGGGGTTCTAATGCAAGAATGTCACCCTGTGGCATACGAGAGTATGAAGCTCAATGAGGCAGAACGTCACTACACTACTTATTGAAGAGTTACTAGCAGTAGTCCATTGTCTCATAGTTTGGAGGCACTACCTACTCAGCTCGAGCTTTGTAGTGCGGACAGACAACACTGCAGTGAGCCACTTCTTAAGTCAATCCAAGCTTACCTCCAAATCAGCCAGATGGCAGGAACTTTTGGCAGAGTTTAACTTCATGCTACAGTACAGGGCATGTTCAACCAACAGTGTAGTAGACACTCTCAGTAGAAGAGCCGAGCAGGATCATTTGGCGTTGACAGCCATGAATGCTATTGTTAGGGCAAACAGCCGAGTTGCTATCAACATTGGAAAGAAGATCAAGAAGGCCATCACCAAGGACTCGGTAGCTCAACAACTACTAAAAATGGTCGAGGGTGGTAAAACATGACAGTTTTAGCAAGAAGATGGTTTGCTGATGACCAAAGGAAGACGTGTGTACGTCCCCAGAGTTGATAATTTGAGACGAACATTGATTCGAGAATGCCATGACACCTTTTGGGCAGGCCACGCCGGAGGGGAGAGGACGCTAGCTCTTGATCAATAGGGTTACTACTGGCCCCAAATGGGGGATGATGTACATGAATATGTGAAGATATGCCTCACGTGTTAACAGGACAAGGTGGAGCGTAGAAAGAAAGCAAGGTTACTGCAACCTTGCCTGTTCCCATGAGACCATGGGAAAGTGTATCGCTGGACTTCATCATCGGTTTGCCAAAGGTCGAAGACTTAGGCACAATTCCTGATGTCGTGGATCGGTTTAGCAAGTACGCAAGCTTTATTGCCGTACCAAAGTATTGCTCGGCCGAAGAAATATTGCTCGGCTAAAGAGGCAGCACAACTATTCTTCAAATATATGGTGAAGTATTGGGGTAGGCCTCAAGACATTGTCAGTGATCAGGACTCCCGCTTCACTGGGAACTTTTGGACTGAACTCTTCAAGTTATTCGGATCCCAACTTTCGATGAGTTCAAGCTATCACCTGGAGTCAGACGGTCAGACAGAGCGGTTCAATTCCATATTAGAAGAGTACCTCCACCATTTCGTCAATGCAACACAGAAAAATTAGGTAAAGTTGCTAGATGTCACCCAGTATTATTAAAAGCACGCCTAGGCGCAAGGTGCAGCTAGGCTCACACAGTGCACCTCGCCTAGGCCTAGGCGCAACGCATTCAAGAAGGAGCGTGCCTAGTAAGCCCAAGCGTTAGGCGCACAGCGACAGTGCACTGTTTGCCCTTGTTTTGAAATATACTCTTTGTGCACTATTTTATGCAATGTTGATGCACTGTTTGCTATAAACTGTTGGGATTGGTTGGCGGACTCTTCTTGCAAGCGGCAAGACGAGTGCCACATACGGTTTCCTTTGTGCCATCAAAGGCCACCGTGTGTCACTCGCCCATGGTTCGATATTACGATGTCTTAGGTGTAGAAAAGCCACACCAATCAACAACTATGCTTTGGGCTCCTTCAAGAATATTGTGTAAGAAGATGAATACTTCTCAAGTCTCACCGGGTTGGTAGACAAAACCTGCTTTGACAAAAAGCTTTGAAATTTGAATCTACTGCACATCACTGGGAAACCCAAAGCAAAATTTATTGGGCTGTGAAACATTGCTGAATGCCATCTCAGACTCATTGCGCAGCCGAGAGCCCAAGTTATCCCTGTCTATGCTGCTTATAATTAGAACATTTTTTTATTTTTAGTGTGACATCCTTTTAGTGCTACACTGAAACTCACTTTAATGTTGACAAGTGTCCATTTTGAAGATAAAAAATAAAATATCTCATTGCCTACTCTCATATCTTCGGTTACCTCAGATACTCTTCTATTCCCTGCACTTATGTAACTACATTTCTCCATTGGGTAAATTACACTAAACACCCCTGAGGTTTTACGTAATTACACTCCACTACCGCTATCTTTGAAAATTACACTCAGCTCAAAAAGTAACTTTTTCTCTTACGGTGTTAATGGTGCAATGCGAAAAGTCATGAATGCCCCTTAGACTGTTTACTTGGAATTTTGGAGGAAAACTTTACTCTCTCTCTCTCTCTTCCCCCACCCTCCTACCGCCAGCCTGACCACCACCCCGTCGATTGCCCCTGCCACATGTCTATATAATCACGAGAGACTGTTTCTTTATGCCTGATCTTCGCTTGATCTCAGCGACCACCCCGAGGTCATCGTAAAGATCGACAGTGGCGATCAGAGCAAAAGTAAGAAAAGCGACAAAGCAGCAGCGGCAACAATATTTGGCGCGAATCGAGCTATGAGTTCTGGACAGACGGCGAGAACGGTGGAGGTGGCAGGTTTAATTTCCCAGCGGCGGCGGCGGAGGATCCACCGTAGAGGCTGATTAGTCAGTTTTCATCCAGGCAGAGGGATTCTGGCGACGAGATGTAGTTGGATGTTGATCTGGAGATGGACGAGATCGATCGTGACCAAAATCCTAGAAGTTTATCTCCTATCGCTGAGACTCCAAGGATCTTGGATGATAATAACCGAGTTGTGAATTCGAAAGAGGTGAAGGTGTGTTTTGAGCCTGATATTGTTGAAAAGAGATGCCAAGACTCGTCATCTGATGATGAGATGGATGAAGTTTGGCCTCAGCAGTATGATACCAGGAGGCGTTCGTCTAACGTCTCGTTTGTTGCTGAAAACAACAACGATGTGAATGATAACGGCGGTGGAGGTGGCGAGGTTTTGAAGTAGGGATTGAAAGGTAGAGAAAAAAAGTCAAAACCCTAATTTTTAAATTAGGGTTGGAAATTAGGGTTTGTGGAGTTGACTGAAATTTTGGAAAACCACACAAGTGAGTAAATGACAAGGGGGGTATTTTGGGTATGAAAATTGCATAAAGTAACGTGACAGGGAATTTTTCACGGAGTTGGCCCTGCCGTTAAATATGTGTAGTTGTGTGTAATGAGGGTACAAACCTCGGGGAGTCAGAGTGTAATTTTTAAAGATAGCGGTAGTGGAGTGTAATTACGTAAAACCTCAGGGGTGTTTAGTGTAATTTACCCTTCTCCATTTCCATTGCACCATCTCCATTACAGATTAAAAATCGACAACTGAGGAGCTCCAAATCTTTTCTCAAGACTCCAACAGTAACGCTATTTTTGGTTTTGTGATAGTGTTCCAATGAAATGTGCATTTTTTTTTTTTCATTTCATGCATCTCTTGATTTTTTGGTCTGCATTTACTCTTCTCATTCCCCCTTCTCTACATATCCAATCTACAGATACTCTAAAAGTTGCTTCTCCCAAGTGGCAACTTCCATCCTCTCCAAGTTCTTAAGCAGTATTACAGGTATTTTTCTCTTTCAATCTATGTAAGCCTCACCTCAAGCTCCCAATTCATACCCGTGATGGACTTTACAGGTGTGGTCTGCATTTTACACGTACCTCACGATTTTCAAGATTGGCCGGCATTGGTGGTGTGGGATTGGTGGCCAGGTATGGTGGGTTACAGCGACGAGAGCTGGCTGGTTGTTGGCGGGCAGTGTGGTGGCCGTTGGTTGTTCGTGGGTTAAAGATCGGTAGGCATTTTGGTTGTTCGTGGGTTAAAGATCGGTCGACATTGGTGGCTGGCGGCGGGTCAAAGATCGATCGCCAATGATGTTGACCAATCAACCGAAGGAACCATCTTTGTCAATTTTCAAGATCGCCCAGTGTGGTGGTGTGTTCTTTGTCAATTTTCAAGATCGGCCGGCGTTGGTGGTATGGGATTGGCGGAGTATGGTGAATTACGGGGATGGGCGGTTGGTGGCTGTTGGCCGGCAGTGTGATGGCCGTCGGTCGGCATTGGTGGCCGGCGTGGTTTGAAGATCTGTTGCCGATGGTGTTCGGCAGGCAATCGAAGGAACCATTGGTTCATTGGCTCGTGGTGGCGTGGGATTGGGCCGGGGGATCAGTTGTCTTTTTGACAGCGGTGTTCGGCGGTGGTGACCGTGGTGGTGATGGGGAGAGTGGTGGCTCCAGTGGTCCAGGTGACGAGCAGTGCATGGCAGTCCAAATAGGAGCAGCTCCGTTACATTTTACATATTGGTTGTACACATGCGTCATTGGTCGTACAATATGCATTACCTGTTGTAATATTTAAACTCTCCAATTTAGTATTTAAAATTTATTGATGTTGTTTGTTATTTCCAGTTTATATATAATTTATGATTTACAAAAAAAAGCCAATTTAAAGTTATCATTTAGAGATCGATAAATATATAGTAGCCAAATCAAAAAAGACCATAACATATAATGGTAGTTTTCATACTCATCACATTGTGCTTTCAATGTAATATATGATTTATAAATTTATAAAATAAATATTAAACTGTCGCTAAAGAAAAAATTATAAGATTTGATGAAATATTGCCTAAACAGATCTTTTATAACTAATATAATAAATAACTCGTACATGCATCGCGTGTGTACGGCAGCTCGTTCCTCTTAAATGCCATCTTTTGATGACATAAGCGTGCAGGGGCGACAACGATTAGCTTCATTTTTTACCAAAATATATGTACCTGGTTGAGTTGGTTGAGTAGCCTATCTCATCCGCGTTCGATTTGCCATGATCTCATTTTAACTCTACCATCTTTTTTGGCCTTTAATGGATCTGAAAGATATTCGTAAAGTGGATTTTTATGATCTGATAATGATCTCTTACTGCGTGTACCCAAGTTAGCAGCCGTTAATGCATTTCTACCTGTAAATCTCACAAACAAGCTAGGACAGATTTATAAAAAAAAAATGACATAATTCAGTAGGTTCAGCCATAATCAAGAAAATTGTACTAAGTTCATTAGATGACCAGCCTCCCAAAGTCCCATCGGGGTGGTATGGTCTACTTGAAAATGCCTTAAATTTTGCTTTGACAAACACCTTTGAACCTACTGCACATGGATTAACCCAACCTGGTAAATGGCTCAAACCTGGTAAATAGCTAGAGTGAGTGATGCTTCTGCTGAATGCTCGATTTGGTTGGTACCTTTGGCGACATCAATAAAGATGTGCTAAAAGCAGATCATTTGTGACCAAAATTTTGTGTGCGTAAGTTGGTAAAACCTATCATGACTGGATTTGACCTCAACTTTGCTTGTCCCTAAATCTCTTTTGGCCTTGACCTTCTCAAATTTGATGATCAGTCCTACATGTATCGTCGTAACACATTAGAGGGCAGCTTAAAAAACATACATATCACATAGCAACTGGAAGCAGTTTGCAAACAATAAAAGAAATTTTTGTTTCACATTCTAAATAGTTTTGATATCGTGCATTGTACATGTGAGCTCTTTGAACTAACATGATTTTAAAAAGAAGGAAAATGAATACACGATTTTAAACGTAATTAATTGAAACTAAATGTACACAAAGTGAAAGTCAAACTAGTGATATCACTTTCACTAATAAAATTAAGCAGAATATGAACACATTGTAAAACCTGCTAAGATAATTGCATAGTACGTACTACGTAGGAACATGGTTGACTGGGAAACTATAGTTAGGCCAAGAGATTTTAGGAATTCAAGCTTTCAAACTTATAAAAGTAAAGTGATAATGGAATCACTAACAACAAAAAAAATTAATTTTGAGTCCACGTAACGAGAAAAGAGGATGTCCAGGTAGGCGATAGCTTGGTAACATTCTCTCATCTTCCGTTCTATAATGTAGACATCAGATAAGAGAAAACACGCAAGGAATGGCAACTCTATGAACCAAAACTTTAAGAAACACTCTCACTCTGATGCAGCACTGTTGGGACGAGCACATAAATGAAACTAGTCTGCGGTGGCACTTTCAAAGAACAACAATGTCTGTAGTTATTGTTACCATTATATTTTTCGTTTAGCTTGAACTTAATTTGTGAATCCAGGGAAGAAAAAAAGCATGAAAGAAAAACACACCGTTATATCAAAATGAATAGCACATTTCTTAAATAGATCAAAAGCGAATAATGTTTGCACCAAGTGAAAATAAAATTACTTGGCTGGTAAGGCTGATTTGTCCCAGGGCATCAACATGTCATTTCATCGAGGAGTTAGGGATCAGCTAAATGTCGAGTCTCCACTGCAAAGTTGATTCGTCCTAGAGCAAGTTGGTGATTATTTATAAAGTATGAAATCAAAGGAAAAAAGGGTAAATGACACATGACAATTTTAAGCTAAAGAAATATGGCTCACTCTACACAGGACATGGAGTTTTATATGCGCAACGTGTCATCATGGTAAGAGATGTAAAAAATGTGACAGAGACTTGGATGAAGACTTAGACAAGTAGGTAAAACAAGACCTTACTAACCTCAACACGTACCAAGATTAGATTAAATTAAGGAAGCTTGACATGAGCAATATGGTAAAATAGGCTTGCTAAAATACGTGTCAACTCCAGATTGGATCAATGAGGCTAATTATTAAAATATCAACTATGAAAATCATAAATGTGGTATCAATTAACCTTCTTCAGCGCCATACACAAACTAACTCATATTTTACGTTAACACACCGATATTTACCCTAAGGAAACAATTCTATCTTAGATGCATCAAACCTCTATTTAACTCACTTAAATAGTCATCAAAGTGTATCCAATTTTTGACTTGAAGCTTTTTTACATTTAAAGTCTTATTAGTTTGCAAGAGTTAATATTGCAACACTCTGAAGGTAAATTGTCCTGTTCAATGTACACTTACACATGGTTTAAATAAGAGTAGGAGAAAATTAGGTAGGAGCTGCAGTAACTTAAATAGCATTGAAAAAGTCATAAAGTAATAGGCCAAAAGAACTCTGAGGATACTCTCAAGCCCCCATAGATCGTTCTGAAAGAAGTCAAAAGAGGCACATGTGTTTAACTTATTTGGGAATTGTGTTTACATGTGGTCCCGTTAGGACCAGGTATGCCCGCACATTAAAATATTTGTAAGCCTCCCTAAGGCATGTGACAAATCATTTTACAATCAAACACTTTTTGGCACACCTAGTAGGATATATTCGTGTTATTTCTGCAAAAATAGTTGGTACAAGGAAAAACCCTAATAACAAAGTTGTAACTTCTGCCACATCTAGCACCTCAGACTCAAGGGGGCATGTAAGGGTGGATGGTGTTAGAAAAATGTCAATTAAACATTTTTGGGGATCAAGAGTGACGAACACGTCCAAAAGATATTTTTGAGAATATGAAAAAGTGCATGTCTGAGATTACAACCATGTTTAAAAGATTTTCAAATGAAACTAGAAACGCCAACATTAGATTCCCCTCAACACAAAACATGGGACCTAGGGCAAACTAAAGGATTAATGGCTGCTGGGGGACAAATGAAGGTTATGCTGAGATCGAAGGGAATGTCAACTCACAAATTGTGGATTTTGGACAAGGAAACGACCAGGGTTGGAGGCCCCAATGAGAAAATTATCATTGCATACACCCCGATGCCTTCAGGGGCAAAACGAGCCGAACCAACTTTACTTTAAAACTATCATCGTTATCCTTATCACCCTCCTAAACCCCAAATGATGGTGAAAGTGAGTAACAAATAGACTTTATTAGAGAGCAGGTCAGCCCAGGCCTTAGACATGTAGGCAGCCTTGTTATCCAAAGCCATATCTAGACTAGATCGACATGAACTTTCATGTTCCAAGAGATTACAATGTCTCTAACTTTGCAGCTTTTAGTAGGGAAACAAGCTAATCAACAGTCGAACACGTAGGCTATTTACAATCAAGTGCAGTGATTACTTTAAGTTAAGAATATTCCCTAACTGATCTCTTTCTGATTCAATGTTAATCTGGTATATTAGCCTACCACCAAACTCTTCTATTCTTGGGCTCAAATGGAAGAGATAGAATAGCCCCAAAAGTCTCAACCACAGATCTAGCCAAGCTCTACCAAGGGGCTGGGGAACAGTACTTGACTTTATAGATTGATTGAAATAGGCCAAGCACAAAGTCAAAGTTAATCTGCCTGAGTACGAGTTTGTGAAACTCACTTTGAATGGTCTTCATTTTGATCAGAGTATTAAATTTAAATGTATGGATTTCTTGACCTATTCGAGCTAAGTGACATAGCCTCAAGATACAAGGGATTGTTCTAGAGTAAGAGAGATATGATGAACTCCTCTAAGGGGACCTATTCTAAGGAATCCAACACGGGGTTATGCTACAGGGAAAAGCCTGAGGTTAAATTGGCACATTTTTTTTTATGAAGAAACCATATACCTGCAAGGCCATAGTTCAACCTGAGAAAGGCTCAAATTTTAATTTGTCCGTGGTAAAAGATGGAAGCAAAGTTTATATCATCAAACACGGTCATGTTTTAGTCAGATGCTAGTTGTTCTAATGTTATCCCTTGGTTAAAAATTCCTAAACCAGAAGAGTTGGAGAATAGAGTTTACCGTAAATACCATGATAAGTGAACTCATTCAACCAGAAATGTCATATCATGTTTCGTTACAGGAAAATATCAACACCAGCGTAGCCAAGTTCGCAGAAGAGACCAAGGAGCATAAGATCGATTTTGACCCATTTCAAGTTTCTAAGAATGATCTACATCTCTCTACAAACACCATTGGTTTTACTAACCCAAGAAAGACAATCGATTTATGGGAAACCAACAAGATAAAGAAAGACAATTTCTCGAGGAGGAGACATCCAGCTACCACGATAGGCCGATATCCACCTCGGTCAAGAGAGTATTTCTTAAAGACCCTTATTGGGACTTTCCAATTAAGAAAAAAAAAAGATACTACTATGCCAAAGTGGCTCAGAAATTATAAGGAATAAGAGAACCGACCAAAGAAAAACCATTGATCTGAGACTAGCCGAAAAGAGTGAGCAATATTGCTCAGAACCCTAAGTATCAAGAAGATGCAGATAGAATTGGTCGATGGGATAGAGTGACTGAACGTCTTCCTTCAAAATGGATAAGTTCTGCACACGTAGGAGAGTATGTGCTCAGTTTGTTAAGGGTCTCTGGCCAAACCACCAAAGGAAGAGTAAGAGGAAATCTTGTTCGGCCAGGAACACTGAAAGATACGTCTCCAAAAAATGTGGGATAAGCATAGGAAGAGTAACAAAATCTAGTACAGGATGAAGGTTCCAATACTACCAGTCCAAGAACGATTGGGGGGAATGACACATAAGGAAGTGATTTCAAAGGAAACAAGATTCCCTAGATACTAAGATAACTTAAATAGTGGCTAAGGACGATTAGGGCCATCTTGAGATACAAGAATTAAGATCCATTATTAGGCTTAATTTGTTTTAAAGGAAACAACCTAGAATAGTAAAACCCTGTCAGGCCAAAATTGACAAATAGTAGAGGATATGGCGATCTCACTAAGCCCCTATCTTTTCCCAATCCCAAAAAGAGGAGACTATGAAGGTTCTAGCAGAGGAAAAGATAGGAAGCTAAAGCTACTAACCAACAAGTGAATCACAAATCAAGTTTCAGAAAGATGGCAAGACTATTGTGAGAACAGTCATCATAGTGCAGGCCACAACCCCCCTAAAACAAAAGGAAGGAAAATATGGAAGACTTATGAGAGAAGCTAGTTTATAAATGACTGGTGAAGTAAGGAGCCTCAGTCGAAATCAAATTTATCTATGTCACCAAGAAACTTTCTATAAATATAGCCTTCACTCTACCAACCAATTTTCAGGCTGTCTTAGACTAGTAGCAAGGTTTGGAGGGAGATATGATTTCAAACAAAGTAGACCAGTCGAGAATTGTCTTTGAAGAATCAGTGGAAAGGGAGATAGTGCCAATTTCACTGTGCTCAAGCCCCAAGACCAAAAATGATAAAGGATCATCATCAGCTCTTCCTGCCTGAGTAATATTGGAAGAATCATGAGAGAGTAACACCCAACACCATAAGCCATTATAAATTAGAGCCTTTAATAAGGGTAGGCCGTTTAACAAGGTGTTGGTTGACACTGAGGAGATAAAAATTTTTCCAATAAGAATGTTGAATAAGATTAGAAAGACCATGGAAGACATGATCACCATACATCGATGTGTAACCAATTTCACTTTTGGAGTGTTCTCATCTCAAGTGATCCTTCTAATCGACCTGACAGTAGGAAGTAAAATGATCATGATAGCGTTCTTCTTCTTAGAGACTTCATCTTCCTACAACATATGCCAAGATTGGATTCATTTAGCCGCGTGCATCCCTTTTCTCTTCACCGATTTCTGGTTTTTAAAAGGGTAATGAAGTATAAGTAGTTTGGGCTGACAACAAGCCTTTCTTGGGCAGTGTAAATGTAGCTAAAGCCCACCTTTATGATGATAACGTACGACGATCAGGTTTACTAGCAAGGACAAGTATGGCTGGCCTATAGGGGTTGTGATACAAAAAGATCTTGTTAGGAACAATTAGAAGCTGCTAAGGAAGAACTTAATCGACCCATGGACCCTGTGCAGAAGCCAAGTGGGCCACGTCAAGACAAGTTGTAAAAGATACCGACAATGATAAGTTAATTCGAGGAACTTGTCGAGTCAAGTGTGCTCCCTCAATCGAATGCACACATACTTGACTTTAGGTAGAAGCCAAGCTTAACTACTTGGCTTATAGAGACGTTCAGTCTAGCTCAATATAGCAGACTAAATAGGCCAACGGGAAACTTGGCATTTTTAGTGACATTTAGTCATTTTTTGATAATCATTTGTAAAAGTTATTTGCTCAGGTCAGACTTATTGAAACATAATCATCTGCAAAAGTTATTTTCTCAGGTCAGACTTATTGAAACATGTTCACAAGGGTTTTTTGTTTGAATAGTTTTTGTTGATAACCGCAAACAACAGTGATATGCCATTAATCAACTGGAGATTACATCAATATTTTATGCTCTGATTCGGCCCACTTTCAGGCTGATTTTCTTACAAAAGCCTTATTTTCCTCTAGTAGCCTTCGAAAGCAACATAGAAAACAAAAGCAGAAGTTAGCCTTGTATAACCCTGTATCATGCACCAAAGACTTCATTTCTCTATAGCTCTGATCATTTTTGCCTTGGGCTTCAGTAAAAGTATCTTCCAAGAATTTGATGTGGGCCTCTCATTTGATCAATTTTAAGCTCTTTATGTGTCCCTTTTGTTAAAAGGCATTCCATTTATCATCATGAAGGCCGTGTGCATTTAAATATGCTCAGGAAGAAGGGCCAAATGTTCACTAAGCAGCCTAGAATTTGATCCAACGAAGCCATAAACTCTGCTAGTGCAAAATTTGAGTGGAATTCAAATGCTGACAATTCATGTTGGCAGCTATGTCTACCATAATTACTAGCTTTTATTCAGAAGAAATAAAAAAGCCATTAGGACGAAGGAAAAAGGCTTTCACGTTGCCCAGTACTACTCGAAATCATCCTGGGCTGCGCAAGCTCTAAAGTCCTCCCCGTTTTTCTTCCTTAAAAGACAAATCGATAAAATTTGGAGACATGCTAGAAGGAGTTGCGATTCCGCTCTTGATGGAAGGAGGAACTGCAGCACGCCCTGCCTCTGGACTCTGGAGAAGACACGTGATTAGCTTCAAGTGGCCTGCTGAGGCAATATCCAGAATAAAAGGGTTAGACAACGAGAAGAAGATGAAGTGAGAAATGCAAATGCAAAGGAATGACCTTAGTTTGGGCACTAGATTCACCGCATGGATAACCATCATTAGGTTCAACCTGGACATCATTAGATTCACCGCATGGATAACCATTTTCTTCTTAATGGCCAAGTTCTTTTTTTCGGCCTGCCTTCTATGCTGATTGCTCTGATGACACTTATCCCTGGAGAATAACAAAACAAATAGTTTAATGAGCCAAAATTAGAACCAAGAGAAAGAAAAGCACCTAAAGGGTGAAAGGTATAAAGTATAAACTGAATGAATATGTTCTTCCTCAACTGAGATGCTCAGAGTAGTTGGTAAATCTTTAGGAGGATCCACCTCAGAGGAAGTATTTTGGGCACAACCCTCGGATGATCTACCTCTGGGGCTCGTTTGATCTCATGTTTGTGCACAACCTTCTACCTCAATAGCAGCCTAATGGATATAAAAGAGCTAGACTAAAGGGTACCTGAAACACCGGCCTTAGTCCTTTGTAATTTTTATTTTCTTCCTCCTTAAAAGGCTCCAAAGAAGAAGTAACGACAATGATTTCCTTTGGAGTGCTCACCTCTTTGGGCGGCCCAAGGTCTACCCTGAAGACATAACACGTGTGGGACAAAGAACATAACAGTCAAAACTGAAAAGAAAATTCAGCAAAATATGGAAAACTAGAATTACCTTCTGTACCTTGGCCTGACATCCCCGAGTATTTTTTTTTATGAGGTTGTTTTCCTTAGGGCTCTGCTAACTGCTTAACTATTGTGGTAACTATGGCATTGCCTTCGCCCTTTTTCTTTGCTACACCTAATCTAGAATCAAGGCTAATCCGATCCAGCACTTCGTGCAGAGGTTTGTCAAAAATCTTCTTATTGCATATACTCCATCAAGATTGATAGTGTGTGATATATAAAGGAACGCTTTTCAAAAGGGATAGGGACGTATTTCAACATCAATTCCTCCCACTACTCAACAACCTTCTACTGTTGTTGACTGTCATGATATCTTTTCCACTTGATTAAATCCATATTCATAGTGTTATGGACTGAGGATGAACAGAGTCGTTGTGAAATGCTGAGCACATCAATTGGCCGGCTACCACATGCTTGGCCTACTATTTTGACCTCCAACATACATGCTGCATGGAAGGTCTCTAAAGAAAAAGATATCTAGCTAGATCAACTAATGCTTATGCTTTTGCTCATCATTAGCCCTTCGCAAGCTATCACAAACCACTCTGGGGCCTTGGTGTAAGGAAACAACCCTGTACTGCCCGGTCGTCCTCGATCAAGCATTGGTCGGAGTATAAGCAGGAGAAGGTTTTGCCAAAGAACTTGAAGACGAAGGATATTCTAGACAAATAGTGGTCTAAATAGAGGATCAAGGCCCAACGACCTTGCTGCAACACCTGGCTCAGAAGAATAGGCCTGTAGTAACACAATCTAGAGAGGGTTACCATGTGATTGGAACTTGAACAAAATAGTGACACCTAGCCCTCTCAACAGGTGGGCGACAATTGGACCAAGTGCAAAATCCTGGCCTTTTTCTTAATTAATACATATTTAATACTTAATTACTAATATACTCAATTTTGAAACTTATTAACCCGCATACCGCACTTTTAAAAATTGCTATTTGAAACCACGATTTCAAGGGAGAAATCGCTATTTCAAATAGCGATTTCTACTTGATTTTTACGTTAAAGTAGAAATCATTATTTAAAACCACGATTTCAAGGGAGAAATCGTTGTTTCAAACAACGATTTCTCCCTTGAAATCGTGGTTTCAAACAGCGATTTCCAAAAGTGTGGTATGCGGGTAAATAAGTTTCAAAAAGGAGTATATTGGTAATTAAGTATTAAGTATGTATTAATTAGGAAAAAAAAACTCTGTATAAGCCAAGGTGAAATACTCCTTGTTGATTTTCTTTGCCCCCGGGCTCAGTAGAAAACATTGAAATCCATATCAACATGAAGGAAATCAATTGAGCCTGACCAACTGGCCCCACTTTTTTTGCATCAAGGCCATCAATCGATCGTACGCCCTCACTATACCATCTTTTGTCGCTTGGTTGTTGTCTATAAGGAAAAGGTACCCCTGTTGGGCCTCTAAGGAAGGGGTCACATGGTTGCAAAACAACCTACGCCTTGTAATGGTGGCGACATCCCTAAGGGTAATCGTCATCATGCCGCTAAAAAAGTCGAAGATGTTATTAGTAATGCACCTGAAATAGGAGGCAGCAGTACGAAGATGGGTTCTGCTCTAATCAACACTTGGGAGAACTTAATGGGCTCGTAGATGACTGCTTTCTTCCAAACGGCACACCGGGCTTCCAGTATGCAGTTTACACATTAGTTTTACTGGTAACTTATAAATGACCAAGTCCTAGAAAAAATTGGAGTTGTGGCTCCAACGGTCCCATAATGGGCCGGTCTAGGCCAAAGAAAGGCTAGGAGAAGCATTAAGGTAGAATTGATGTAGGGAAATATGAGGCATTTTATTGGGTTTGAAGGCCAGACCTAGACCTGGCAAAAAAAGACCCGTACCCGGCCAAAAAACCCAGGTACGGGTAGATATTTTGAAGACCTGTTAAAATAGACCTGTACCCAAACCGACCCGTATTTTTTGGGTAAATCCAGTTCAGATACGGGTTACCCGGGCTACCCGAAATTTTACTATGTAAATGTTAGGGTTCTCTGTTTCTTCACTCGGTCATTCTTTTCTCTCATTCTTTCTAGCTGATCTGAGTCGCTACCTCTCCTCTCCTCTCCTCTCTCTTTCTCTCTCTACATTGCTCTACCTCGCAACGCCGCTCTCTCGCGCCTGTCAGATTCATCGACGGCAGCTACTCCACAGCAACTCGACTGCCAGCTACTCGACGTCCTTCTCATGCTCCGCCGCCACAGCTCTGTGGCCACCATCTCCGTCGTAGCTGCTAGATCTGCTTGTATTATTTGTTCTAAGTCTTTGTGTGTATTTAAGAATTTTGTAGGTGGTGTTTTTTCTCAGATTTGCCTGTGTTTTTTTTTTTTTGAGTTGCGAGATAAGTTTTTTTCCTAGATCTGCTTTTATTTTGTAGGTGATTTTTGGGCATTTGTGTTCAGTTATTATTGTATGTTTGTGTTTGGAGAATTGGAGTTGAGAATTTGAGATGATAGGCATTATCCCCCCCGATCTGCTTGATTTATTTCTCTAAATGATTTTCGGGCATTTGTGCCTATTGTGTTTGGAGGTTGGAGTTGAGACGATGGAGTTATTTGAGAATTGAATCTGAGATGATTAATGTAATCAGAAAGTAATTGTTGAAATAATTAAAAAGAACAAAAAACAGACTTTAAAAAAATAGTCCAGTGAATGTTTGTTCAAAAAAATATTAAATATTAGTAATTACCCGTGGGTAATACCCTACCCGCAAGGGTAGGGTACGGATTTAAAAAAAAACCTACCTGAAAAAGCCAGGTAAAATTTACCTGACCCGTTTTTACCCGGACCCGAACGGTTGTTACCCATACCCGGTGGGTACACCCGTTTGCCAGGTCTAGCCAGATCTATGGCATTATGGACGTCTAAATATCGACTATTAGAAAATATGTACGCACCTCCAGAGAGTCATAAGATATTTAAAGAATGTTCGGAATATATTTCAGCAGAGTAACATCCTCCTGCCCCATCCTATGATGACGGCAATGAAAAACAGTCAGTGGTTTCAAGGGAATGGACCTATTAAGGGCTAATTGTGAAGTGGTTGCAAGGTAGCTATCGGTTAACTCTTCGTTGTCACTGAGAGACATGTTTGGAAGAACGAGGAGTGCGTGCTCAAAATGAAAGAACCTTAGGGGCCGTACATTTACCATTTTTAGTATCTATTTTTTGCAATGATTATGAAAAATATGCTTTTTATTGTGTACTTTTACCATTCTCTCTTTTTATTTGGATACAAAATACTCAAATAGTGTCAAAAATCAGGAAACACCTTAAAGGTGTTTTCTACTTTTCTCAACAAGTTTCACCCACTGTCAGAGAATACCAATTCTCCTTCACTGTTCACCCTTTTTTCGGCCCAAGTCTGCAACTTGTCAGACACCTCTCTCTCTCTCTCTCTCTCTCTCTCTCCTTTTGTTCACCCCACCGTAGTCACCATGAAAGATCTTCCTCTCTCATGATCAATCTTCCTTTCTCTTGGACTGCTAAACGGAAGTTATGCTGTATATGATCGGATCCACTTCAGTGATCAATATTTCCACTGGTCAACAACCAACAAACGTGCTCTATAGTTCAGAAGCTTAGAGGAAATAAATTAAGGACGTCCATGCCCTTTTCTGTTGACAGTCCTTGAGGTCTCCGCCTGGAAGTTTGATCGGAATTTGCTGTGCGAGTTTTGGTTCTGTTTTGTCAGCTAAACTCTCCACCGAATTTGTGGTGGAAGTTAATTTCGCCGTTGATCTTTACCTTCAAATTTTTGATATCCATCTTTGGTAGAGCAGAAGAGTTAATGAAGCCGTTAAGGTCTTTGATGAACTTGAGAACAGTAACTCTAAGGCTGATATTATCTCGTACAACTCCTTAATCAATTGTCAGGGGAAGAATGGTGATCTTGATGAAGTGCAGATGAGGTTCAAAGAGATGTGAGAGAAGGGCTTCAGTCCTTATGTGGTCACACATATCACATTCATGGAAGATCAGGGCATATTTGTAGGAAGTGGGTTTTGGGAAGAAAAAAAACGGTGCTTACTACTGGAGATGGAAGGGAAATTGCCGAAAGCTTGCCAGCGGAGATTGATGCTTGCTACCGGAGATCATGGAGGGCAGATTTATGGGAAGCAGAAAGTTGCTGAAGCAGAGAGAGATGGCAGGCGTGTTAGGTGGTGTGAAAGAGGTCTGACAAGTGGGACAAATAATAGCAAATTATCATATGTACAGTAAGGATAATACCGGAAAAAATAATGGTAACAGTAATGAAAACAATAATGAAAATAGTAAACATACATAAACAATTAAAAAAGGTAGATACAAAAAAATGATAAAAATAGTAAAAGTACACAACCATAATTTTGGACTGGATATAAAAATATTAAAAACGAAAACACGATACAAATACACAAAATAAAAAGTGTAAACGTACGGACCCTAAGTCTTTTTTAGAGTTTCCTTGGCAAATAAGAGAAGAAGACAGGAGAAGCAGGAAAAGTTTATGGGTTTTTATGGAATGAGTAGAAATAAAGAGAGAGAAACGAAAGCCTGAAACCTTTTTATAATGTTGAAAGTCCGAGGTCAAATGGCAGCCAGAGATCAAAATATGCAAGAACTCCCATCGTCATCAGATTCATTTATATTTGAAATTCAAACATGGGGGATAACGAAAAGGCACCAAAATCTGCTGCACGTCCTTATTGCCAGGTTGGCAAATGGGATAAAGAGTCTGACGTGGCATTAAATGATTGTTAAAATGGAGTGACATTAAATTTTCGGGGGATTGTTTGCACCAACAAATTACAGTGACCGGCCTAGCAACGCTGCTTCGTCCCAAGGAATCAACATGCCACATCACTGAAGAGTTAGAGATCGGCGTCCTAGAGGATAAGCTTCCATTTCAGGGCTGATTCCTCCTAAAGCAAGTTGGTGATTGTTATCAAACTGTCAAATCTATAATAACAATGGTCAGTTGGTTACATAACACGTACCAATTTTTAGCTAAAGAACGACACATGGCTCACCGGCATAAGACATCAAATTTTAACTGTGCAAGTGTCATCACGAGAAGATATGTGAAAAGTGGCAGAAGCTAGATGAGAACCTTGGGAAAAAGGTATATTGAGAACTTTACAAGCCTCAAAATGTGACAAGGTCAAAGATATACTTGCATTTCTCTATCCTATTCATATCCTTTAAGCCTTACCATCTTGATTGTTTCTCCTTTTCCTAATAGTTTTTCTATAATAATTTTACCAAATTAAGAAAAACCAGTGATAATACAATATATGCTGCAAATTTTCACACAAGGGTTGAACAGTTGCACAACTGGGGATCTTTGGAGGCCAAAGGAAACACCAAAACTAAATGCACTATTTTTCATGAGAAGACACAAAGAGAAAGACATCACAGATGCCAAAGATTTTGCCTTAATATATACCATTAATCAGGACTTTTGAGGAAACAAATCAATCTTCATTGATATTTCTGGGCAAGTTTCACCCATAAACGTGTAACATCCGGAAATGAGATTGGGTTACAGGGACATCCTGAGATTAAAAATAGGCTGGCTAGAACAAAAATGGAGAATAGAGGACGGCCAAGAGAGACTCGTGCCTGGAGAGAACCTTACTAGAGAGAACCTTACTAGATTTTTTCTTTTGTCTTCTCCTTTTCTTACAAATGACGTTGATTATTATAAACATGTTTTTGATTAGTTCAGTTATTATGAACTAGTAACTCACTTAACTAGGGCTATGATGTAGCCTAACTACGATGTTTTACTTCCATTAAGCTACGTTATTCAAAATTTGATTATTCCATGTTGAGTGTTCGGCGATGTGCTTAATACTCTTAAATATTTTTCTTTTCAATATTTAGCCAATATTGAAGATCCGATGATTAAATTGAGACCGAGAGATGACGTATACTATTGCTCCTTGTGATTTATCCCATGAATTGAATGCTTGACAGAGATGTGCCACATGATTAGTGTGGTAAATTTATGAAATTTCATAAAACTTAATACTTTCATGTGTTCAAATTCGCGTAGAGATACGATGGATTAGCATGTGAAAGCAATTTCAATAATGTTCGAGAGAAATTGCTGAATGAATTAGGGAATTTCATTCGTCAAGATGGGTAATGGTTCTTGATTATCATTGCTAAAGGAAGTAATTCAGGTTGCCTATGGTGAAATCAGATGCTCTAGTCCCTATCATAGCTCGTTCATCACTCTAATTATTCTATTATTACTTAAACAGTTTCGTATACTAGTGAAACTTTAAATCAGTCAGATCAAATCAAGAAAGCTTAATGTCAGCAGCGTAAAAGAGACACGCTAAGACACGTGACAGCTTCAGATTGGATCGACCTAAGACAAACAATTGAAAGAAATCATCAATATTGGATTAATGAACCTTCTTTACCACCACACAGAAACTAGCTCCGAGTATAAGTTAACGCACCTCTACTTATCCTAAGGTAAATTGCCCACGTTCAATGTGTTTGTATACTCAGTTTGATTAGATGTACGAGAGAAGTAATTTAAGTAGCACTGAAAAGTCTTAAAACATCATGCCAAAAGAGCTCAAACGCTATTTTCATGCCCGCATAAATCAATTTGAAAAAGTCTTAAAACATTAGGCACAATCTCCCACATGCCAGACCGTTTAACTTATTTAAGAATTATGTTTATATGCTGTCTGTCCAGTTAAAACCTGGCACGCTTGCGTGTTACAATATTATAAACCTCTATAGAGCATGCGCCAGAATGTTTTACAAGCAAACAGGTACATATTATTGGAAAGTGTTACTAAAAAATTATATCAACCGATAAATTTAAAGTGAAATTATCTATTTTCAAAAAAAAATTCCGCGGTGAAACATCCATGTGCCAACTCTATTGATTATAGTGGAACTTATGAGAAAACCATCATATCGAGTTGATTATGACATGTTAATTTACCTCTAGTCTTCATCATATATGATGAGAAATTCTGGAACAAACATGCTATGCTATGCTAGTGGGCAATGTCATTTGCCATGTGTACTTAATTACTAAACGCTTTTAGAAAGTATCTAACTAACGCAATTAAAAAATTCAACGACATCCCAAATCACATTTATTTCTCATCATTTCATGTGCTTAAGTTAGGTAAATTTACTTGTATCATTATATATATATATATATATATATATATATATATATATATATATATGTATATATATATATATATGGGGGCTGATCCACACCCACCGGTGGAGAAATAACAATTTCTCCACCGAACCGCGGGTAAGAGCAGCGGTTGGGAAAAAGTTGTACTGACACTGCATTTATGGCAAAAAAGGCATGAGAAAATGGTGAGAAAATGGTGAGAAAATGGCGAGAAAATGGCGAAAAGGAGAAAAAGGACACCAACCGCATGAAGAAGCAGCGGTTGGCATTAATATCCCCTGCCACGTGGCGTCCCCCACCCCTGCCACGTGGCCCAACCCCATGGGGCCTTGCCACGTGGCGTCCCCCACCCTTGCCACGTGGCCCAACCGCGTATACAACCCGCGGTTGGGGCATGGCCCCTGCCACGTGGCGTCCCCCACCCATGCCATGTGCCCCAACCGCGGGTTGTATATGCGGTTGGGGCGATGGCCCCTGCCACGTGGCGTCCCCCACCCATGCCACGTGGCCCAACCGCGGGTTGTATACGCGGTTGGGGCGATGGCCCCTGCCACGTGGCGTCCCCCCACCCCTGCCACGTGGCCCAACCGCTTATACAACCCGCGGTTGGGGCGATGGCCCTGCCACGTGGCGGCCCCTCCCCTTGCCACGTGGCCCAACCGCATAAACAACCCGCGGTTGGGGGCGATGGCCCTGCCACGTGGCGCCCCCCCCGGTGATGCCCCCCTCCCCCCATGATGCCCCACGTGTTGTCCTTCTGCCAAATTTTTTTTTTTGCCGCAGCCTTTGACCGCTCAATCACGGGTTTTTTTTCTGTCTTTTTTCTTCTCTCTTCCTCACTTTTTTCTGTCTTTTTTCTTCTCTCTTTCTCACTTTTCTCTCTTTATAATCCCCTCCCCCGAACCCTTCTTCTGCACTCTATCATCTTTACCAACTTCCTTCGTACTTCATATATCACCTACATAATCTCCACAACAATACAAACCAAAAAATTTTACGCTAGAAGATCGGTGGATAACCGCTAGAAGATCGGTAGATTTTTCTTTAAATACATCAAGTCACAACAAGTAAGTATTTTGAATTTCCTTATAATTCAATGTTAGGTTTATACAAATCAGCGTATTACATTTATAGATTCCAAAATAGCGATTTTTTAGGGCGCCAAATATATACAGTTTTTCACGAATTTATAAAAAATATCTAGAGCTATATTTTGGAAAAATGAAAAAAAGAGACCCTAGTTAATCTTAAAGGATCTGTCTCAGGTAAAAATTTCAGATTTTTCCAAAGACTGGAAAGGGGTTAACTGATACGGGGAACCTTGTAATTCTGCAGTGTATTTTAAAATATCAAGCTAGCGCGATTTCGCGCTAAAATTTTATGAGAACCCTAGGATGTTGGGAAGTTCCATTCCCCAGGAATTCGGGCCATTCCAAAGCAGTTACCTATTTTTTTGGCCGAACGGCCCTTTGAGCGCTTGATCCGGAATCGGTTCGGGATTTTTGGGCGAAACCTCCGTAAAATACTTTTTAGGTCAAGAATGAATTCAGGGAGCCTAAAATAGCATTTTGAAGCACTTTTGATATTTTTCGATGCCAGGGGGCATTTCGATAATTCGCCGCCCCGAGAGGGGTATTTCGGTAATTTTACAGTGCTAAGTTTTTCGACGGACTTTTTAGTCCAGAAATGTAATTACAAAATTAAAATGTTGTTTTGAAGCTGATTTGGCGCGCGTAGGGGTGATAATGAATCCCCGGGGGCATTTCGATAATTTGTCGCTCAGCGAGGGTATTTTGGTAACTGAACGTTGTAACACAACTGGAGGAAATAATTTTCAACACTATGTGTATTCCTAGGGTGTTGGGAAGTTCCATTCCCCCGGAATTTGGGCCATTCCGAAGCCGTTACCTATTTTTTTGGCCGAACGGCCCTTTAAGAGCTCGATCCGGACACCGGTTCGGGATTTTTGGGCGAAACCTCCATAAAATACTTTTTAGATCAAGAATGAACTCAGGAAACTTAAAATAGCTTTTTAAAGCACTTTTGATATTTTCTCATGCCAGGTATCATTTTGGTAATTTGCCACCCCGCGAGGGGTGTTTTGGTAATTTTACGTTTCGAGGGCGTAATTGGCGCTAGGGGTGAAAACTTAATTAGACAGTTTTTTCACGATCCGGACATCGGTTCGCGATTTTTGCGCGAAAGATCCGTAAAATACTTTTTAGATCAAGAATTAACTCAGGAGGCGTAAAATAGCATTTTAAGGCTATTTGATATTTTTCCTGATGCCAGGGGCATTTTGGTAATTTGCCACCCCGCGAGGGGTGTTTTGGTAATTTTCCCGCGCCAAGTTTTTCAAACGACTTTTTAGTCCAGAAATGTAAGTAAACCACCTGAAATGTTGTTTTGAAGCTGGTTCGGGGGCGTTGGGGTGATAGTGAACCCCAGGGGCATTTCGGTAATTTACCGCATGATGAACGCAGACTATCAATGTCCCGCTGCTGATGCGAACCTTATCATGATACCTTGTCATCATGCAAACCACTGGTTCCTATTAGTTCTCCATCCAGTGTTCAGAACAGTTCACATATACGATAGCCTAAGGGAGGACAAGCCTGGACAGCTGCTGGCACAGATGTACAACGAGTACATCACTTTAGTGGTTAGTTTTTATTTTTTGACCTTGGCTCATAGTATATTGTTCTTGTTTCATAGGCTTGATTCTCGTTTTTATTGTTGGATGCAGACTACTGTCCTCTCGCTAGCGTGCGAACGGCCACAGGGGGACCCTTGGACGGTCGTGATGATAAAGGACCGACCAAAGCAATATAACGGTCACGATTGCGGGATTTACGTCCTCAAGTACATGGACTACATTGCTCGCTCGGAAGTGCTCAAACACTCCTCGTGGACTAGGAAGGATGCCTTGACGTTTAGGTATAGGATAGCCTGGGAGCTGAAAAAGAATGAAGCTAGACGCCTTCATTACCATTATCCTGACGTGCGTGGCTAGCTGCTGTGATGTTACAAAAAACTGTACCAAAAAGAAATGTACATAATTTTTCGCATGCTATGAATTTGGCGCTAAAATGTGCTCGAATATACCTTTCATATGACGCATTCGAAAAAATTACGCGTCTCGCTTTTCGCCGAAATTCATAGAAATGGGCTAACTAGCGTGCATGAGGTGCAATGAGAGAAAAAAAAAAAGTAACAAAAAAAATTGTAACTTTTTTCGGAAGCTATCAATTGGGCCTTAAAGTGTGGCCGAATAGGCCCTTCCTAGGAAAACTCAAAAAATAATGTGTCTCGTTTTTCGTCGAAATTCTTACAAACGGGCTAACTAGCGTGCCTGAGGTGCAATGAGCGAAAAAAACGTGACAAAAAAAATTACAACTTTTTTCGGAAATGGGATTTTAAGCTTTGAAACGGGATTTTAAGCTTCCTGAATTCACTCTTTAAAATAACTTTTCACGTGTCTCACACCCTTTCATGAACTAAAAGTTATTTTAAGCACAAATTTGTGAAATGTAAAATTAGCAAAATAGCCCCGATGAGCGGCAAATTACCGAAATTCCCCCGGGGGTTCATTATCACCCCAACGCCCCATATGGCGGCTACACCACCGGCAGTCTCAAAACCGCTTTGCTTACTACTTTTTAAATGTATCACATCAATTATATACCAAATATTTCCTCCGAAGATTTTAAAGGGGATGCGTTAACAAAAATTACCCCGCTACGTATGCAAAACACCCCCTGGCAGCCATCGCCCCAACAAACATCTCAGAACAACTGGAACAAAATAACTTTCCGGGTGTCTTACACCCCTATCCTATAACTAAAAATCATTCGGGAAATTTTTCAAGCTGGTTCAGTTAGCAAAATAGCCCCCGTCATTGCGGGCAAATTACCGAAATGCCCCCGGGGGTTCATTGTCACCCTAACGCCCATCAAACCAGCTTCAAAATAACCTTTCAGATGTTTTACTTACATTTCTGGACTGAAAAACTTGACACCATAAAATTACCAAAACACCCCTCGCGGGGTGGCAAATTACCAAAATGCCCCTGGCATCAGAACGATCTCAAAAGTGCATTGAAATGTTATTTTAAGCTTCCCGAATTCATTCTTGATCTAAAAAGTATTCTACGGACTTTTCGCCCAAAAATCCCGAACCGGTGTCCGGATCGAGCGCTTAAAAGCCCGTTCGGCCAAAAAATTAGCTAACGGCTTCGGAATGGCCCGAATTCCTTGGGAATGGAACTTCCCAACACCCTAGGGTTCTCATAAAAGTTTCGCGTGAAATCGCGCTGGTTTGATATTTTAAATTACACTGCAAAGTTACAAGGATCCCCGTATCAGTTAACCCCTTTGCCCCGCTACGTATGCAAAACACCCCCTGACAGCCATCGCCTCAACAAACATCTCAGAACAACTGGAACAAAATAACTTTCCGGGTGTCTTACACCCCTATCCTATAACTAAAAATTATTCGGGAAATTTTTCAAGCTGGTTCAGTTAGCAAAATAACCCCCGATGAGCGGTAAATTACCGAAATGCCCCCGGGGGTTCATTGTCACCCTAACGCCCATCAAACCAGCTTCAAAATAACCTTTAAGATGTTTTACTTACATTTCTGGACTAAAAAACTTGACACCGTAAAATTACCAAAACACCCCTCGCGGGGTGGCAAATTACCAAAATGCCCCCTGGCATGAAAAAATATCAAAAGTGCTTTAAAAAGCTATTTTAAAGCTTCCTGAGTTTATTCTTGATCTAAAAAGTATTTTACGGATTTTTCGCCTAAAAATCCCGAACCGGTGTCCGGATCGAGCGCTTAAAAGCCCGTTCGGCCAAAAAATTAGCTAATGGCTTCGGAATGGCCCGAATTCCTTGGGAATGGAACTTCCCAACATCCTAGGGTTCTCATAAAGTTTCGCGCGAAATCACGCTGGCCTGATATTTTAAATTACACTGCAAAATTACAAGGTTGCGCGTATCAGTTAACCCCTTTCCAGTCTTTGAAAAAATCTGAAATTTTTACCTGATACAGATCTTTTGAAAATAACTAGGGTCTCTGTTTCACACTTTGGCAAAATATAGCTCTAGCTATTTTTTATAAATTCATGAAAAATTCTATAATAATAATAAAAAGGACATGAAAGGATATTATAATAATAATAAAAAGGACATGAAGGAAAATGGAGAAAACCCAACCGCCACACTTAGTGGCGGTTGGTATCATTGCAAATTTTTTTTTTCTATCGCTAAATGTGAAAACTTAATTAGACAGTTTTTAACAAATTTATAAAAAATAGCTAGAGCTAGATTTTGCCAAATTGCAAAAAAGAAACCATAGTTATTTTTAAAAGATCTATATCAGGGAAAAATTTCAGATTTTTTCAAAAACTGGAAAGGGGTTAACTGAAACGGGAACCTTGTAACTTTGCAGTATAATTTAAAATATCAAGCTAGCGCGATTTCGTACGAAACTTTTATGAGAACCCTAGGACGTTGGGAAGTTTTATTTTCCAGGATTTTGGGCCATTCTGAAATTGTTAGCTAATTTTTTGGCCGAACGGTGCAATTTTTTGGGAAATGGACCTAAAAAAATTAGCCCGTTCGGCCAAACAATTAGCTAACGACTTCGGAATGGCCCGAAGTCCTGGAAAATAGAACTTCCTAACATCCTAGGGTTCTCATAAAAGTTTCGCACGAAATCGCTCTAGCTTGATATTTTAAATTATACTGCAAAGTTACAAGGTTCCCCATTTCAGTTAACCCCTTTCCAGTTTTTGGAAAAATCTGAAAATTTTTCCTAATATAGATCTTTTAAAAATAACTACGGTCTCTTTTTTGCAATTTGGCAAGATCTAGCTCTAGCTATTTTTTATAAATTCGTGAAAAACTGTCTAATTAAGTTTTCACTTTTAGCGACAGAAAAAAAAAATTTGCAATGATACCAACCGCCACTAAGGGTGGCGGTTGGGGTTTTCTCCATTGTCCTTCATGTCCTTTTTATTATTATTATAATATATATGTGTCCTTTAAATGTCCTTTTTATTATTATTATAATATATATGTGTCCTTTTTTTTTTAAAAAATGCAACTTGGCAAATAATTCCCAACCACATGTAGGGGTTGCGGTTGGGCATTAATGCCAACCGCAACTCCCACACGCGGTTGGGCATTATGCCCATTTTCTCGCGAGATTTTCATTTTCTCGTGATATTTTGGTGAATTTCTCGTGCCATTTTGGTCCTTTTTGGTCTTTTTCGTCCTTTTTCCGTCCACGTGGCCAACCGCTGCTCTTACCTACGGTTCGGTGGGAAAATTGTTATTTTTCCACCGGTAGATGTGGATCGGCCCCCTATATATATATATATATATATATATATATATATATATATATATATTCCTGCAGTTGATATATGCGGACGAGTTTCTTTACGATGTAAAAATGATAAGTTGCAGTGGTTCTGGATTACTCTAACAGGTGATCTGGTATTTATTTGTTGAAGATGTCGGATGCGACAGGGGGGGGGGGGGTGAAAGATTATTACCAAAGTAGTAGTTCAAAATAATTGAATATTTCATTTTTCAAAAAAGGCCATAGAGAGACCCGTTATTGATCTCATTGTCATCCCTCTTTTTCTCAAATAGCTTTTCGCTATAAAAAGTGTATTAGCGAAAAGAACAAGAACAAACTAAAGTAAAAGTATGCTATATGTCGCCACTTACCTATTCGCAATTGATAGATTAAACTTATTTTCCCTCTAGTTGACCCTTTACACAATTCAATTGCTTTTTGCACGCCTGCAACTTCAAGTGCTTTTACTCGATATGATCAGTAATCTATCGATTTACTAGTATTTCTTGTGACAAGATAATCTTTTTTATCCTGATAGCTCAGTCGTGCATGAGAATTTAGCCCGTTAGCTTACACGAAAAGAAAAACGTCCTTACGACCCGACTCTCACATCGATATCATCTTTTCTACTTCATGTCCTTTTTTATTCACTTTTTTCCAGCTAATTACGGGACACTCTCCCCCCTCTCCCCAACACAGACACACGTACAAATGACAACAAAAATCAAGCCATGTCCAAGAGATGGAGCCTCCACACTTCTGCGAAAGGATACCTAAGGAAGCTTCCCGAGCCGCTACAAATTTGCGGAACTCTTGCAAATCCATCTAGCAACCCAAAGAAGTCTTCTTCACGTTGGCACCGAAGGGGGATGTAATATAGTCATCTCTACACAAATTATTTGAGTTTGTAGTTCCTGTCCAACAGTTTATCCTCTGCCCAGGGTGTCGGTTTGAGCTCAATCACTTGGCATTATGTTCCCATTTGACATATTCCGTTTTTGCTATGCTTAGCCAATTAGGAAATACATGATGTACTATTGATACCGGGGTAAACTGCAGTGGTACTGTAAACTGTCATGTTATGCGGCCTTCGAAATCGATTGAGGATTCTTTCAAAATTTGTGTCAACTCTGCCTTGTCATTACTTATAGTTTGATCCCAAACAATGATAACATCTATTATGTATTCGATTTCTCTCAAGGTCATGCTGGCCATGTTATCTCCGATGCTAACAGTTCCATTATCTTCTTGTTTTGTACTTCTTTTTCCTAGTTAATGGAAGCAAGTAAAAAGTACTATAGATGCCGGTGGCAGCAGCCTCCGTTGAGTGTTGAGGTTGCACCACTTGGTCATCCAAGTATTGGAAAATAAATACTAACTATGAAGGTTGTCTCGAAAATTATAAAGTTGTTGCTTAAAGTTTGTGGCAAAATAATTAATAAGCGCCAACTTTTGTGTCTATAGCACTAATTTCTAGGCAACAAATTAGATTTTCAATAGTCCTAAATTGGGTTGGGTACTATTTTTCTTTATGTAAAACCAAAGGAAAACACAAGCTTTAAATCTTCGCTACACGAAAGTTGGTTTCTATCTCATTTCCCGAGTCTAACTTACTCTTGGGGGAGGGTACGCCGCTATGCCATTGTTGAGAGTCAAACTCCTCTCGAGCGAGAGCAAAGGAGAGCACTTGACGACTGCGCACTCATTGATCTCGATCGCTTCGTTTCATTAAACTCATTGATCTCGATCGCTTCGTTTCATTAAACGCATAAAAACTTAAAATGTGCATTAAAATAGAAATACTAGCTAGTAGGAGCGAAGCTGCTATGTTTTACATGAATATGATGAGCATTATTTGGCGTTGCATGGTTGTCTAGAGAAGTGAAAATTGTTGGGGACCTACTAATTCGTAGAGAAACCTGCAATGCAATAAGTTTTGCAGATGCATGCATGCCCAATGGCTGGTGGGCATCAAAATCAAAATCTATTTGAGAGTGATCGCATCCCAGTTCTCAACTTTCCCATGTTTGTCTTAAATACCCACAAAATCTAGTATTCACTATTGACTTTCTTCCTCCTCTTCCTGTTGGCGTGGCTGGCCACAAATACTGAAGCAAATAAATGTTTCGTTGCAAGGAGACTGAGTTGTGGTCAAGGACCAGTTCTCGTGAGTTTATTTATGTCAATAGTTATTTATTGCCCCCCTTTCTCTTTCACAAATGCCCCCATCTTGACAACTCTTCTGTGGTTTTGGCAAGGTCCAAGCCGGCATGGCCTGCAATCTATCGTTTTCCGGCAACTCCATCTACTGTTCCTTTCACAAGGATGCGCTCTTGGTGGTGGTGTTTTTCTTAAAAAACCACAGTGCCAGAGAATTAAACAAGTGTAGTTAAATGCACCATCTAAAGTTGCCATATTTTCCTTAGTTTTTTTAGTATTTCGGGGTATCGCAAATTAGCAAATTGAGAACAATCTGCGGTCGTTGTAAGAATGACAATTCTGCTCACCTTCCTAACGCAACAAGCCAAGGTAAAGCGGGCAATGTGTGCAACGACGGGTAGATCCGGCCCTTGCTTAAGGTGGAGGGTTGCCCACCGTGATTAGGAAAAAAAAAAAGTTTCTGCTTTATTACACAATTAATAATGACAACTCATCAAACGTCTCATTTATTAATAATACTTAACGGGAATTAATGATTACCGCATAGGAGTTTGCACGCTATTTCAACTGCTGGGATTGGAACCAAAATCTCTTTTTATTTATCACAATCTCTTGTTTATAAATTGCCATCAAATAGTTGAGAACATAATTTCCAAGTCTGTCTAGTTTAGCAAAGAAAAAATGGTCTCTTTAATCTTATTTCCACCAATGGCCTCACCCTATATGAGCCAAAATTTGACTCCATCTCCCTTTTATGGTAAAATAACTCCAATATCTCTAAGCTTTAAAAACAATTATGTGATTACATTCTTTCCAAATATGAGTCATTGCCCAAGCCTCCAATATATAGGAGATCCTTTATGCTGGATCTTGAGGGAGAGGTCCCTTCCCTGCAATTTTATAGCTCTGCAATTAGATGGTAGATTTCTGATACTTTGTGGCACTCAACTAACTCAAAGCTTCAAAGGGTGCAAAGTCCCAATCCTGCTTGCAAACTTGGACATGAGAGTTTGGATTTTTGGCATCCTTCCTTTATAGGTTTGCAGCTTCCACTTTTGTTTTTATTCCCTTTTAGGTACATGTAGCTTCCCTTTTAAGTACGTGTAGCTTCTGTTGAATCTTTTACAATCAAAGCCTAGACTTTATCCTACCAAATGAATAAGAATTACTTTATTAACAGAAAAGTAAAAGGGTCTGGGTTAATAACATTACACGGCTTGTAGCTTTTGGCTATTATCTTTTTAATACCCGTTTGAATTTAAAAGCATAGGAGACTCGACAAATGTGAGTTCTTACGTTATCCATGGAAGAGAGAAGTGACTAGGTGATCGGGAATAGCGTCGAAGACATGCATAGATTAGCTAAGAAGTACATGAGCTTTGAGACTATGTTAATCAGAAGATCAGGTAACAATGTAACGTATTGGTTGACGAAATGTGTCATATTTGTGTTGGAGACATCAGTATAGGTAGAAGAGGCATCCCGCTTTATTATAACTTCTCGCTAGAGCACATTAAGGCAAAACAGCTACATTGTTCAAAATAGCAGCTGTTGAAATGGTGAGAATGGCTTAGTAGTAATAAACCAATATATCTTAGAAAATGAAACATACATAGGCCCCTCATTAAAACAAGTAGTATCACTTTACTCCCAAAACTATTTCATTGGTGCAGAGATCCCCAAAAAACTGAAAGCCATGAAACTTTAAGCCTCGGCATTTTGTACTTTATACCCAAAATGTCGGTTGTAATACAGGTTCGTCTCAAAAAAAAAAAAAAAACCTGAGATCTGGGTGATAGTCTAATGGAAAAAGTAAATCCTACTACCTGTTTATGTTCGAATTTTATGGCGACAAAATAATTAGGGTAAAGGGATTATATGGATGTGACAAAAAGAAATCTACATGTCGAACAAATATTCATTAGTTTAGAACCCTAGTGTTCTCAAATGATTGAATATGTTAAATGAGGGGTCCTACTAAATTAAATTAAATATATTACTCCTACATTAAATGATCCCAACTCTATCGATGATAGTAATTATTAGGTAGAGAGTCTCCCAAATCACTTATCGTGATAGTTCAACGAGAGTTTTCTATCTGAATAAAAATGCTACTGCAATATTTCGTAAGATACCAAGTTCAACCTATTACATCAAGAATGATACAATGGGAACCTCATAAAATTGAGAAATTTTTTAGTGTAACACGTGACAACAAAACTAAAGTTTTCCAACTAAGCAAAAATGCTACTGCACTATTTCATATGATGCCAATTTGTATCTATTACATCAAGAATGATACGATGTGATTCCTTGAAAGTTGAGAATGTTTTCGGTGTAACAAATATGACGTGATAAAATTGACGGATGAGATTTAACGAGATGTAAGAGTACTGACAATAGGTGGTGAATATTTATAATCTTATTATCTTATCTGTTGGTTGCACCATAACATACATATCATCGTTACGTTTGAACATTTTTTTTAATCGAAAATTAGCCTAACATATGAGACTCAAATTATTATTCCTTAGATTGGGTAATCATATAAAAGGAGACTGTTGATACTTTCAATCGAGAAATAGGAAATCCAACATGTAATAAATAAAGAAAGAACTGCAACACCTTTTTGTGTTTTGTTTTCTTCTCGCACCAAAAAAATTAAAAAGAGCTCAAAAGTATTTATATTTAAAAAAAACGCACTCGTGACCATCACAATCCTTTCTCCCTCCTTCACTCCAGGTGCCTCTCCTCCTCTCTCTTATGAGTGCCCAGAACCACTGCCGTAAATACCTTATTTTCTAAGCCAAATGTCGCAACCCACCACCTTTGTTCCATCCAAAGCATCCAATTAGTCCCTCAATTCAAGCGGTACTTTTCACTGTTCTGTTATCCCCCATTTCCAGTTTTTCCTGTATGTTTTTTGTGTAATGTCATTGTATCTTTTCTGCTGTTCAGTGTCTGGCTGTGTTTTAGAACTGTTAATGCCGTGCTTGGATCTGTTCCCA
Source organism: Escallonia herrerae (assembly GCA_033070095.1). NCBI lineage: Eukaryota > Viridiplantae > Streptophyta > Magnoliopsida > Escalloniales > Escalloniaceae > Escallonia > Escallonia herrerae. The sequence continues at coordinate 8,597 of JAVXUP010000514.1, read as the reverse complement.
TCTGCTTAATTTTGCATTCTTTTGTCCTCCCTGTTCCGGAAGAGTATTTGGGTAAATGATAGAGCAGTGTTTTCTTGGTTGTATGCTGTGTTTGGGTGGATCTCTGCTCCGATTTCTTCGCCTCTTCAGTCAGATGAACTGTTTGTCGTCCACCCGTTGTAGCATTTGTTGATTACTGCCGATTTACCTTTTTATTTCTACTTTAGGATCTCTATTTTTCATACAAAAGTTGCTCCGATTTATTAGGTTTAGAACTTGGGGTTCTTGCAATACATGGGTCTGATTTGATATTCAATGAGATATGCCGCTGTTTTGGTCCTTTTGGAAGCTGCCGCTTAACTTATAAAATTTGCTAATAATACATTGAACTTGTTTCTTCTCTGTTCCATTAGCTTTCAGGGCTTGATGAAGTAACAGCTTAAAGGGTGTTGGATTGAGTGACTGGAAAGGGTCAGAACAATCTGGGTCAACCGGGTTTTGCTGGTGAAATGACATCTGATATGCCACAAGTTATGCCTCAAAGTATGAGGACGACAAGGTCTTCCTTTAGCTCTAGCAACGGGTACGAAACTCCTTCGCACAACTCCTTCTTGTCGAATGGGGATGACTATGACAGCGATGGTTCCAATTTTGCTCCGCCGTAAGTTTCTTTTATTATGGTTACATTACGGATTACCCTCTATCAAATTGAGCTTACTTATGCCCAAATTGTTGGATTCGTGTTTACTACAGTACACCAACAACCCTGTCGATGGCTATTCCAGCTGAACTTGCTGGTGCCATACCCTTGATCGATAAATTTCAGGTGAGCTGAAGCTCCCAGCTAAGTTATTTCCCCAGTATAGGGATGCACATCCAACCTTTGTTTTTGTAAATTATCACACAGTTCTGTCTTGTTAAACATTGTTGATTCTTTAGGTGGAAGGGTTTTTAAGGGCAATGCAGAAACAGATTCAATCTGCTGGAAAACGTGGGTTTTTCTCTAAAAGATCTGTGGGTCCGCAAGTTCGGGAAAAATTCACATTTGAGGATATGTTATGTTTCCAAAAGGTAGTAACTTGCTTTCTTTACGAGTTTATGTTTTCTGCATTCCAAACTAAGAGGTTCTATTATTCAGGATCCTATCCCGACTTCGTTATTGAAAATAAATAGCGACCTTGTAAGTCGGGCGGTGAAATTGTTCCAGATCATTTTGAAGTACATAGGAGTCGATTCCTCTGATCGAGTGGCTACAACGAGCTTAGATGAACGAATTGAGCTCGTGGGAAAACTATATAAGCAGGCTTTGAAGCGTTCAGAGCTTCGGGATGAACTTTTTGCTCAAATTTCAAAGCAAACAAGGAATAGTCCTGATAGGTATGCACTATGTTGCACAAATTAAGATGGCAAAGACTACTTCATTTTTTTGCTGGCAACAAAACAAAAAGGATTTGAATTGTTTTGTCTTTGTTGTTTGTGTATTAATATGTGGCTTCATCTTTCTGTTGTTAATTTGTACAGGCAATATCTGATCAACGCATGGGAGCTAATGTATTTATGTGCATCCTGCATGCCTCCAAGCAAGGACATTGGTGCATATCTGTCGGAGTATGTTCACAATGTAGCACATGATATGAGTATTGATTCTGAAGTGCAGGCCCTCGCAACGAACACATTAAATGCTTTAAAGCATTCTGTCAAGGCTGGACCTAGGCATACAATACCTGGCCGCGAGGAGATTGAAGCTCTTCTGACCTGTAGAAAGCTTACAACCATAGTGTTTTTCTTGGATGAAACTTTCGAAGAAATCACATATGACATGGCTACAACCGTAGTTGATGCTGTTGAGGTACTACCCAACCTACCTAGCTTTTTTAGGCATTTATGCATGTTTAGCAAGGAAAAACTCTATGCTAAAAATGGAAGTATAAAAAGGTCCACACATTGGTATTAGGGACCAACTGAAGTTCACGGCGTGCAAATGAAGAGAATATATTGTGAATCTATTTGAAATTTCCAGTAAGAGTTGCTTTGGCTAATTTTAATAGGCAGGAATAATCTGGAGTTTCCAGTAGGATTTGAAAATTACAAGTGCCTTGGAAAATGTGGAAGATACCTCTTTGGTTCTCATGTAGTGCAAGCTGATCTCAAACTTTTCGCTGTAGGGATTGGAATAAGCACTACATTTTCCTGTTTAGTTCATGTTACTGCTATCTTTCACTTGCACGCACCTGATTAATCGCCATTTCCCAGTAATTATTTATTTACTGATCTTTTCCTTAAGCATGCGATAGGAAGAGAGTTCCTACCTAGGAAGCACAGACACCTCTTATGGGTCGGATATCGTGTCCGACACCCAGACATCCCTCGGACGCCTCCGGACACGTGCCAGACACCTCTCAGCGGTGTCCTAATAGTTTGTGTTTGCTTTCAATTATTGGACATTGCTTTAGAAACCTTATGTTGAAGTCTAGGTCACCTCGTGCAGATGTGTCCGATACCGTTGGGGCAGAACTGCTAATTTTAAACTTAACTCAGGGTCATGATGGAATGTTAGGAAAAGCTTGGGTTGTTTATAAATCAAAAGACTAGGGAAAACCGAATGGTAGATTGTACTCTGACAATTTGCTCTAATTGACTTCTGCCTAACCGTGTGTGTGTGTGTGTGTGAGAGAGAGAGAGAGAGAGAGAGAGAGAGAGAGAGATCTTCGACGAAGGTTCTAATTGACTTCTGGTTAACTCCGAGAGATAGAGAGAGATGGGGCTCTTCAACGGAGGCAGCCAAAAGTAGAAGGCGAATCTCTCAGTTGGTGAGCGAGTGCGGGAAAGAGGTTGATGATGGAGGTCTTGAGGACAACTAACGTGATTAGGCAGTTGCTGTTGATTGAATCTTGGTGGATGGAAGAGATGAAGGCCATTCATGTTTCCTTTTTGGCTTGTTTTTATGGATTTTGCACTACCTTATTATCTATAGTAACTTGATACCAAGTATGACTTTCTTTTGTGGTTTATTAGTTGGTGTTTTACTATTTCATGAGGGCGGAATGTGCTTGATACTTACTAAAACATGACCACATATTATATACATATCAAGAAATTTAGCGGTGTCCCTCATTGTCCAAAATTATTATTCTGGAAATAGCGGTGTCCGGTGTCCTCACTGGTGTTGGTGTCGGACATAGTGTCCGTGTCCGTGCTACATAGATTCCTACGTGCTTGATTATATCAGTTTCCTTTGATATTTATGCAATTTTCAGCATACATTTGTGCAAGTCAGGCTTTGTACATTAAGGCTTCGTGGTAGATAGATTTTCTCACTGTCCCAAAGTAAGTCCATCCAAATCTGTATCATGACTAGTGAACTTCCTATTGCAAAATTTGGAAAAGGAAACCTTCTATAACTAATCCTTTTCCTTTAAATCTATTTGCAACTTCGTCATACTTTCTAGGTATTATCTCATTTAGTGTATGCTGTGGATTATTAAGAAGGTTGGTATCTTTTGAGGGCAAGTGCTAAGACTTGACATGGAATTTTTGGTTACCTTTGGTGCGAGTGTTTGGATATTCCTTGCTGCTCTTCTATGTCAGATTCCTGTTGTAGCTCTTTTTACCCTGATTCATATATACTACTATCAGTTCATTAGTTTTTCTTAATGCCAACTTCAGGAGCTTGCGGGGATAATTAAACTGTCAGCGTATTCTAGCTTCAGTCTGTTCGAGTGTCGTAAGGTTGTTACTGGGTCCAAATCTCCTGAACTTGGAAATGGTAGTTATTTAACTTCCTATGCTACCTCTAGCTTAAAATGTCTCCATTTATATTCTTACTCCTGGTTTAAGCAGATGGTTGATTAAAATATCTACTTATTGCCATGCAGAGGAGTATATTGGACTAGATGATAACAAGTACATTGGAGATCTCCTGGCGGAATTTAAGGCTGCAAAGGATCGAAGTAAAGGAGAAATTTTGCACTGCAAACTGACATTTAAGAAGAAGTTATTTCGGGAATCAGATGAAGCTGTGGCGGATCCAATGTTTGTGCAATTATCCTATGTCCAGGTATGTTATCCAACCCCACATTAGTTTTACTCTGGGGTAACTACTATTAGCCGCTAGCAGTATGCTTTCTAGCTAAGTTCTACCTGACTCCTCTATTTGGTGCTTTTTGTTATGTTGGTGTAGCTGCAACATGATTATATACTGGGAAATTATCCAGTTGGAAGGGATGATGCCGCACAGCTGTCTGCGTTACAAATATTGGTTGAAATTGGATTTGTTGTTGGCCCTGAATCATGCACGTTAGTATATTGATTAATTTTTATGTTATGTTTTTTTTGTATTCTACTGCAGTTACTATACTTCCGGAAATGTGGCTTGCTAGTTCTTTATGTTTTTTTGTAGCTTTATCTTGTTAATTTATTGAAGCTTCGACCCTCTTTTTATATTTTTTTCCTGGCAAGGCTCATTTTGACTAAATTATTTTGTCTTTAATCAGTTATATGTATTTCATGGAAACTGATTTGTACTTAATCAATTTTCTTCCAATTCTTGTATATAATTATTTTCTCGCAGTGACTGGACATCCCTTCTCGAGCGTTTTCTACCTAGACAAATTGCTATCACTCGCGCAAAGAGGGAGTGGGAGTTGGATATTCTTTCCCGTTACCGATCAATGGTAATAACTAAGTTAGCGAAGTTCTATTTTCTGGAACTTCTTGTGATCCAAATTTCTTTTCTTCCTTGCTTTCTTCATTTGTTCAGTTTTCTGTTATATAGTGGCAGATCTAGGATTTCTTTTCTTAGGGAGGACAAGACATGTTCCGAGAAAATTATTAGAGTTGTGACAAGAAAAGAAAAGTGAATCTTGCATGGTTTTAGATCCTGTTTTTCTCTTCTTGCTTGATATTATAATTGTTTTGAATTGCCACAGGCATATGCTCAATTTTTTTGTATATGAACGTGGTTGTGGTTATGTGAGGAGTTGTGGGTAAGTTGGGTAGGTGAAGTGAAGTTTATTTGTTGGGGGAGAAAGATGGTGACGTTTTGTTGTTGGCACAAAATTGTGTTGGGGTCCCAGTTACGGTTATTGAAAATAATCTAGTAGCTGTGCTTCCTAATAAACCAGAGAGAGGAGTTCTGTAATTAGATTTAAGCAATAAGCTATTATCAGAAGGGTTGTCCATCGGTAACTTGTGTGGGGGGTGGTGGGGGGCGGGGAATCCACACCATAGAAACCTGTGGATGTTTTGTAATAAAGTGGCTCAGAGCCTCAGAGATTCATGAACGGTTCAGGGGAGAGGAGTGTTAGATGGGGAGACGAATTCTAATACGGTAAGAGCGAGTGGGGAGTCTGAGCAAAAGAGTCAGCCAAATGAAGAGTTTTGTCCTTTGTTACGTATGTATGTGTGTTCTTATCTTGTAGTTACTTGACAAACTATGGTAGATTAAGCGTTCATATGGAATTATTTTGTTTATCCTATTTTGTTATTTTCAGTCGCTTTTCATCTTAAAACAATATTCTGTTTTTCCGTGTTAAAGCCAATTCTCACATGTACGTGTGACGTATTCTTTTCAATTGCATCTCATTATAAAAGTAGCACATTCATTTACTTTCTCTTGTTTTAGTCAGTTTTTGTGGTCATCTCTTTTATGGCCTTGTAGATGCTGTATTGCTGTTGTTATCTATTGTTGTTACTTAAATTATGTTCTTAGAATTTGTTGAGAAGCAGTCTCCACCGATGTTTAATGATTTTCTTTAGGAGAACTTAACCAAAGATGACGCAAGACAACAATTTCTACGAATCTTGAGAACGCTTCCATATGGCAGTTCAGTGTTCTTTAGTGTTCGAAAGATTGATGATCCTATTGGACTTTTGCCTGGAAGAATAATTTTGGGGATTAATAAGCGTGGGGTGAGTTTTAGATTATTTGATTGATATACATGTATTAGCATTTCTTCACACTGGATTTAATGGTTCACTTTCTGTAGGTTCATTTTTTCCGTCCAGTTCCAAAGGAATATCTACATTCTGCTGAACTAAGAGACATTATGCAATTTGGTAGCAGTAATACTGCTGTTTTTTTCAAGATGAGAGTTGCTGGAGTCTTGCATATATTCCAATTCGAAACTAAGCAGGTTTTGAACATCTTTCTTATAGTTTTATGCTTGTAGTGGCAGTAGCTGTTTTAAACCTTTCAGCTACTGGTATTAATTTTATGTGGCATTGACTTTTCTTTCACTGCAGGGAGAAGAAATCTGTGTGGCGCTCCAAACGCATATTAATGATGTTATGTTACGTCGCTATTCTAAAGCACGCTCTGCTGCTAATGGTGCAGTTAACGGTGACATTGCTAATAATGTGAAGCCTCCCAGTGTGGATGCTCATGAGAAACGTGCCCAGGATTTGTCCAAAGCTCTCGAAGAATCCCAAAGAAATGCTGATAAAGTAAGTAATGTGAATGTTTGCTCTAACACTGGAGAAAGGACAAATTGATGAAACCACATACTGAAAAATTTCACAGTTGAATGGGAGAATTTCTCAAGGCGATCTTCATTTAGAGTGAGGTTCTGCAATTGGATATTTAGTACCTTTGGTTGAAGGCAGAACATATATGGAGTGCACTCGTAGTTTATTCTTGTTGGCTCGAGTACGTGGGTGAAAAGGGGGAGATCTTTCATATCTTTCGAGATCCACCCTTCAATATTTTTCGATTGGGTATGGCTCTGACAATACCCGGAGCCCGTCAATTAGTTAATCATATACAATTTTTTGTCAACAGTCGGATAGTAGATGAACCGAACATCAATTGCAACAATTTGATATGTTCAGAAGAGGGCACCTATTAAATTAGTCCCTCTGGTCCATTGAATCTTTCCTTTGCCTTTCTGCGTACTCATTGGGCAGATTTTGTATATGTAAACATAGACTATCACCTTTTTTACTCTAAGCTTGACTTGCCAAAGAATACTTATGTAATATATTATTAGAGCTTTCACGCGGGCGTCAGTTGGTAGAAAAGCTAAACACTGGCGTAGATCCTAAAGAGATACCACTTCCTCATGCATTTATCTGAGAGTTGCAGCATTCGGCTTCTGTGGTTGGGGTCGTTCACTCTCAGGAGAATGGTTCCTTGCAGCGCTGCCCTTGAGTTCAGTTTAATGGCCGCCCGAATTCCTCTCAGTGCTAGGCATAACCATCCCTGAAGATGGGGAGGGGGAAGCTTCTCAAACTTAGTTTTTACATGTCCCAAATGGCTGAATCTGTCATAGGAGGCTAGGATTTTGCAAAAAGTTAGGGGACATCAAGTGGAACGGAGGGAGTATTTCCCACTTATAAAAGCTGCTTCACTTATATTTTATCAAGAATTCCTATGCTGCTCATTTTTTCTCACGGAAATTGCATGTGATTAACTCTACTAATGCAGTTGCTGGAAGAATTGCGCAAAAAACAGAAGCACGAAGAAGAAATTTGTGAAGAGCTAGAGGGCATGAAAGACATCTTGAGATCTGAGAAGCAAAACTTAGTAGAACTTAATTGTGATCGAGATAAACTCCGATCTTTATGCGCTGAAAAAGATTCATTGCTTCAGGTATGTATTTCTATGTTTACAAGGTTAGAATATTAACTAGTTTCTGCACGTCCTCATCACAAAATTTTCACTTACAGGCTGCATTGCTGGAGAAACAAAACATGGAAGTGAGACTTGCAAAACTAAGTAAGCCAGAGTTGGAGAACAATACCAAAAAGGAGTTGGTGGAGGCCACAAATCAGGTGCATTTGGTTGAAAATTTTACTTTCCTGTTTGTTCAAATGCTTGCTTTGTTTGTTATTTGTTGATCCTCGTACTTGTTTCTCAGTTTTAGTTTGGCGTATATTCTCGATATTGCATTTTCAATTTATTTTTCCTTTATGAAGAACTACATATGCACTTATTAACGTAGTGAAAATCTAATACTTCGTCTTTGATGGTTAAGTAACATAACTGTTGTAATATTTACTTATAGGTGCTATATGAGATCCAAGATGAGTTAAAAGTGCGTAGTTCAGAGTTGCATGCAGCAGAAGAAGCTAAAAGAAAACTGGTGAACGAGAGACTTTTGTTGGAAGAAAAAAATCTCAGGCTTGAAAAGAAGAAATCTGATGAGGTGAAAAAACATGAATCTTTTGCATTGCCTGACAAATGTATTCTACATCCCCATAGTGAAGAGTTTTATGTCTGCCGAAAAATGCAGATACAAATACTTGAAAAAAGCTTTGAACAAGAAAGGAAAGCCTTGAAGCTTAGAGCTTATGAACTTGAAAAGAAGATGGAACAGGTCAGTCAAGCATTGGCTGCGGCAGAGTCAACTCTAATTAGCAAGGAGACAGAGTTATCAAAGCTGCAACTTAATATAAAGGAGTTAGAGGAACTGAGAGAAATGAAAGAGGTAATTTACCTTGTGCCAAGATTGTCATTGTTTATCTGCATTCTATATTCTTGCTTTGTCCAAGGTAAAGAACGAAGGACCAGAAGTCCCAGCAGTATAAAGTCTCAGGAGACTCTTAGCTAAGGAACTCTTGCTTTCAGGATATTGATAGGAAGAATGAACAAACTGCTGCAATTTTGAAAATGCAAGGAG